>JANCMC010026410.1:1592528-1615888 GCA_024363005.1 Charaxes varanes
ACCTTATTGTAATTTAAACTATTTAATATTGTACAGGTAACTTTGTTGTACAAAAAATAAAGTGCCAGATTCGAGTATTTCGCTCGTGTCTTTACATTCATACGTGAAGCAAATACATTCGGTACTATTTAACGAAAATTGCGCGGACGGAAGAGTATGTAATTTGCACAATTATAGTATATATAGATATAGCGGAGGGAGTGCACATACTAATAATTATATAAAATACATAGACAGTATTAAAATAAAATAACACGCAGACCAATGCAAAACGTTTTACACACACACATATATATATGTACATTTTACTGTAAGATTGTCTCAAAACGTAGTCACGACGACGGTAGTAATATTAAAATGTCGTTGGACAAGGAATTGAAATTTTGTATATAACTTTAAATGTGCATATAGTGCGCAGATTAAAGATTTGTGGCCGCATTTCGACCAACAGGTCAGCTCTACTTACCATTAATATTAATTGAAATGTTTCCCTCTCAGTTACTGTTTAGCGCGTACGCGTGCCAGTCGTGCAAAGGACCGGTGTCTTGGCAACGTCGGCGCCCGCAGTGTCAGCAATGCAACGCCGAATTTCAGCCAGACCGAGCTCTGGCTCTCGTGGACCGCGCAGAGGAACTGGCAACACAAGGTAATACTTGTTAATACTGAATGCTACCACTAGTGTATGCACAGCATTGGGTATTTTATTATTGGTAATTTAGAATAAATTTAATTCCGATTCTTTATTCCAAAAATATTGTTTTTATTATAAAAATGCTGGCTTGTAAAATGGAGTCACCATTCTACAAGCGCGCTATGAAAATACTTGTGGCACAATAGTAAATATTATGTTTTTAAATCGTCAAATTTATAATTCATTATTTCGTATTTTTCATTATATATTAACATAGATATTAAGCCACCTTTTGTTATGTTGCTAATAATCATGAGCTATTGTTGATAAATAAAGCAATTTTATTATTATTACTGTATGGGAACGTGTCAAGTCAAAGTTCCGGGTCATACATACTGATCGAACAAACGTTCATACATTTAAAGCCATGGCTGGCGCCGGCTTCAAAATTGGGGAAACGAGAGGATGTACTAATGTTACAGAGCCACCTAGTAAACAAAATTTTAGAGTTTTTCTTATTTAATTTGTACCTGCCGTAAACCTTTGGACCAGTTTTAGCCTTGATAATTCAGTTTACAGTTACTCTATTTTTAAAGGATTAATTGGCACCTAAACTACAAGTACAATTATTTTTTCGATACAATCTACAGCGGAACAAAGTTCAAGTGCGGAGGATCGTTGCGACAAGATGCAAGCATCTTATCGACTGAAGCAACAAGTTTGGCATATACCTTATACCGTTGAGCTATTGATGCTCTGAATCTACCTACTATCAAAAAAATGTAATATTTCTATATGTATATTAATTATCGAATACAAGAATGTTGTTGTAGAAAAAAATTAAATGTTGCATATAGTTTTAAATAAGCAAATGGTATAAAAATCTCACGATTACTGGCCGAATTTCGACCATTCGGCAACCTTTACTTATGATAAAATGGTTCATTAGTGATTTTTTATTATTGAAAAATATAACAAAGGTATATACTTATTATAAAATGACTTTTTAACTCACGCGTATGTTATATATTGAGATTGCCCAGTTCCCTTTGCGGTACCGCTTCGTAGCGAGCTCATGAAGAAGGACCCCGGACGAAAGAAACCAGAAGACAGAAACTAGTCGGGAAATCCCAATATAACATACGTACTGTTTGTCAATACATAATAGTACTTAGACACAAACATTAATGAAATATGAGCTTTTCACAATATATTGTTAATCAAAGGGTCGTCGTAATGACTTACCTGCAGTTATCTCAATAAGATCTAGATTAAGAAAGTTGATCAAATTGCTTCTGAACAAAATTTATATAATATTCATTAAAAGTAAACGGTTCCATCGTTTTACGAAACATGCCGATGCTTCCATGTCTAATATCATTTACACACAACATACAAATGTCTATTTCTGTGAGTCCTTCAATCGGGTGTCTTACAGCAATGATATATACCTAATTCTAATAATTACAATCGTTTAAAATGGCTAGACTCACTCTACAGCTAAAACGAGACATGTATTGAAATAACAAATCCTACAACGTACATATATGTATATCTCACAGACTCTTTTAGTTCATAATAATTCTCCTAATGAGTTTTTAGCATGTTATATCAACATGGAATATTTCAAGTCTCTACGTCTAATAGTTCGGACAGACGGACGGTCTGACCGAAATTATAAAGGTTCCTTGTAATCCTACGGAACCCTAAAAATGGTTAAAAAGGAAATATACAATAATTTAATACATAATATACTTTAATACATAATAATTTAATATATAATATGTATACAATAATGTAATATAATTGAAAATATACACAAATCTGTTATAAAATGACGATTTTTTATCAATTATACCCCTCTACTGTGAGTTGGGAATTTGGAATTACAACAACTTATGTTGGAGGTATCGATATATATAAATTTTTAATTGTCATATGACTATAAAAGCATCGGGCTTTCAAATGGAAACATTATATTCTATAAAAAGCACAATAACGTAAGTGTACCCATTATTAAATCGACGCAAAAGTCTATACTCTATGGCCCATAATAGCACTGTTAAAAGTATCGCTATGATGCCTATAATAGCACACATAAGGTGCCATAGACTATGAAACATATAAGAAAAACCTTGCGGGTGAGACGACAAAAAAGAAAGAAAAACACATTTCTCTTCCAGACCTTTTTTTTTCTTAATGTATGTACATAAAAATAATTGCTCAAATTTTTTAAAATTAAAATTTAGCTGTTTCCTTTTGTTTTTATACTTAATTCATTGAATAGAAAATTTATTATCCTCAAAATCATGGCACACATATATCAAGGTTTACGAAATTTTTTTTTGTTTTTTATTCAAACGCGTAGTTTAGTCATAGAAAAAGTATTGTGTACCTATAACTAGGTCAAAAAACCCACATGTTTTGTTTTGCCTCTAAATATAGCGAAGGTTGGTATTGAAATAAAGGAATCCATTGCAGTAGAGGAATGCCCTTGACGACGTTTCTTTTTAAAATTTATTTTTGGGCTAAGGAGTTTTAATGGCCATTCTATTCCTGACTTAATTCGCATTAAGAACGCGCTTTTGTGTGCGGGAAAAGATATGAAAATTCCGATAATAATACAAAATAAGATAGAAATAGACTGTAGTAAGTAAGAGGCAATAAAGCCTTTTTTAGTACAACATTTTGATTTTGTGATTTGAAGGCCGGCAACACTTTTGCGAATCTTCTAATGAGACTCGACACGTCATCATCATCATTGTGAGAACTGCGTACATATTGTTCCTTTACACATTAAAAAAAAATAAGTGTATGGTGAATTTGCGACTTAAAGTGATAGCACTATCTTCATCTCACTCCAGCAGGAGTTAGCTATCTCGCTCACTATGTACACTAGTGCCAGCCCCACTTATTTGTGCCTTCGACGTCCGCGGTCAAAGACGTCGCTATGCCACCTTTTTTGTATCATCTGTCCGCAACAAAGAGCTTTGATGTAATTAAATAAATGAATATTGTGTACATAGCCCATGGCTATTGGGTTACACGAAGCTCCATCCCTCCTATGACTTGACGAATTTTTGCTCGCAAACTTTAAAGTGCTTCTTCCAATTTCCCACTTCTTCGACACCACTGTACAAGATAAATCTACCGGCTCCAATAAAGTAAAATTGCTCTTTTATCTATTTATACTTACAAGGTTTATAGCGAACATTTTGTATGTAAAATATATTGGTATCTTCCCTTTCCCTATCCACTTATATATTATTTCTTATCCCGATCGATTTATCAAGCATACTGGTTAATGTCTAAAAAAATGTTTGTGTACACTCGCAAAGTAAATATCTCCGCACTCTTTTAATATTTGTAGGCTTTTTTCCAACACTGAAGGTCTTGATTTTATTACAAACATATAACAAGAGCTATGAAAGATTTCCTATTTTTTTATATGCTCCGTATATTTTTTGTCTTCCTTACATTCTTTTTCTCTTAATTTAATGTTAATTTTTCATTTTGCTTTTATATTTTGTGTCTGTTGATTTTTCATTAATATTTTGATATAAGATAACTAGCTGTTTTCCGTGACTCGGTCCGCGTAAAATTGCGAGACCCCTTAAATGTCTGGCTCTATCGAAAAATCCTTTCGGTCAAATATCTCCATGAAAGTCTTCATCCTCATACCGTTGGCTTGTTTTGCGGGTCAACATTTTGTTGACGATTGTTTCCCAATGTTCACGATACATTGCGCGCTCAATAATGGGATGAGGATGGCAATATCTGTAACCACTCATTTACGAGATTAATGAATTTTGTGATTTTGTTTAGGGCATTAAATGTAGCCTTATCACAAAGTTTGCGGTACGATGCCTTTTATACCCTGTATATTTCGTATATTTCATCTTCTGGACTAAAATACATTCACTACACTTAAATGCTTACAACCGAACGGGTCCGTAGTTGGTTGGACTCATAACTAAAAACTAATAGGTGAAGCTGCGATTTAGTGTCAGGTTTTTTAAATATTCTAAGCGTTATTCATTTTCGATCATGTCTTCACTGGCTATTTCGATTGTGTTTCATTTGTTGCTAAAATACTCGTAAAAATCACGATATTAATATATCACACGCCCACGAGTTGTATAGCAAAAATTATACATAATTGACAGTTTGATAAATGGTTAAGTTTTGTTATAACTAAAATAAGTGAAATAAGTGAGCTGTCAAGGCTATTGGTCTTGATCAATTAAAAATATTATCTTATCTATCTATTAATAAATGAAGTTAAACTATCGATACTGATGGAATGCTAATATTTTTATGAAAAATGTATTATTAATACATTAAATTATTAAAATAAAACCTGTGCTCGATGTGGGTTCGATTCTCACCTCTAGTGTGGGTGTATTATCCATATGTGTGTGGATGTATATGGATATATAAATATATTACTAAAAAAAATATATTTGTGTATAACAGGCGGCTGTTACCTATAACACAGGCATTAAGTTGTCTACCTTAGGAACAGTTTATACATATATAAGGGTTCCGTATCTGATACGCGATAAACGTATTTGTTAAATATCTCCAAAAGTTGAGGCCCGATTTTGCTCAACATAATTTTTTAAAAGTGTTTTTAGTACGTCCTATTAACATAGAAAATTTGAAGACTTCATATTTTTGAGAGAAGAACATTTGAAAATTCTAGGTTAGGGACCACCGTATGCAATACTTTCATGGCCAATTACTCGAAAATGGTACCCATAATAAAAAAGCTGTATGTAAAACCTTGACTTTATTTTTAAAGAGCTATTCAATGATATCACACACAATGGGAGAGGAAGAAAAAAAAAACTAATCCCCATTTCACATTTATAGGTAAAATTATTATTATTTTATAATGCCAAAAATTAAATCTATACGCAAAACACAACTGTACCAAATTTCAAGGTATTTCTAAAGGACAACAGTTGTACCCGTAATTAATGACAATGAATATATCGTGCATATTTACTCTATCCCATATGCCCTTACCATTAAAAAAAAATAACCATTGAGGTAAAATTTGAATCCAGTGCAGAGATTAATTAAGCAATTTAATTTTGCCATCTTCTCGCTTCGTGGCAAATTCGGTTATTCCTTTTTTTATAAAATACTAGCTGTTTCCGCGACTTCATCCGTGTAAAACTGTGTAAAAAAATAGATTAAGTTTTAGCGTAATGATATATAGGCTATAGCCTTTCTAGATAAATGGGCTATTTAATACTGAAAGAATTATTCAAATCGGACCAGTAGTTTCTGATTAGCGCGTTGAAGCAAACAAACAAACTCTTCAGCTTTATATATTAGTACAGATAATAAAATTTCCATCTATAAATATAAAAATCAATAAAATAGCGGTAAAATATTAAATATTCAATCCGTGCCTCCTATATGGATGTCCTAAATTCAGTATTTTAATATATACTCGTATATAGGGAAGGATATACTGCCATATACTCACAGCAGTCGTAAACTTGTATAGTACATAGTTGTTTAATATGTACCTAATGTACAAAAGTTAAATATTCTGTGTCGCGCCTCCGTACAGCTTAATTATTCCCACGGGAGAGACTCCATTTCTGAAGATGAATCACACATAATTTTTCTCAAGGAAAATTCGAATTTATTTTTCATAACAACAAAAGCGTCTTGATGGCTAAATAGGTTGAAGTCGTCAATGTGGTGTTTGGTTTTCTGGTCTGGAGCTTTACTCTTCGTTATAATTCAAATTTTTAAAAACGCTTTATTCAAATTGATATTCAAAGCTCTTTTGATTCGCCAAATATTTCAAAATCGGATTCGGAAGAGTGGAATTACCGAGACAGCTAGAAAATCTTTGGCTAATCTTTTACAGGGTAATTAGTCAGGTTACAATACTTATTCGTTTTATGGAATAGTTTATAAGAATCTTGTTTGGTTTCCTAGCGATAGAAATGTTGCTTTTAAAACTATGTAAACAAAAATTTGTTTTCTTAAATGTACGAAGACAGAGAGTGATTAAATTTACGTATAACCACGCTCTGTGCTATTAAAATTTAAAGTGGAAACTCTGCACTCAGTCTTCGATGTCTATAATCTTATAGGAGTGTTGCTATAAAATGTGTCGCACGGAAATTGAGAAAGTTCCCAGCTACGTGCTTTACTCGGATGTGACCTTCTGTAACAAATAGCTTATTTTACGAAAATGTTTCAAAGCAATATATTATGCGCTATAAATCAGGCTTAATGTTTGTTTCGATATAAAATAAGTCATGTTCTTCTCTTACCTGGTTTATAATTTTCGATTCAGATTTTATTCTCTTCATTTTTAGGATTCCGTAGTACTATAACGAACCCTTATAATTTCGCTCTGTCCGTCCGTCCGTTTGTTTGCCCGTAAGGTGGTCTCCCCCCAACGTTTTCAAACTATTAGACGTAGAGACTAGAAATTTTCCATGTTGATAGAACATGCTAAAAACTCATTAGGAAAATTAATCTGAACGAAATCGCACAACAGCTTTTGAAGTTATTTAACAAATACGTTTATAGCGTATCAAATACGGAACCCTAATATATAAGCGTGTCTTGACATGCTTTTGGCCATTCTTTAGGGGTTCTGATGGATATTCTCCAAATTCAAGACTCGGGAAAATTTTCTTTCGAGGAGTTAAACAATAGCTATAGTGGAACACCAATAATACCTTTAACGTACATAAAAGACTACATGGCTTGCCAAAATAACAGACACACGTATAACAATAATATAAGAGAAGTGTGTTCAATTGTTTTGCTTTCAAATTTTCCAATATTGACTTAAAATTTTTAGGTTGGCCATGTCCCAATTCTGACTCAAAGCAAATTGTAACAGAATAAAAATATGAATATCTAGTTAGGTCACGTCGTTTTACTTATAGCCACCCTGTGAAAGCTTGCATATAACGTGTATTTCTGAAGTTATTTTGTACACAGAAGGATTTAAAATAACGAACTTTGGCTTACCGAATTTTCATAGTTCCAGTCTCCCAGTGCAAAACTTTCTTGCCAATTTTAAAAATATTTTTGAGTCAAAACAAAGTTGTATGTTTATTATATAAGGTGTATATACATATATGTATATTTGAGCTATTTTTACTTAAGTTTATTTTCAAGATTTCAAAATACTACACCTTTTTTGTACCTTTATCATACCCTCTTTATGCATAACTAGCTGTCATCAACATCAACTTCGCCCGCGTAAGAATTGGAGGATTTTATTATTTTCTGTGCCTAATCCAAATTCTTTTAATATTACCTTAGACGTTATATCAACTGACTATCAGCCATTTAAATTCTATTTATTTCTGTAATTATAATTACTGTGTATATTTTTTTAAACAAATCGTAGTAGTTAAAATTCAAATAGAAAACAAACATTTAATTTATGCGTGAAAACGTTTCTACCCGCGCAGTCTATTTCCCTCACTAGTTTCAACGAGATTGTAAACTTCTAGAAACTTGAAGCATCCGCGTCGTAAATGAAGTCTTATTTACTAATAAGGTTTACCGACGCCCCGCGTCTCTCGAGACGGCCGCGGCTGCAAACAAACCATATTGTTTCTCCCTGGAAACTTCACTCTGAGCTCATAATTGTACCTATTGTTATTATGAAATCTCAAAGTGCATTGTTAGGTTGATAGGCTTGTCATTTTGTATAATAAAAATGAAGCAAGTAATAACTTAATCGTAATTATAAAATGGCTTAGGAAGTCCTGTTCAAATGGTCGGAATTTTATCTGTTGCAAATAGACACTTCAATGTCATATATGTGTCTTCTTCTCCTTTACTGAGTGTCCCACGTGGTGGTGGAGTCAGCCTTCCAATTTTCTGCCGCCACCTCACCCTATATGTCATATAAATATATAGATTATATTTTTAGATAAACCTAAATATACATAAAAAATAGTTGAATTCAATTTTACGGCGGTAAACGCCTGAGTGAATATTTATGGTACGAAATAGAAGTCAAGCTGTATAAAACAGCAATAACATAAGAAGCAAATTGGAAAATGCATCGTCAGGAACTGCAGTCACGCTTCCCCAGTATGCATTACACGAGAGCTCCCGGGCGATACATTCACGGTTGGATGGTGCCTCACACAGCACTCTGCACAGAAAATGAAACGGATACCATCGTAAAGGAAAATAAACTTTAGGCACGACTTAGTATAGTCCACTTTAAGATACCTCACTCCGACGCAAGAGTAAAAGAGATTGGCCCAGATGTAATAGACATCAGGTACTGATAATATATCACGTAAATCATTGAAGTTGGCATGTTTCCTATCCATAGTCTATATGAACCTGAAAAAAGAATGCTTGATCACTTAAGCGGGAGAGGCAAAAACTTAAGCAATATTTATGTTGAAAAATATAGTTTTTTATTTTAAACTTAGTATAATGTCATGATAATTATTTTGTTTTGGACCGTATCCTATATAACTGGATCGAAATATCGACAAATAAATGAATAATAAATATATACAGGACTATATGACACACGGACGTCTGTTCCTAAGGTAGACAACTTAAAGCCTGTGTTATAGGCTTCCATATTGAATAACATTAAAATGTATGAAAAAAATACACCATATGTTTTTATCTTACTCTCTATGTTCGTAATTGCCTCTTGCTTGGTCTGCCGGGTCGTCGAATATTTATACGAAACTTCAAATAAAAACACAAATTCATTTTTTTTGGCTGTTGCTTGTTAGGAGTAGTCTACAAATCGGCTTTACGGATTTTATTGGGACTTTCGCTTGCAGATGGCCGATGTGACAAGGACACTTTATTTAAAAAAATTAAAACGCTCAAAATTGAACAAATTCATCAGGGACGAAGTCGCATCCGTGTTTGAGACATTGTAAAGGAGTTTTCTCGGATTTAAATACGTATAGACTAGACTAGAGTTGTGTATAGTCGCGTAGAGTCGAGTCGGGTCGATCGGGTCGATCGGGTCGATCGGGTCGATGTTAAGCCTTTTAAATATGTATATAGGAAAAAAATACTTCTAGATCAGTTTACCCGAGCATAACTCTTCAAAGTGGGCAGCAGTGGTACCGGTAAAGACTGAAAAACAGCCGGTAGCTGAGCCACAGCCCTTTCGTTGACATACTGTATACCTTAAGTGTTTAACTGAAATATTAATTATGTAATACTTTTTGTGTTTGGCGAATAAACTTTATTTTATTTAAAGTTATGAAACAGTAAATACAAAGAGGCCAACCAACTAGTCATTTAATGTTCAACATAATATAGACATACAAGGTTTCTTATATAACCCAATTCAGCTAACACAGATAGGAGAAAGATGCTTTTTTTTGTTATACTTGTGTTTATTTATTTGATATCGTACAAAACGTAATTTGTGATGGGACAACATCGACGAATAGTTTTACTTTCGTTTCACTATTATTTTTTTATTTTACCGTTTGGGCTGTATAGCTGTTACAGTTGCCTCGTGCAAACACAACAAACATATAACTTTTATATTAATTAAATTATTAATAAATTTCCTATGGAATTTTGATTTATTTCCTTGCATTTTTTTGCGAAAAGCACTTTGTAAGCCTGGGCAGAAACATCAATTGCCTAACTCGTATTTTTAAAGTCAAACTCTACTCGTCAAGCAATTGGTCGTTTTCTGCACCTCGGGAACAATGTACTATTCTTGGTCAGTTTTTAACACGTCATATCAACGTGGAAATCTTAAAGTCACTATGTCTAATAGTTTGGACATTGTAGACCACTTCACGGGCGAACAGACGGACGGACAGAGGGAAACTATAAGAGTTTCTGGTAGGACTGCGGAACATCACGAGGTTAATGGACGGCCCCAATAAATAAACCCAATAATTCGTTTTAGTGGGTGAAGTAAACAAAGTTTCAAACCGAGCAAGGCCTGGCGGACGACTAGTAAGAAACTTTATCTCTGTCGTAAACAAACATCTTACTTATTATTCTCTTCTCATCAATTCTAACTACAGACAACTAAGTTTGATAATATATGCGAATAAAGTTTATTGACCCAAGTGACTTGTTTTTTTTTTTAACTAAGTTAAAGTTCAAACTGGTTAATTAATATAAAAAAATCTCTAAGTGTTATTATCGCCTTACATCGTTTTTTATTCAGTTGGTTTGTTTTCCTTTTTTTTTACACTTATCAGTTTTTTTTTATTCTTTATTGCGAGCGTTGAGAAATTTTAAAACCCAAACACTAATTTCGTAGAGTTTATGCTATAAACGTATTTGTTAAATAACTTCAAAAGTTGATGTCCGATTTCGTTCAAAATAATTTTCCTAATGAGTTTTTCGCCCTTTCTATCATCATTGAAAATTTTAAGTCTCTTCATCTAATAGATTGGAAATGCTAGGGGTGGACTATCCTACAGGCAGACAGACTGACGTACGGATAGACAATGCGAAATTATAAGGGTTCCTTGCAGAGTACTACGGAACCCTAAAAAAATGGATTACTATTTCATTCAAAATAATTTTCCTAATGAGTTTTAGCATGTTCTATCAACGTGAAAAGTTTTAAGTCTCTACGTCTAATAGTTTGGAAATGCTAGGGGTGGACCATCCTACAGGCAGACAGACTGACGTACGGATAGACAATGCGAAATTATAAGGGTTCCTTGCAGAGTACTACGGAACCGATATGTATTTGTGAATTTATTAAACTATGCAAAAAGAGAGACTAGGGGGAGAATCTCTACTGTTGTTCTGTGTCGGCTCACCATAATTCTTCTCATTAGCAACCCATAAGAAACATTATGCGATTAATCGCATCGCAGTATTGTTTGTTTATATTATGGTTTACTGTAGAGTACTTCTTTAAACGAATTCATTAGGAACGAAAAGTCTTAACTCATGACATTAACTCATGAGAGTGTTGATGAAGTAGCCAGAACGACGATAGAATAGACTTTAATGGTCAAAATAAATAAAAGAGACAGTTGTAATACTGATTTTAGTAGTAAATAAAAGTTGTTTCAACTTTTGCACTTCCAGAATATCTTCTAATATCGAACGGAGCCCTCTTCATCTCATTTTATTTCCAGAGCGAATCATTGCGCCTTGATGTGTGATGTCACAACGCTTTTGATTTTCCTTCCTCCCTCCCCTTTTGTGACTGTGGTAATATGGTAAAGAGGTTTAGAAATTAGGTTATCTTACACTTTTATATACACCTTATATATAAAATTCTTGTGTCACAATGTTAGTTATCGCACTCCTCCGAAACGGCTTGACAGATTTTTAAGAAATTTTATATGCTTATTCAGTAGTTTCGAGAATCGGCTACTATCTATTTTTTATACTCCTAAGTGATAAGGGTTACCCACGCGGACGAAGTCGCGGGGCACAGCTAGTAATATATAGATCAGTGCTGATAAGTCTTTCAAAACGAAATACAAATGACTATATTTTACAGACAACGGGTCTCGTCCAAATTTTAGACGTCCTAAAACAAGACCTGGTGTTGAACGAAGAGTCATCAGGACAACACACAAAATGATTGAAACATAAACGTCAAATCATTCGAGTTTTACCGTGCATTCATAGCCTTAGTTTCAACAACAGTATAATAATAAAAATAAATAATAATAAACAGTATAATATACATAAAAATTATAATCAATCATTAAAAAAACCCAAACATATAGCACAATAACTTAGTCGTTATAATTATTAATTTACAAGCAAGCGATCCTTCTTTACCGCATCGCGTTGTTAAAAAACATAAATATACTTAAAGATCACATTTAAATCAGAAAAAAGTTCTACCAATACAGTAACTCCTCTTTCTTTGGCAGCTGATTAAAAACGCAATTCTTCAGAATCTAACTTGGTATCAGATCTATCTGGAGTTACACGTGCTCAAGCGGCAGATGTCATTTCACTGGTACGTGATATATTTATAACCGGAGGTTTTTCCCTTTTGAGAGCTTCCGCTGCGTGCGCTGCGTAAACGGTTAAATTTTGCCAAAAATAATGTATCACCGAATTGTTCCCCTTTAAAAGTTCTAAATAAAAGTACGTGACGCCATATGTCTGTCTTTTAAGGTTGGCTCATCATTTCTTCTAAAATAATGTATTAATGGTGAAGGTGTTTTTATAAACATGATATTAATCCTTATCGAAAAACTATTTTTAAGCCCCTAAATGATAAGAATTGCCCACGCGATGGAAATCACGACGTACGACGTATAGCTAGTACTGTATATACATACATAGCATTGGCTCTTGAAATCATTGTATCATCAAAATCCCATTCTCATCATCATAGCTCACGCAACTCAGAGCCAAATTGTAATTCCAATAGCGGACTCGGCAGACGCTGTCGTGGTGTAGCTTTCGGGTTGCAGCATTGCACCGATTTTCCCTCGTACTCATTCGCGGATTAAAGCAAAGTAGTTTAGTTTCTCATGCAAGTCCAATACTAACGCTATCTATTAGAAGCTTTCTAAAAATGCACCCAATACTGATTTTTAAAATATTCTTTTGGGTTTCCCTTTCGTTCCTTTTTTTTTAAATTTTTCAGAAATAACGCGAAAAAAAAAGACAGAAGTCAAATAGGAGCAACCGTTTTGAGCTAAAGCGTTAAACATACCTAATTTTGGGTGCTTGCCGACACCACCTTATACAGTCGTTTTAGATATAAAGATGATAACTAGATACGAACATACAATACAAAAGAGTTTTTGGACACCCCATAGGAGAGTAAGACGAAGAGAGATCTGTACTGGTCATTTTACTCTTTTTTGATTTATCATTATTACTATCTGTCTCAATGCGATTTTACAACAGAAACAAATTTATTCAATATTTTTACATCAAACCGCGATGTAAATAAAACTTAAAGGTTCGTAACAGGGGTAGTGCGGCGCGGGTCGTTGACTTTTTTTGCGCGTCAACATTTTGTTGACGATTGCGTTGCAATGTTCACGGTACATTGCGCGCTCAAGAATGGCATGAGGATAGCAATATCTGTAAACTCTCTTTTACGAAATAATGATTTTTGTGATTTTATTTAGAAACTTTAAATGTAGTCTTATCGCAAAGTTTGCGGTATGATGTCTTTTATACTCTCAGTATAAATGTGCCTTCACACGCTCTTGACCATTTTATTATTTATTAGAATAAGTGGAATCTGATATGATTAAATTTTAAGTGTCTTTCTGTGACTATGATGAAATACCTGGTATTTTAATTGCCTTCAGATTCAGAGTCCTTTCCATTTTTCCTGCGTCAATAGTACCCAACAATAAGGACTGTATGTCTCTATTTATCCCAAATAATTTATTGGACTACTGAACCGATTGTTATGAGATTTACGCTGTATTCAAGGTTAGGGTTTCTGAGTATAAATTTAAAAATACTTGGTAAAAAACCTCTATATTAAAAAATTACTAGAACATGCATGATTCGTAATAATGTGTTGTTACTTTAATTTTTGAATACAAATAATATAGTAAAAATGTAGAGACATTAAGTTTATCGCGTGAAAGGCAAAATCGCTGTTGACCGATATCATTTTTTATATATAATAGGTTATATCCCACTTATAAGATTAGTTTATAAATATTCTATAAAAGATTAAACCTTTCAGAAAAGAGCTTACTAATTTCTCAAAGGCCGGCAACACATCTGTGAACCCTCTAGTGTTGCAGCTGTCCATGGGCGTCGCTAGCCACTCAAGTGAATGCCGCCTGCTTGTTTGCGCCTTGTTAAAAAAAAAAACTAAGTCCGTTATTTCTTTGTTATTACCATTTTAATGCAACGTTTATTAATCCTTACTAATATTATAAATGTGTATGTAACTTTGTCAGTTACATTATCACACCTAAAGTGCAGAATCAATTTTGATGAATTACGGTATAGAGATAGATTGGACCTCGGAAAAGAACATAGGCTACTTTTTGCGACAAAAATTAAATTTGGAAAGAGTGAAATTTGTATGAAAACAAGGCATACGAAGTCGCGGGTTAAAGCTTGTTAATCATAAAACATTTAGTACCTTCATTGTTTATGTTTATTACCCCTGTTTGATGTATAGTCGACCAAGAAAGTGCTTTACCATTTTGGATGACAGCTCCTAGTTAAAGAAAATTTTGCTAAGGATTATTGTTAGTAATTAACCTAATGCGCAAAATACAAAAACAAGCCTTTTATCTAATTAACTTACGAGGGACATTCGACCTTAGCGTGGTAAACCAATTTCTTAGTCGACTATACTTTTATTAACAAAAGCCCGTTTTTCAGCTCCCCTGCAAACAGTAAAGGCGTACAAGGGCGCGATGCATAACCACTCGCCGCTGCAACCGGACGACAAGAACCCAGATGTAGTACCACTCGGAAAAGGTGAGGGCGTCTGTTTGTTCCTACAAATGAGGGACTATTATCCGCGTATCTCTTATCTCTCTGTCTGTACACTCTCGTTCTCTCAAGTCTGTACAGTCGGGCTCGTTCCTCAACCTGTCATACGCGAGCTCTCGCAGAATAGAATACAGTCGGCGTAGAGTTCTGCCGAGAGAAAAAAAGCGGAGACATAAAGAGCGGGAGATAAAGTGAAACATTTTTTCATCGCTCCTAATCCTCTCTTATCCTCTTCTTGGTAAAGTTTCCCTTATTTGGTTTCATAAAAACATACAATTTTTCTATATTTTTTGAAAATTATGTGGTTTTCCAACCTCTAATGCCGTAGCCAGACATAGCTTTAATGAATGATCATTTCAATGATCATGTAGTGTGGCCGGGGACTTTGCGTAACTTCACAAACCTTTGTAGACCTTTGTAGTCTTCAAGGTCAAAAATGTACAAACAGTTTGAGCTATGTCTGTCAGTAGAGTTTAGTGCAACTCGGGAAAGGTGGAGGCGTCTGTTTCTTTATTCTCACAAATAAGCGACTATAATAAGCATCGCATGGTGTGCTTGCGAGGAAAGGAAGGCCGTGATTTTTCTACATTTCGGAAAATTATGTAATTTGTCAACTGCTTATGCTGAAAGCATAGAATGTAGTGCCCTAGATCCATACAGTTATTTGGATATGGCTGAGTGACATACAAATACCTTCCGTATTATAACATATACACTATAAACATATAGATATATAACTTATATATAGGTGAAAATATGACACTTCATTGCTAACATATTATATTAATAAATAGCTTGAAAAATCTGAAGTGCACGCCTCATATATTCTGAATATACTCTCCCTAAACGCTTTGTGTTATGAGGCGTGCAAAAAACAAATCACATATAACAATCGGCAGAATTTGATTAACTCTTATGGTCAATACAAATACAATACTTTATCGCTACGACCAGCTGAATACTGGTTTCAATTAAAATTATATATCAGAAGACTTAATCCAGCACACAGGTACACTGAAGTTGAAAAGTTCAAAATCGATACGAAAGTTAAAAGTAGGTTAAAATCGACTTCCTAGACTTGATTACTTCATTCGATACTTGCTTTCGAGAAGGTTGAAACAGTTTGTTAAAGGCAATGTATAATGGTTGGGGAGCCCGAGAGGGGATTTTGTGCAATACTTGAGCGCGTCAGATAGCGATATAGGGAGTATCTTTCCACTCCATAATTTACCCCCACCAAATATGATATCTTAATATAGGGGGGTTCGTTAGAACCCTTATAAAAAACTCGGGTGTGTCAGATTAAGATAAGGTCAGTTAATTACATGGAGATGCTTACAAGCTTATGTTTCAATTATCTAAAAATTCAACGTGAAATAAGAAAATGGAAGAGTCACAAAATTTAAAAAAAAGAACGTCCGCTCCTCGCCTGTCAAATGTTCGAGCGCGTTTAATTATATTTTATTGTAAAGGAAATACTCTAAAGATTACGCAAAACACATAGTCTGACCATTTTCTCAAGGCAATGTACATAGCTAAAACCATCAGGCGCTCAATAAAACCACGCTCCTGACGTTATATGCAACATGAACTTACCTTTAAATAACATTTTCTTCACTTTTGCACCTAATCTACGTAATCCAATTGATCCCCACAAAGCTTTAATGGCTACAAAATTAACATCGATCCCTCCCCTGCTATAATACTTGTGCTTCCTAGGTGCGTTTTTAGACTTGTGTTTTGTACGTGCGTGCATACTCAAAAAATGTATTAAAAATATTTTTCCCGCTTTATTTTTAGTATTATTCTATAAAATTATTCAAGGTATTTCTCGCTCCAGAAAGCTCTGGGTTACCAGAGCTTCCTAAGTTTTTCTGTTCTCGATGTAGAACAAGGTTACCTTCTCTCTATCGAGAACAGAACACTACACGAATAGCGTTTTTTCTTGTAATTTTGCCAATTAAATAGCAAAGGTCGATTATTTGTCTTAAGGTTTTATATCATAGGATTTACATCAGACAAACAAGTGGTCATTCTAGCCCTGTCTGAATGCTTGTGGCTGTAGCGATGCGGGCGACGCTAAACCACCCGATCTGCATCCAATGAATATTAATGCATTAGGATCACTTCACATAAAGGTGATTTTTTAATACTAAACTAGCCTGACGGCAAGTGGCTTTCACGCGTGGCGATTTAAGGTCACAACATTTGTTTATGAGACAATGGGTTCGTTTTCTTTCATACCCTGTGTTTCTGGGAAGGCTTAAAAGAGAAGAGAGAAAGGAAAAATATAAAGATTTTTTTAAAATAATCAATAATTATTATTTATTATGCCGGAGCCAGACATAGCTCAGTGTTTGTACATTTTTGTCCTTGAAGAATGCAGCATACAATTATTTTGTTAAATACAATTTTTCATGACAACATCATTCGTAACAAGACTTCTTTTGTTTAAATGTAAAATGTCCCACGGGCCGCATATGGCCCGCGAACCCCCTCTTTATGGCCCGCGACTGTTTTGTAAATGGAATTCTAATTCTTTTTGAAATAAATAATAATTACAATACACGAGCACAAAGTTTTGTCGTGATGTACAAAATTTAAATAAAACAACACAATATGTACTAAAATGTTGCATTTTTAATATCGCTTTTGATGTTTTTCTACATAAATAAATAGACATAAAACAAGACAGCTATTTCAAGAATATATTAACAAGTGTGGTCCGCCAACATCAAATTCCTTAACGATTTAGGCCACCTAAATATCATTTTTAAAGATGTGGCCCTTACCTGCTAAAAGGTTGCCAACCTCTGATATAGATTATATAATGTATTTAAATAACTAAAGTTTAAATTATAATCTGTATAATGTAATATTTTTTAGCCCTTATGCAAAGCGGAGGTATTGACATGTTACAGGTTCGATGTCCTGGCCACTTCCTCTTTTTTGTGCATCTTTAAAAGAAAAAACTCGATGGCTCGATACTGCATTGTAGATGCAGTAAGGAGCCATCGAGCCACCGAGCACAGCCATCCTAATATTGAAAAAAAAATCATTGCTATTTTGGAACATCGTCCTGAAAAAACATACCGTAAATAGAAATTGGATTTCGCGATAAAATTAAAATGAGCCAATGCTTAATTCATTCATTGTAATAATAAATGTTATTTTTTTATTATTTAAATAAAAACATTGTGTAAATTAAAAAATTGGTGATCAACTGCCTCTGTTAAATAGTGTTTACAAAGCTTTGTCCTAAGACCTAATATATAAATTTGACGGAATATAATTTCCGATAGCAATAGACGTGATGGTATAATTCTAAAATAATTCAAATCGTTGAAAATATTTCGTTATTTTTATTTCTGTGTTGTCTATGACTAGGCTGGCAACTGTTTTTTTTTTTATTTTAGGATGAACATAATAACATGGCTTTTACCCTTCTTTAACACCGTACTGAGGTACATTCACTCAATTATAATAGGCCAAAAAATTACAGACAGTATTAAAAATAACTAAATCTGTAGTTCCCGCCAAATCACCCATCCGATTCGTTTGTTTAGTCTTATTCTTTTTTTAAATTATGACTTTAGACTAGAGAAACATTGTCTGTGTCTACCATCCCAATAGTTTTGTACATTTCTTTATTCTTTTTTAAATTCTCGACTATTGATGATGACTGATCTTTAATTATTCAAATCATTGCTCGAATGTAACCAAATATGTTATTTCATAAAATTGAAATTAATAGTACATTCTGAGATCTATGGACCCTTGAAGCTGTGAAAGGATCAAACCGTGTAAATTTCCGCAATCAAAAGATAATGTCGTTTATGTTACACTTGGAATACATTTGCGAAGGGAATCAAAACCTATAGGCTAAAGAAGCTCTTATTAGTTAAAATATAAGGTGGAGGAAAGTAGAATAGTAAGGTACAGTAAGGTAGAGTTGTAAGGTAAAGTCCCTAAAAATGAAAAGAACAGTTTAACAATTTTAATTAAAAGTCAATGGCTGTTGATCGAGTGAATCACTCCGTTCGTTATCAAAATGTTAATAAGTATGATAATTTAACAAGTGTCGTTATTTCGCCAATGAGCTTATGACTCATCGTGCACTCGTATCTTTATCACATTCCGCCTTCATGCGGATTTGAACCTGGTACCTTGCGGATTTCAGTCCATACCTTATACCGTTGAGCTATTGAGGCTCTAAAAGCTATAGAGCTAGAATAGCTAATGTTTAATAAAGTGTTAGTAAGATGTGTTACTTACTAACACTTTATTAAACACTATCTATTCTACGACTTTGTCTACATAAATTTGCGAGAGCTCTTAGACTTCCTCAAATCTAGCCTTAACAAAAAATCCGTTCTTTGCGAACTTCTTATAGCTATAAAGTACCTCTCGCCACATTTGTACGTCACGTGGCCGTCGAGATATGTGACCTTTCGCTTTTATTCCGAAGGTAGAAGGCTGAGCATCAAGCAAAGAAGATTTTAAATTGTAAATTAGCTGCTTCGTAACATAAACGAAACGTCCTGCATGCATCCATTTGTGTGGTATTCTGTAATGTAAGTAACTTGTTAGTCTTTAAGGGAAAATAAAGATCTTCAAACCTATAAATAAATTAAAATTTAATATAATTATTCTTCTTCTTTATCCGTTCCCTCATTACTGAGGATTGTGATCACAAGATCCACTTTGTTGGACAATCCGTCTCCTATAATAATATAATTATTACATTCCTAAATTAAAGAGAGTTAAACTTCATTACCAGGAAAACGTTTCCTAAGTCTGAGAAAGAGTCAATTTTCTTCATATTCCACAGATTAATCGTTCTGTTGCGAGTCTTATTGCAGGAATAAGAACAAGTAAATGTCAGTTTTAAGCCACTCGACGCCGGCGACCCACTACGAGGATCCGTGATGTCGATGTGCTTAAGCAAAAACCACGTAGAGGGTCGCCGGCGTCCAATGGGTTAATTAGAAAGGCCGAAACTTCGCTTGCGTGAGTAACTGCGGTCGTCATCCGTACAGCGCCATCTAGTTTGCTTTGGTGTAACCTTTTCCATTTGACATTATTGCCATCTAGTTATGTAGCAGCCGCTACAAATTATTTATTTTTAAAGAATAAAAGAGTATTCTGGTACCCATTCGAAATAAGCTTTGAAGCTTGTGGTAGAAGTGGAGGCGCTTTCGTTTTATCCTTGCACTATCAAGGCTTCAAATTATTCTTCGTCTTTGAATATAAGGTTATGTTTTATTATTTTCTCTTCGGTGTCAGACCATAGTATGTATTAGAATAAGACCCTGTATAAAGTATACTGTTACAACTCAGACCGTTAAAAACGAAAGTAAAAAAAAAATGGAATGTTTAATCACATTAATATAGTGCGCATACGTCACGCATAGAATTCGGGTCCCACTTTTTACGTGCCTTCCTAAACACGGAATGTATGTATAGGTATGTCTACTAATTATAAAGTACCTCCTTGCCAAATTATATGATTGTACGTCGTGCGATTTTCGAGATTTCGTGATGATACGTGACCTTTCGTGATGATAGATATTTAAATGTAGATGAATACTTTTATGTCCAGAAAGACGAAAATATAATAAGCAACTTACGATAGAAAAATTTCTTGAATAGCGCAGAAATTAATAAATACCCAATTTGCGTTGATTACGGTGATTGTTATTTATCCAAACGTCGAACCTATTAGGAAATACTGAAAACAAAGATCAATTAGGCGTATATTCCTGCGGTGTGTTTTAGACGTCAGTATCGCAAATACGCCAGCGTTTCCTACTGCCTGCATACAAACGTAATTGCGGATTCGTTTCGGAGATTACCAGATAAACAGTCAGACACACAAAAATGTAATATCTTACGTTTTTGCCCCCGGAGCAGAAGGCAGGGTCACTGCCCACTGCACCAACGGGCAAGCCGAAAGATATAAGATATACAGACAGTAAATAGATATACTAACCACTACAACGCACTGGGGAAACACACCCTGACTCCAGGAGGAGTTAGGACAGTCACACCTCAAGCCATTGCAGGGTTTATTTGCTCTGCGGGTCTTAAGGATGACTTGTAAGCTGATGCAGGAATAGATCTTACTGATCGCAATAACGACAGGGCCTTTGGTCCGCCTCAAAAAAAATTGATAAGATAAGATGATACTTTATTGCACACATAAAAACAAAGAAAGTAACACACACAGGAGTAAAACTGATTATTGCAGACAATTATAGTGGATGTGGCTGATGGATCATCCCACTTTTTTTCCCACCATTTCCTACCATCCCACATTACGCTAAAATGGAATCTATTTTTTTTATCTAATTTTACACTAACGAAGTCACTGCCAGAGCTAGTATTAGAATATGTCCTACAAAGAATCCAGTTATTGTATACACATATATCAATTTATACTACATATATACCTAGTATGCAGCAGACGCTAGTAATATATCATTTTATAAATTTATTATTTGCTATATGAGAACGCGATAGCCTTGGCATCTTTATCAACCTTTTTAACCTATGTAGGAATACATAATATGTAACTAATAAATAATAAAATATTACCTACACAAGGTATCCATAATTCATTTTAAAACATGGACGTTGTCTATATGGTATAGGTATCAATTTGTATAATTTTGTCATTACTAAACAAAGAGTCGCCATCTGACCTCCTACGCTTATGCAGGTATTTATTTATCTATTCATATGGCCTGACAGTTGAATTTATTAATATATTTATCAGTATAAACTAGTCTCAAAGAATTTGCTTATAAGTAACTCTTCTAAATATTACAAAAGTAATATACAGTTCTTTTATAAGTAACTAAATTACTAATGTCAAATAAATTTAGTTTTAGTCAAGATCTTGTCTATAATTTAATGTACGTTCCTATATACACTGCGAGCACTGTAAGCTGTGACGTCAATTTTGTATACTGTAAACCTTTCTCGTTTGCTATACTGGTTACAGTTTAAAACGGAACGCAGTCCAGTATACTGACATCCCTATTCAATTTTTACAATTTCACTTTTTCAATTTTATACACCCACGCTTTGTCTTTACCCGCGTTTTTTTAATACTATAAACGGAAATAAAAGTCAATGGAAACTGTTATTTTTTTAACAAGAGCCGCTCTGTTTTTGATTGATCACGTGATTAAAGCACTGAGAGCACTGAAGCTCGAAAGCGCTAGTGCTCGCTGTGCAAAAATGGCGACTATTTATAACGTCATATATGTCCATATGGTACTGCGGCAGTATACTGGCAGTATAAAACGGAACGATTTGATCACCAGTATGAACACTGAACATTGCTCGCAGTGTATTTGGGAACATAAGTACCCTAGTGTCCTTCATATCCTTATATTTTAAATCAATATTGATATATCTAGGGTCATGTTAGTGACGATGAAGCATGCGAAGCCAAAAGGTGCTGACCTGATAACTTTTTGACACTATGAGCTATATGATCTCGTTGAGGCAAAATTTTACAAAAAAATATTTTTGATAGGATTTTTTAAACATAGAGTTATTAATTGTATAGTATCTAAGATCTTGTTAAAGAAAATGTACATTATTGTCTGCTGTTTCCTTTCTTTTTAGTTCTTAAGTATAATATATTAGTTTGTCTACAACAATCCAAATTAGCAAGTTTCCTGTAAGTGTTGTGAAAGGAACTAAGTTATGTATTAGAAACTGTCAAAGTATATGGCTCAAGTATGTTACAATAATTACATAATATACTTCTCTATAAATTAAGCTTTTATTGAGTACTAAATAACCTCTCAATATAAATTTGTCAATAATATATTAATTGAGTGTAGACTATAAATATTAATTATTTATAGAACAAATGATGTTAGAAATAAATTTTGTTATGACTTCTATAATTTGATTGAGTGGATAATTGCTTATTTATATATTAATACGTCAAGCAAAAAGACCAGGAGCATTTTAGAAAAAATGGGACCATTTTAGAAAAATGTGCTGAAGGAGGAATATGAAATTTGGCACAATTATGGTTTGTATAGAGGAGGGTGTGCGATTGATAATATTTTCATAAAATATGCATTATAAGCATATTAAATTATTAAAATAATTCTTTACGCACACTAATGCCAAATGATTTACACACACCTGTACACATTTTATTATTAGATGTTGGCAAAGCGTAGACATGACGGTAAAAATATTAATTGTCAAATATATATTATGTGCCGTTATACATGGAATTGAAATTTTGAGATTTAAATAAGCATAT
>JANCMC010026410.1:1615988-1678416 GCA_024363005.1 Charaxes varanes
AAGGATTCCATTGTTAAATTAAACAATTAATATAAATACGGTCTTCCTGACCACGCTTTGACAGAAATTTATATTAAAACATGTACATGTATGTATAAATCGTTTGATATTGGTGTGCATGAGGTCTTGTCTTAATAATTTAATATATTATTATTACATATTTTATGAAAACATTAGCACCGTCCTCTATATAAACTATGATTATGCCAAATTTTATACCCTTCCGGCAGCGCAAGTTTCGTAAAAAGTTTTCTCTTCACGTATCAATTTTTAAATGATGCGCGTAATAATAAGAGTTCAAAGTTGGGACTTAGTTATCCTGACATTCTATATCATAACCTAATTTTCTAATCTAAATTACGTCGTGTCGTTAATCCTGAAAGTTTCAGACGTTTACGACAAAGCTGTTATATAAAATGGAAAACTTGTGCCCGCAGAATTGTTTGATTTATCGTCTTGAGCTCTCGATCTCTAGCGCAATTAGAGGTACTGCGGGTAACTGCGGGTATGATTTACGATGATTCATAGTAATCGTAGTCGGACACTCGTGATCCGCTCAGAGAGAGTTCTTTTATGTTGTTCTTTTGATGAACGTTATAGATAGATATACGTGACGTGCTGCGGTCGCGACGCCATTTTGTATTGACAATGATTGCGGGCTTGTTGGCTAGTCGTAGATTGTTAGGAAACTTGGCAAATTCTTCAAGAGATCGTCATTTGTTATGGATATACTTTATATTCAGAAGGTAAGGAAAGGCTCAATTTCTTTGCACAATAACCGATTTCAAGAAAACTATTGCATAAATTACAATGATTTATAGTAATTATAGTCGAACACTCGTGACCCACTCGAAGATAACTCTTTCATATCGCTATTTTGATAAACGAAAAAAGTGACGATTGTGTGGCCAAAAAGCGACTTATAGATTTGAACAAATGGTTTTTATATACACAAAACGTTGTAGAGTGCGTACAATTTAAAAATGCACGCCCCTCCAAAGTATTCATTACTACATGCAAAATAGCGTGTAGACGCAAACGCGTAAGCTCTTCAATATCATTGACATAGAGTGCGTGTTTGAGTTTGAGCTAACAATAAAAATCCTTCACACACAAGTAAGCGTCACAATTAATTGGTGATAGGGTGTGCAAATTTTGACTGAACACATATATACTTTCTTACAATTTTCAATCCAACCGGGCTTCTGTATACCTACATAGAGTGCCTCAGCAATAAACGAGGTACTAAAGGTGGCGTACATAAAAAGATCGACTTTACACGGAGCTGATACCGCGTCAATGTTGTCGTCGCCTCGGTATAACCGATAAACAAATCGTCTACGCAACCCCCACTATCGTGACCGTAAAAACTTAACTATCCGGTGACACGAACACACCGGAATATAAATCACAACACTAGTACGACTTATCAAAACGTGTATGACACGAGTGCCGTTTATTCCTTTCGTGCTCACGTTCCTCGATAATTCGAACGTTCGAGAAGTACCTACTCCAAGCCTCGGGGGTTCGAGTCCCGCCTCGAGTCTGGGTGTATTATTTATATCTATGTATTTATATATTTCTACAAAAAAAAAAATTTGTGTATAACAGGCGTTACCTATAATACAGGCATTACGTCGTTTACCTTAGGAACAGACGGCCGTGTGTCATACAGTCCTGTATATATCATCACGCTAAATTTTACGCGGATCAAGTCACGGATAACAACTAGTGTTTACAATACAATAATAGGTATTCGTAGAGCCGGACGGTTTCGTTGACTGTAGCCTTTGATAAATATTAGTATTCTCTGAAAGATTTATCATCGAATATTCATGGCGCACCAATATTCATTGGATACAGAGTCTGACAGGGCCTGATTGAGATCAAGCGTTCGGGCGAACGGTATCGGGTGTCCTGTGTACGATTTCATCTCAAGTTTCAAACCACCTGCACAACTCACAGCTGCATCTCCCAATGTGCCCCAGCAGCTTGTGAGGTAAATCTGTTGACGCGTGTATCAATTTAATAAAAGTTCATTGTGTAAATTACAATATTATCACACGTTTTTGTAAAATATACAATTGGTTTCTACCGGGTCATCAGAGTAGGTATAATATGAGTATGTAATCTATATATATACATTTGTTATTCGTTAGTCTCGCGAAAATTTTGAAAACCGCTTAAGGAATTTAAATTCTTTTTCTTTTGTTTAGTTCTCTTTATTTCAGAGGTTTAAAAAATAAGAAAAATGGAAAAGTCGAAAAATTATTTAAAAAAAAATACATTTTAGCTCGCTACCTCAGAATACTTCACAAAGATAATGTTCTTACTAGACCTTTTGACTGACGTGTAATGTAAAATTGCTTTGGGCGATTTGTCATGCATTTGAGCATAATAAATTTTTCTCCTTATTTTCACGAATTGGTTACGAGTTTCCAGTGTGACGCTACTATACTTCTATAAGTATATGTCGCTTTTCCTAAGTAGTACGAACGTAAAGAGTAAGACGATGTCTAAGATTCAATTTATTCACAAACCCGGCCTCAGTGGGAAGAATTTTCTAATGTAGCAATAAGTCAGATTTAAAATTTCAGCCGTAGAGTGTAGCTTGCATCTTATTTCTAATACATCCACAAAAAGTAAATTCTGACAGGTTTCTACGGGTTTAGTAACTGCAAATTTAATGTCATGGCCGTTTTTTTTTATTTTTTTTTATTATCTTTATTGCACAACTAAAATAAAAATGTTGCACAAAAGGTGAGCTTAATGCTAAAAGCATTTTCTGTCAGTGTTTATGATATTAGAGTGTTGAAATTATTATAATTTGTTTTTTTTTTGTCGTTATAAATTAACAATAAATGAACAATAAATCCTTTATTTTATGAATTCCTAGGACATTAATTTTGCTTTTACTGTAGAGGGGTTAAATAAATAATCCTTTATCGTTATTTTCTCCCTGTCTTATGTGGTTTTCAAAATATTTACATATGAAGAAGGCTGGCTATTGTCGCACCTGTCTATTATCTACCTAGATTTTAGCTTGGTTGGAAGCGAAATAGATCTATTAGGCACACATAAAAAAATATTATATACATTTCTAGAATTAAAGAATAAAAATATTCTGAACGGAATTTTTTTACGTACTGCAAACCGCCGCCCGTGTGAAGACCCGTTATGACGATCGTGCGTCTTAGATAGGGCAAATGCATTATGAGTGAAATCATTGAGCAAGCATAATGCTCTCAGCAAAAGGGCTTGTTTGCCCAACAATTTTCTACACTGTGGTAAAGAACGCTCAAATAAATATTCTTTGGGCACGTGCCATTTTTAACTGGAGATGAAGAAAACACTAAGTTTAAAATTACTGCAATATATTAAATACTAGCTGTTACCCGCGACTACGTCCGCATCATATAAGCGAAATTTTAATAGATTCATTTTTTGTCCCTAATTCTTTTGCCACTGAACTACCACCTCCCTGCCGAATTTCATTTTCGTATACCGCAAGGTTTTCGAGATTTCGTGTTAGGTGACCTGGCGCTTTTATATATGTAAATTAGGAAATAGAAGATAGATTATTGTATCGCGAAAAATAATTGTGCAATTTAGCCTAGTACCTATAGGAGTCACATTTTTTTTTTGTAGAAATATATAAATACATACATTTAGATAATACGCCCAGTCTCCAGGCGGGAATCGAGCCCACGACCCCCGGAGCGGAAGGCAAAACACCACTTATAAAATTATTAATTGACCATATTTTACATTTACTGAAATATTTTTATTTCAGCGTTATAAACGGACGGTTCAATTTTATTTATGAGTATAGAGTATGTAGTTTAAAAAAAAACTTAAAAAACCTTGTAACTTTATTTTTCTATGGCTACAAAGATCGTAAATTTTGGATTTATTTTTTTCAAAATGGGTCATCATTTGTAACCTCTTTCTCACATGAGATCGGCGTGAAGTGGTGACAATGCTGTCACGTCTAGTGATGGTGTTGTTGTCGCGTTTCGTTCGGTTTGTGAGACTTCCCGGTGGCCTAAACTTCAGATGGAGTGCAATTGGAGTCATATCGCCTGATTGAACACTAATACCCGTGGGAGGTATTCCCCGGAAACACGGATAGTATTAAGAATAAAAACTGTATAAGTAATTCGTTATAAGGAAAATTTTTCTAGAAAAATATTACTATATTATAGGAAAAAGCAATATCTTCGTTTTATTATTTATGCACCTTGACAAAAGTTTATTTATTGTAGAAAGGTAAGGGGTAAGAAAGCAGGTTATCATATAATGTCGTTAAAAAGCATCTCCCGAATAAGAACTTATATTGTATTTGAGCAAAAAATCTGTCAATTTTTTTTCTAATGTTAGAATTTTTTTTTTTAATTTTTTTTTAAAGGGCAATTATTAGCCATTACACAAATACGTCTGTACTACTGATATCCTATCCTTATGTGATATAATGAATGGTTTTTATGCATTGCAACAGATTTAATATTTGCAAAATAATTTAATCATATTTCATAAAACATACAGTAAAAATATAATAAGTTTGTATTTATGCTTACTTTGTGCACAAAATGCTAGTCAAATGCACCATGATTTCAAATGTTTATTGCACTCGTTACCAATATTTTGATACGCTGTCGTCATTTAAGTAATTACGACCATCTCTCATTATTTCTAAAGAACTGCTCATTCGCGAATGCCTACTGTTGTGAGATCCGATATGCGGTGATTAAATAATTATTTTATCAACTTGTAGAAACAATACGTTGCATCTCCCGGAGACGTGATAAGATTAATTGTCTCTCGTAATGCAAATGTACTGTATATTTTTTACCTTATGGGTATTTTTATAAGCATTAACAAGGATAATAAAGATAAGCCTTTGAGAAATGAGTATGCTCTTTCTTCCCTAAGTCGTATCCGTTCGGAAATACCAAAAGTTCGGAAATTACGTATTGTTTTTTGCCCGATATAACATGGATGTGGAACCATTAGCTACGGTTTTTTTAGAACTTATGAACAGACAAATTAAGAGCATAAACATTTCTAAGAGGTCGAAAATGCATCTACGAAATTCGTGGATTAATTCGGTCCTTTAACTCATTTTTCTGGCCCTGGGGAAATATTACCAATCCTTAGCCATATTCCTAGCGAAAAAAAAGGTACAATCTCAAAAAAAAAGTGATTAAAAAATCGGTTTAAAAACTGCTGTCATTTTGTAACATCCACGTAAAACAGTTACATCAATAACCTTCACCTTTTTTGGAAGTTGTTTCAAACAAATTAAAGTACTTATACTTCCACTTCACGCCGATCTCATGTGAGAAAGAGGTACTGGTACCCGGACGCGCCGGACCAATTCGGCTACAAGCATGGCTTCTTTAATGTTTTGCTTTGCGTCGTGCAATAAATATAAAAGATTTTAAAAGTGTTTAAAATCTTTTAAAATCTTTATAACTTATAGCTTGGGTATTATTCTGATGTATAAACTATATTATTGTAAAGTTTCATTAAAATCCATTCCGTAGTTTTTCCGCGAAAGAGCGCCAAACATACATCCATACATCCATGTGTACAAACTTTCGCGTTTATAATATTGGTAGGATGCGAGTAGTAAAAAAAATTATTTCAACGTTACAAACTGCCACTTCAATTTTATTTATATATATTGATAAGTAGGTTATAAATTATGCAAGATGTTCTCAAACTGTCGTGTTAGGAATAGTAAGAACTGAATGCAAAGTTTTCTTTTGTAGCCCTCCGTCGACCTCCTTTGGTGAAACTCAGTTACGAGGTTACGAAATATAATGCTGTATCTCAATACTTCTTAGTGCTTTAAATTTATAACATTTTAGTGTGCTTAGATAGATTTGCGCACCGTAATGTCTTTTAAAGTTTTAAAGTTTCTTAATCTATATGCAGTAGAAGAGGGAGCGAAGGGCGAAGATCCTCTACAGCTTATAAGTTTTGGTATCACAAAGACAACGAGACATATCTATTTAATACTCTTTATGACAGTAATACTCCTTATCACATCGTCTATTTGGATTATAATATAGATATAATTGTAATAGATTTGGTGCCACGCGTGCAGTCCTTTTGGTCTGCAGCCGAATTATGCGCATCCGGGTACCAGGACGTCTTTCTCACATATGAGAATGCTGTCACGTAGGGTTTGTGAGAGTTCCCGGTGGCTTAAACCCTTATTTAAAGTTCGGCAACGCATCTGCGTGCCTTCTGGTGGTGCAATTGTTCATGGGTGTTAGCAAGTTATTGAAAGACAATGGAAGCTATACAGATTTATTGACATGTTCCGGATTAGGTTAACAAAGTAAAACTACATATTACAAGATCAGTGGGGGCAATGACACAACGGACTTTTTATATAGCCACTGTACAGCGCCACACGCGGCTATTACGAAAAATGATTTTGTTTACAAAACTTGATACCAGTAGGCTGATTTTATAATAATGGAATTATGTGGTACAAGTTGCGGATAAATAACTTTAGCATTTTTTGTTAGGTTAAAAAAGCTTAAAGGTTAAAAAAAAGATAAAAAATTTGGCAATACTACAGAAATTATTTAAATATTTTTTTATACGAGGTCAATTCAACTTCAAATGACTATTGATTTAAATGCTAGACTCTGAAGTAGGATTCAAAATTATGTTCTATAGTTATAAAGGAAAACATAAAATGACTTTAAGTGAAAATGAATTCCAACCTTCTACTAAGCAAGCAGCTAATCAAATTTATTGTGATTTATAATGTCATGACACAATTAATTCTGCGTTTATCTAGAGAAATAGGTTCGTTCCTTTGTTAATTTAGATGTTTCGTATTGTTCGGATTTCTAACAGGCTTTGTTTCGGCTGCTCCATTGGTCTACAGGCTTTGTTCTCCTTTCACACTATGGTTTAATGGTGTAAAGATTTTGTATCTCTCATTAATACTAGATGAACCGTTTTATACTTTACCATGATTTAGCTTCATTTATGTGTAATTAATAACATGGAGATCTCAAACTTATCTAGATAATTATTTTACATAACTTAATAGAGATGTTTTTTTCTTTGTATTATGGTGCCGATGTTAATGAAACATTTGAAATCATATTTTAATTTTTTTCTCTTTCGGATGTTTTCCTTTTATTTTGATTGCCAAGGAAACACAGGTTTTTTTATTTTCTTAGGCTAATTGAGGCTGTCTTGGGCTGCTCGATGCTACTCAAGGCTAGTGTAGCCTACTGAAGGCTAGGTAGGCTACTGAAGGTCTTTTCTTGTCTTTCTTTGTATTTTCTTGCCCGTTCTTGCCTTTTCTTGTTTTTCTCGTCTATTCCTGTCTTTTCTCGTCAAAGAGAGTAATTTTCACACCCAGCTGCCACTTACTTGCTCGTGTATACACACGCTCACACTCATACAGAATACAGCATTCCGTTACGTGACGATTTCTGCGAAGCGCCTTACCCGTAAGTCTCGTAATCCGCGTTAAGGAACTTATCTACATTCCAAAAAAACTGTCAAAATGAATGATCAGTTTCTTCTCTTCTTTTTTCTATTTGTTGTAAATGTGTACAAAATATACTAATGCTGTCCAAAAATTTAAATTTCAATAAATTTAAGCGAGGCGCCCAGCCATCCCCAAATGTCTCAAATATATTTCCCTTTATTCATGCCCCATTTATATGTACGGGGTCATATTAAATGACGTTTCAGTATAACCACTCGAAATTGCATGTACAGTTGGCCAAGAAAATGTTTTACTACCCTGAAACTGTAATTCATATCTATAATGATGTATATGAATAAATAAAATGATTTCAGCCATCGAAATATAATTATTTTTCTGCAATCATCAAATTTTAACGGTACTCATAACAAGAACCAAGGGGCCTGTCTATGTCTATAACACGGAAACACGGTCAAATTAATAAATATGAAATATGTTAAAATTCGCCTACAAAGGTCACCAAAATAAAAAATGAAGTTATAGAGGGTACTCAGAAAAAAAATACTTGTTCAAGCTCCCAACGCTAAAGCTCAAGGTTGCAAATCTAAAAAGGAGTGAATTACTATTGAACCAAAATGAAGTGTCAAATTAGTTAATATTATAATTTCGTAAGCTTTCTCAAAACTGGTAGAGCATTTTCTTGACCGACCGTACGTTCGTATCGAATGTAATATTCTCATTGTCGCATACTGAGCAAATATCACGAGTTAAGGTCAATAGTAGCGTTGAAGTCGTGTTTTAGAATTTCGCATAAGTTTACTAACCTCTATGCAAGTTCCCATTGTGTAGAGAAATGCACAATGAAAATAGGTATAAGAAAGTGCATATGTTTTTCATTACAGTTAAATTCAATTTCAAATAATTTATCAGCACTTAAAAAACAAATAAATAATCTTCAAAATCGATTTATCGTTATGCTGGAACCAGACGCTACGAGAGCCAATGATCATGTAGTGTCGCCGGGGACTTTGTGTAATTTCACAAAGTTTTGTAGGACTTTGTAGACTTCAAGGACAAAAATGTACAAACACTTTGAGCTATGTCTGGCTCTGGTATTATAAAGCGATCGCTTCAAGTAAACCTTATAATATTTAAGAAGTATAATTATTAAGAAATTAAAAACAACAGATGGTTAATTTAGAATGAATCCGTTTGACTTCTTTGGACTATTATCGCGTCCAATTCTAATACATATCATCAATTAAAGTTGGAGACGAGACTCTCATATTAGAAGTACTGAAAGCATTCGTTAAAAATGTCAAAAGAGATGATCAAAAAAATTGTGTATAAACTTGCAATGTACTTTGCATAGCGTTTGTTTCACAAATTGAATTATTTCTCCATTCCTCAAGCTCCGTTCCTATACTCCACTACATCATTTTAAGTGTCACTTTGAATAATTTTTAATATAAACCACAAAAGGTGACTGAGTTTGATGCTTGTTTTGATTCATACCGATATTATTATTTCTATAGAGTGATTTTGGAGATTTTATATTGATGGAGTATTTAGGACTATTATAATGGTTTCATATATTATTTTACTCTTTTTTAATATAACAAGAGCCGAACGATAAACTGGCTGGCGCTGCGGTTCAACTGCAAACTGTTCAACGCCCCAGACAACTTCAGTACAAATTGGCTCGTAGATAATTTGCCGGCCTTTAAGAAACAAGTATGATCTTTAATTTTCTTACTTTTTTTACAAAAATATAATTTATTTTATCATTTTATAAGAGGTTTTATCATATGTACAGTTGTAGGAAGTGTGCATTTCACGAATTGCCCCACATGTCTTCATTCCTCACGCCCCGTTTATGTGCACCATTACGCCGTGTTAAGTGTCACGTTAAATCACTTTTTAACGGGCATATACAGAGCATCGCTGTTTTCAAGATCTTTGAACAAAGGTAATATATGTATATTACTGCAAAAACATATATCGTTATAAATAATCTTTATAAATAACAATTTAAAATATATTTACTGTAATCCTCCCTATAACTCGGTGCTCTTAACACATTAATGCTTATAACACATTAATGTTATTCTATAAAATTATTATTTATGTAATGTTACATTACGTTGTGTTACGTTACGTTACGTTACGTTGCGTTACTTTACGTTACGCTATGTTACGCTACGCTACGCTAACTGCACCAAATTTGAAAATGCTTTTTGTTGTATTCCATATTTCCAAGAGAAGGTTTTTATGAAAATATTGTTTATTCTTTGACTAAATGATAATAACAGTGGTAAACGAGGTTGGGCCCTTCTAGTGAGTCTAAGGTTGATTAAAGTTCTAATATTACTTATGATATTATCCTTAATCTTTCTAACAATACTGCGAAGCATTTAGCGTTTCGTTTCAGGTGAACTTGAAAATCAGGGAAAGAAAATTTGTCTCCAACAATAAAATGGAGAGTGGATGCAATATTTCCTGAATACTGAGTTACGGTTAAACCAGCGACACCATCACCAAAGCACGCCACGAAATTGATTTTGTTGCGCCTCAACAAACCTAAAGTCGTGGTCATGAATTAATATATACATATTTTTTATGTTACAAACGAGCAAAAGAGCAGGCAGCAGACACCGAAGTGCTTGCCGGCGCCCATGGACATCTGCACGACTAGAAAGCCAGCAGATGCGCTGCCGGCCCTTAATGACGAGTTTAGGCCACCGGGAAGTCTCACAAACCGAACGAAACGAATGGGGTCACGAGTGGCTGACGTGCCTCTTCGGGTTACATTTACAATAAGGAACCAATTCTAGTCCATTTCGAATTTTAAAGTTTCTTATATGGTTATAAATAGAGTTACAAAAAAATATGTCAAGAAAAGGTTTTTTTTTAAATATAAATTGAACATGACCGTCGAAAAAATAATTATGTAATCGATACCGACAAGTTCATCCAACATTATGTACCTACATATTCTTCTGACGCTAATTTGATTACCTTTTGAGTAAAATATGTGTTAACTGTAATTATTACCTCATCCACGTTTAAAGCCGTCTTTAAATTCATGTAACACAAACAAATACATAAAACTAACTTTAGTGCACTCATTCTTTCAAGAATACTCAATTTAACTACTTACGAGTTCGTATAATACATTTCATTCTACTCATAAGATGATGAAACCCGCTATTTTCTTCGCTTGGGCAAAGTATCTTTTAGTTTTGTTATTAAATAAACTGACTAAGTGCGCGTCAGATTCGCCTACTAAGGGTTCCGTACCATCACGTAATACTTTACCTAACATTTATACTTTTCAAAAATTTGTTTTACTTTGAGAAATCCATAGTATTTTTTGTGATTTAACTACAAACTAACGGTTTTGCGATTTTTTCAAAACTTTTACTTCAAGATAATTCTTGCTAAATTTCATGATTCTAGGTGAATGGCAAGTGGACCCTATCGGTTTTGTTTTCCTTTGCAAATGTATGGGAAATTTGACTATCATGTGTTTTGATTGCGTACACTTAGAAGGTGGAATTTTTTATGGCTTCAAGGGTCCGAAAATCTCAGAATTTGGTATTAATTTCAACTTTATGAAAACAGCAGTTTTAATTAGTTAATGCGTTATAAATAGATGAGGCCACTGGAACGGGGACACCCTAAGCCAACCTCGAGTATCGCTTTTGGTTTTGGCTTAGCCACAGAATACACAACACGAGCAGTAGTCAAATCGAAATAAATAGTCATTCAACTGAAAACAGCAGTTTTAACTACTTAATGCATTATAAGTAGATAAGGCCGCAGGAACAGGTACATTCCAAGCCAACCGCGTGTATCGCTTTTTGTTTTGGCTTAGCCTCAGAATACATAACACGAGCAGTAGTCAAATTGAGACAAAATGCCTTTAAATGAAAACAGCAGTTTTAATTAGTTAATGATTTATAAATAGGTAAGGCCGCTGGAACAGGTACATACCAAGCTAACCGCAAGCATTGCTTTTTGTTTTGGCTTAGCCCTTGTGTATATTAACTGTAAAATATAGGAATGTCGTTGACCACATATTACAGTTTGGTATGTACCTTTAAATAAGCACATTGTACGCAAATCTAAAAATTTTTGGTCGAATTTCGACCAGCCGGCGGTATCTAGTCTCTAGAAATTCGTAAATAAGAGTGACGTCACTGAAATTCTATTATTTTCAAAATCCGGTTTAAAATATAGCGTTATATATTCATTGAGACTGTTTTATAAGACCTTTGGCATATTTAATACATGCATATCTTTACTGCATCCAAGCGAAGTCAGAGGGATCACTAGTTATAGTACATTCTGAGAAAATGAAATGATATTTATTACGATACTAGCTCACCATACTAGAGTATGCACGCGTCGTACAAGCATTCAGCACAACGTGCTTAGATTAGTTGTTATCAAGTCTTTTGGTAACCCTACAAAGTGAAACTTGACCGTTGATAACTTTACATCCGGACCCTGTTCGGGTCAACGAGAAGCGGCCGCTTTGCTATTTGACACTATTTGACTGTTGAAATTTATTTTGGTAATTGATTGGACGTTGTTTTTGTCGCTAAAAGTTTTTTTAGTTTATAAATGTCTATATTAATATATCCAGCCGATGAATTTGTTTGTTTGAATGAACGCACTAATCTCAGGAACTGGTCCAATTCGAAAAATTATTTTAGTGTTATATTACCCATTTATCGAGAATGGTTATGGGCTATATATCATCACGCTTATATTGAAACTAATTTTACGAGGACGAAAGCGCGGGCACAGCTTGTGTAGTATAAATTAACGTCTATAAATGATTAAATATTCTTTCTTCAGCACAAATTGTGAGAAATGTGATCGTGTCTGATCCACACACACATAGGCATCCGTATATCTAAGGAAATACTTCTTAAATAAGTTTCTTTTAGACTAAATAATATATTGAATATCCTTTCGAAGTATCAAAAGTGTTAAACCGCGACTACAATATTAATTTGTTTGTATTTATATTTATCAATAGGTGCTATACTAAAGAAATAGTGATTATAAATGCACGAAATTGCTTAATTTTGATTAAATGCGAGCCTTGCACTACTTTCATCATAACGCTTTGCATTGTATATTGCAGACGGTACACGCACGTTAAGACGGTAAGGTAGATTTTTGACTACCTTTCCTCTGCCCTAATTAGTTATAGGAATAAACATAGGCAGGAATTACGTGAAAGAAGAAAAGATTGACAGAGTCAGCTATAATCTCAAACACACGCACTTATAAGATATGCAATATTAATATACTAAATCATTGAAACAAAACCACATGCACACCAATGCCAAACAAATTACACACACTTGTATACAATAAGATTGTGTCAAAGCATAGTATATATGACAACAAAATAGGTTTATAAATTGACAAATATAACAATGTTGCTGTTTGAGGAATTAAAGACTGTATATATTCTAGCTTTAAATAAGCAAATAGTATGCAAACTTTAGAAGTTCTGCCCAAATTTTGACCAGCCGTTAATCTCTGGTTTTTATTATTGTACTTAAAAAAGTAACAATAAAAATATGAATGGTGAACAAACCTCAATCTCTCTCTCACTTCCTCATCGGTATTACTGAGTGACGGTGGAGGAAACAAGAGCTCAGCAGCCATTCTCTGCATGATAAACCTTGCTGCGTCCAATCCATACGGAAGTGACGAATAATACGGAATTAGCCGCGAAGGAATTCTATGAATAATACCCAATTTTCTTACTACATACTGTTGTAACTTCTATTGAAATGACGCAGAACATGAAATAAACTTTAATTACGTTTATTTATAGAACACATCAAAATGTGTAATTAATGAAATAAAACTTATATATAAATAATCATTTTGGTTATTTGTCAAGAAGTATTGATAAAAGCCGAATTTTGTTATAATTCTCGGAATATTATTGCTTATGCTTAATATTGCCATTATCCCTCCAGTCCTCTAAAATTTTGGGTTAGAAGTGTTGTTTCAGTCGATCCTTGTATCGATGAGCTATCGAGACTCTAATGTTGATGTTTTTGATTCAAGCCGAAATTTAAAAATCTATAATGGTAACGTTCCTTCGATTTAACTCGCAATGTAGCCGCGAGTAATGGCTTCTTATATATATAACTAGATGTACTCCGCGAATTCATCCGCGTGGGCCACTATTATCACTTAGCGGCTTAAAAAATTGGTTTTGGATAAAGATTAATCAGTATCATGTTTATAAAAACACCTTCGCAAATAATGCATTATTTTAAAACTAATTTGGTTAGCATAAGATAAGTTATAGGGAGCCAACCTTAAGAGATAGACATATGCTATCGCGGACTTTTATTTAGAAATTTTAAAGGGGAACAATTCCGTCATACATACAACGTTTTTGCGAAACTAACCGTTTACGCAGCGCACGCAGCGGAAGCTCTCAAAAGGGGAAAAGAACCCCCGATTTTGAAACATTCTTCATTGGTGCTCCGCTTGTAGTAGTATTAGCGTGTTGGTATATAGCCTATAGCCTTCCTCGATAAATGGACCAGTAGTTCCGGAAATTAACGCGTTCAAACAAACAAACAAACAAACTCTTCAGCTTTATATATTAGTACAGATTTTCTATACTCTATCTGTTTTCTAACAATTATCTATACTCTTTTTTTTAAAAAAAAAAAGAATATTAGGAATACTTTTTAGGTATGTCTAATATTCCCTTTTCCCCTCCTACTAAGCTTAAATTAAAAGCTTATATTACCCCAACGACGGTGGGGTTTGAACCGGGCACCTTGCGGATTTCAGTCCATACCTTATACCGTTGAGCTATTGAGGCTCTAAACTCTATCTATCATACTAAATATAAAGCTGAAAAGTTTGTTTGTTTGCTTGAACGGACTAATCTCGTGAACAAATGGTCCCATTTGAAACACTCTTTCAGTGTTAGATAGCCCATTTATCAAAGAAACCCATAGGCTATATATCATCACGCTAAAACTGACAGGAGCGGAGCACCAATGAAGAATGTTTAAAAATCGATTTTTTCCCTTTTAAGAGCTTCCGCTACGTGCGCTGCGTAAACGGTTAAAGTTTCGCAAAAATCATGTATGACAAAATTGTTTCCATTTTAAAGTTGTAAATAAAATTCCGCGACATAGGTCTATCTAAATCTTTTTTATGCTAACCAAATTTGTTTTAAAATAATGCATTATTAGTGGTGTTTTTATAAACAAGATATTAATCTTTAACCAAAAACTATTTCTTGTGTGTAAGTGTGACTCATGCGAGCGAAGTCGCGAGGCACAGCTAACATAATATTTATGTATATTTATTTTTAACAATTACGTTTTTCTATTATTATATTAATGATGATTATTATAAATTGTTTATTTAACCTTCCATGAAACGCTTTTGTGATCAAGATTTAATAGACGTCCATTTGTAACTTTTAAAATAATAAATAACTTTTCATGTGTCACGACAATGGCGTAAAAGAAAAAAATATAGAAAAATAATATTTAGACGCGTGACTATGGATTAAGTCGTAACTTAATAGTTGTAACGTAATAACTAAAACTCAAAAATAGTACAAGCTAATAATGTATTAGCATAATTTAGAATTAAATTACTTATTAGCTATTAAGCTAGATTGTAATTTTATAAAAAAGGTACCATATTATTTACTTTAATTAATAAATAATAAATAAATATATACAGGACTATATGACACATGGACGCCTGTTCCTAAAGTAGAAAACTTAATGCCTGTGTTAAAGGTAACAGCCGCCTGTTATACACAAATACATATTTTTTTAGAAATATACAAATACATACATATGGACAATACACCCAGACTCCAGGAGGGAATCGTACTCACGACCCCCGGAACAGAAGGCAAGGTCACTGCCCACTGCACAAACGGACCAGCCGCCTTTTTTATAGTTTTATTAAAATTAAATCTCAATTGTTTTATTCCTATAGACTTCTTTACAGTTTTTTTGTGGAATCGTTACTAGCTTCGGCATTTCTGAACCAATACGACTTAAGGACCTCCAAGAAAACAGTATAATTATTCCTCACAGGTCTGCGACGCGAGCCCTTTGGTGTTGTCAATGGGCGTTATATGTGCCGCTAGGTGATACGCTAATGCGTCGTTAGGTGCGACGCTAGGACGACGCTAGGTGAGACGCTAAAGCGCTGCTAAGTGTAACAGTAGGGCGCCGCTAGGTGCGACGCTAGGGGCGCCGCTAGGGGCGCCGCTAGGTGCGACTCTAAGGTGATGCTAGTACAACGCTCAGAAGACGTTAGGTGAGACGCTAATGCGCCGCTAGGTGCGACTCTAGGGTGATGCTAGTACAACGATCGGAAGACGTTAGGTGAGACGCTAATGCGCCGCTAGGTGCGACTCTAGGGTGGTGTTAGGTACGACGCTAGGACGACGCTAGGTGAGACACTAATGCGCCGCTAGATGCGACGCTAGGGCGCCGCTAGATGCAACGCTAGGGCGCCGCTAGGTACAAAGTTAGATTCCTTGTTTTGTCCCCGAGGGTTCCTCTTTACCTTAAGAGATACAGAACCCTAAAATACAAAAACTCTCTCCTCTCTTGCAGTCGAAACCGGGTGAAGTTTCGCAGGCGGTTAGAGATGCGATCGACGCTGGCTACCGACATATTGACTGCGCTCTCATCTACGGCAACGAGAAGGAAATTGGCGAGGCGCTCAAAACGAAGTTCGTAGATAAAACCATCAAAAGGTAAATTTTAACACCATTTCAGTAAGTTATATATAACATTCGAGAATTAGTAGGACCCCAAAAAAGAAGTGAAAAAAGGCTCGGCCTTTATCATACACTAGTTGTTACCCGCGACTGCGTCCGCGTAAAGTTAAGTGAAAAATTTTAGCGTGATGATATATAGCATATAGCCTTCCTCGATAAATGGGCTATCTAACACTGAAATATTTTTTCAAATCGAACCAGTAGTTCCCGAGATTAGCGCGTTCAAACTAACAAACAAACTCTTCGGCTTTGTATATTAAGTATAAGCGAAAGGACACGTAACACGAAATCTCGAAAGCCTCGCGACGTACAATAATGAAATTAGGCAAGTTTACAATTAGTAGACACCCCCTAAGAACGGATTTTTCAATATAGTCTGATTAAGGAGGTCACCGCATTTTTTTTGTGTGACGTCATAAAAAATCTATAGTTTTTGGAGTTCTTCTTATACTTGTGTTATAAGATTTAGCTTTTTGGCAAATGTCATGATTCTAGGTCAACGGGAAGTACCCTTTAGGTTTGGGAAATATAATTTAAACTCCCATGTCATTTGATTGCGAACACTTGTAGTGTTAATTTCTTCACAGCGTCAAGTTACCACAGACCACACTATTCAGTATTAATTTCAACTATGTATACGCATTCCTGAGCTAAAGACTCCTAACAGACAAAAGACAACGAAGTGATTCTACAAGGTTCCTTTTCTCCTTTGGAGGTACGGAACCCTAATAAATGAATAGTCAACTAGAGTCAATGACAATATTAGGCTCAGATCCTCTTCCAGACGTTGACCTCGTATAGTATCTAGAGGTGTCTCTTGATGGAAGACTATGCGAGTCTTCTCAGCATCATTCATCATCAGTCCGGCTCGAAGGACCACATATTACGGAAAAAAATCAAAAACATTGTCTTTTCACGTCGTTTATTATTTCTGTTCTTTTTCCGTCTCCATAGCAACCAATACAATCTATTCAAAAACTATTAGTTCTTGAGATTAGTGCTTTCAAGCAAACAAACAAACTCTTTAGCTTTATTTGTTACTAGCTGTACCCCGCGACTTCGTCCGCGTGGATCACTTTTACCACTTAGGGATTTAAAAAATTCTTTTTAGATAAGGATCAATATAATGTTTATAAAAACACCTTCGCAAATAATGCATTATTTTAGAACAAATTTGGTTACCATAGTTATAGGAAGACAACCTTAAAAGATAGACTTCGCGAACTTTTATTTAGAACTTTTAAAGATAAACAATTCCGTCATACATAATTTTTGCGAAACTTTAACCGTGCACGTGGCGCACGCAGCTGAAGCTCTCAAAATGAGGAAAAAAACCTCCGATTTTGAAAAGTTTTTCTTTGGTGCTCTGCTCCTATTAGTCTTAGCGTGATGGTATATAGCCTATTAGTAAATAAATAAATAAAAAAGAAATGGTTACTAAGTTCATAATGGATATGAATTTAAGGGAACTTTTTTGCATTTACTTGGTTATTTCATATGGAAATTATATCCCATCAAAAAATGTAAAATGTTGCCATGTCGAGAATGTATGGCTCGCAATGTCAAAAAGTTATCAGATCTAATTTAGAGCCAAACCTTATACTGTACATGCCCTTACTCTGCTCGTCGTAACTTCACTGTCCTTATTTAAAGTAACATAGTCAAATTTATTCATTGTTCATTACTTTAAAGTTATACAATAGTTCTTGTAGTAACAAACCAGCATTATGTTGTCTTCAGTTTGTCATTAGAATTTCATATTTAATGATGGCTGTCAGTCGAAAGAAAGCGCGATATCAATAATATATAAAATTATCATTCAGTTTGAAAAATTAGCGTTGAAGAAAATATTAATTTATAAAAATGTTCAAGAACGAAATGGAATTACGAAATAATCAAGGGATAACCTAGCCCGATCACATTTTTCGTAACGCTCTCGCATTTTTTAATGGATTTTTTTATTTATTTATTTATTTTAGAAACTGTGAACAACATAGGTATTAAAAACAAATGGAAACGATGATCCCGCAGAAGTAACAACTGTGTTGCGGTAATCATCACCTTCCTCCGTAAAATAATTTTTTTTTGTTCTTAATTTTAAGTTATGACTAAATACTTAACTTATATAAATTAGACTATTACAATATCTATTACTCAATTAATGTGTAGACGTTTGTGGGTGTGTGTGTGTGTGTTTTTGTATGTATATGTATGTGTGTTTTGTGTTGGTCTTGTTTAATGTACTTGGCCATAGTTTACAAGGATTTGTAATATCTAAGTTAATTCATTCTGATTCTAGACAATCTATATATATAAAAGAAAGTTGTGTTAGTTGCACTATGTAAAACTCAAGAACAGTTGTACCAATTTTGCTGCAAATTGGTGGAGAGGTACCTTAAAACCTCTAGGTAGCCTAGAAAAGAAAAGAAAAAAAAAATGAGTCAAAACATCTGGGTTGGAGACGGAAAAGGGAATGAAAACGGGGGTGTGAATTATATTATAGAATGTAGTAAATAGTAAGTAACTCAACATTCAGGAAGGACAGCATCTGCCGGGTCAGTTAGTTTTGAATATAATAACAGTGATTCCATTTTCTCATTGTGATGTCTATCTCGATTGTACCAATCCTATAATCTGTAAGGAAAAGGCAGATGTCATAACAATGTGGTAAGGCGTAAAATATGGAGATTAAATAAACAGAACAAATTATTTAAATGGACTTTTTGGTGTGTTCTAAAAGTTACTTCACCACAAGTATTAAATAAAAGAACCACGTTGTTTTTTGTTACATATTCGATGCTCGTTTCGAACCGAAATGGTAGGCATGGTCAGAAAATGGATTTAACATTATTATAGATAAATTAATAAGTAAGTACCTATTATTAAATGAGTTTTAAGTTGAATTAGGCTCTTAATTGGTTTTGGATTTATGCTATATAGGCTTGATTTTTTATATTGTTGTCAAGACGATTTATAATAATATACCAAAGTGATCTCTGCTGTTAAATATCTTCCTTGCCCTCGTGATGACTAACGCATACATTTAGGGGAGACTTTAATACATCTTTGGTCTAAGACTCTTAAGAATTCACCAAATTTATGTTGCACTAACACAGACAATACTACTTAGCGAAATGAAAATGATAAGACCGCAGACCTATTGGATACTCGCATTTAGTGCACGAAGCAAAACTACTTTTAACCTATGAAACATGCAGCAATTCCTGGCCAAATGCAGCAATTCCAATAAGAAATATCAACTTCAGCGGGATTAAGATTAAAAATTCATATTAACACGTTTATTTACAACGGACAAATTTATGTTGTACTAACAGAGACAATACTACTTAGCGAAATAACAGTAATAAGACCGCAGACCTATTGGATACTTGCATTTAGTGCACGAAACAAAATAACAGTTTAACCTATGAAATATGCAGCAATTCCTGGCCAAATGCAGCAATTCCAATAAGAAATATCATCTTCAGCGGGAGTAAGATTAAAAATTCATATTGAGAAGTTACTATATTAAATTAGCGCGTCAATTAATATAGTGGTTTGACGTTTTTACGGGTGCATCTGATACAGGCTATAACTGGTAATTAGTGATGGAATCGACAAAGAATAAACGCAGATGTGACATACGATACGGGGATGTTTCAAAAAGTTACTATATTAAATTAGCGCGTCAATTAATATCGTGATTTGACGTTTTTACCTGATAAAGGTTCTCGCTGATAATTAATGATGGAAATTGCAAATACGCAGATCTGACGTACAATGAAGGTGCAAATTTTATAACAACGTTTTTACCAGTTGGTCTAGAGGAATTGATTAGCCTGGATTGTTTAGAATTTTATAAGACGATTTAGGTTCTTCACAATGTTCTCAACATAGGAAGAATTTGAGAAAGACCACTATATGGAGACGATTTATTACCTATAACACAGGCATTAAGTTGTCTACCTTAGGAACAGGCGTCCGTATGTCATATAGTCCTGTATATATTTATTATTTTATTATTATACGTGAGTATCCACCAAGACATTACAAAAAACATATGAAGAGACGCATTAGGAAGGTTTAAATATTCGTGATTAGGTAGATGATGATTGATAAATAATAATAATAATAAATAAATATATACAGGACTATATAACACACGGACGTCTGTTCCTACGGTAGACAACTTAATGCCTGTGTTATAGGTAACAGCCGCCTGTTATAAACAAATATTTTTTTTTAATAAATATATAATTACACACATATGGATAAAACACTCAGACTCGCGGTGGGATTCGAACCCACAACACCCGGAGCAGAAGGCAGGGTCACTGCCCACTGCGCCAACGGGCCAGTCAACTGCATGTCGGATGATCTTTGGGCCAAAATCTCTACTTTATGGACCCTAGATCGGAAACGATACCTCGGCAGGCCAAGAATGAGATGGAGGAATGACTTGGATCGTTATAATAGAGATTGGCAATGCATAGCCTTATGGAAAGAGAGTAGGGAAGGCCTTAGCCTTGCAGTGGGAAAAATAGGCTCTAAATAAAATAATAATATAACAATTAAAAATACACAGCACATAACGTATCAGTAAATGTCAGTATCTTTTCTTGCTCTTCTAAGCCTATTCTAGCGAAACAAGGTGAATGTATTCCTGGTAGAAGCACTTACAGCCAGATGGTATCACTATTTTTATTTTACTTTTTCATTATAGAAAAGAAAAGTACACAATACACAACGGTTCATAAAACAGATTTTCTTTTACTGCAAGGCGTTATGCCTTCACAATATTCTATAAAGACGTTATTTTATTTATTTATGACAAACAAATCAGGTTAAAGCTCAGATAATAGAATTTTTTTTATGATCTGAGGGTTAAAGCTGCATTACAATGCAAGAAGTATCTTGATATAAGTTTTTTTCAAATACCGGAGCCAAACATAGCTCAAAGTGTTAGCACATATTTGTCCTTGAAGACTACAAAGTTCTATAAAACTTTGCGCAGCTACACAAAATCCCCGGTCACACTAAACGATCATTGAAGTGATCATTCACATGAAGCTGTGTCTGGCTCCAGTACAAGCTAAAACCCAAAGCATGTGACAACATCTTGATCTAAAAAAGTACAACTTTTTTCTTTATGCTAGGTAAAATGTTAAAATGTAAAATTATGGTATATAATTATAAAGAAAATTTTATGCTATAACTTGCTCATGCGCAGTTGACATATCCGTTACTGCGCAGGCGCGACCGGAAGCTACTCTAACAATGGATTAATGTAGAATGTTGGAACGTGTGAGAGTATGAACATATCTGCTGCTTAGAAAACGGGAACAGTAGAAGATAAGTTGGAAGTTTGGGGAGTAGAGTCGTTGCAGGTAATACTGAAGGTGGTTCCAAAGAGATATTTAAAAAGTAGTATGTAAAAATAAAATTTATTCACACTTGTAGCATCCCGGCTAAAACTTGCCCGAATCTAACCATATGGTGGGGCGGGAAGTGTTTATTTGTAATAATTAATCTATTTGCAAACACAAGCACGTGCTGATCGGCACGTACGCATGTTACGTAATGGTACCATTTAAACGTAGATTCTTCTTTGACTAGACTAATGTGTTCCTTATACTTAACTTTAATAGTATTTTTATACTTATGTACTTTTTCTTTTATCTGTCATTTATATACGAACAAAAACGTTGGTATACAGTTTATTAAATCGATACAAAAGTCTATACTCTATGGCCCAATACAGCACTGTTAACAGTATCCTAATGACGCTATTATAACACACTTATGGCGCCATAGGCCATGAATCATATGAAAGCTTTACAAGAGCCTGCCACGTGTTACAACAAGAAATTTTGATGTTTTATTTATGTTCTATACTTATTTTAGTGAATAAGAATGGATGATATGACGCTGAGTAATGAGTAAGTTGACGATTTGACTTTATTTAAGATGAAATTGTTTGTGCTAAGCCCACTGCGAACCCTTCTTAGCGTAAGGGCGGGCTGCATTAGCATTGATTTAACGTGACATGAGTAAGACTTGCCTCCTGTGAGCCTATCACGAATATTTTCATGCCAAGTTAAGTCTTCTCGTCGATTTACTTCGGTTCGAAAAGTTCGTGCTAAGTTCACTGTATACGTGAAGAAATTTTGACCATTGTCCAAGAAGTTACGGAAAATTTATTCAAAATCTCGGTACATATACATATATAACAAGGCTTACGAGAGAAATATTTTTTCTTTTTTTTATTGTGTTTTATTTCATACACGTATTCTAGCCGAAGAAAAAGTACCAAGTATGTAACGGTGTATTACTAGGTGACATGAAGCTCGTGGCATCTTTCTTTGTGATGCTCGCCAAGGGTCGCATCGCAGCTCACGTCACTCGCCTTTTTTGTGCCCTCGAATAAAATTGTTGCATAAAATACTATTTTTTAAGAGGAAAGAGCTGCAGTTACGATTTAATGGACTTTACGCAGTCGTTTTCTCAGAATTATGGATGCACAAAACTTCTAGCAGTGCATTTTTTTAACATAACCTCGGAATAAGTATTTATTAATAATTTATAGTTTTTTTAGTTCTTTTCAGTTTAATTATCACAGTTTTCGTTTAAAACATCACGCGTTATAATATAGGCGTTATGTTATACTTGAAGACCGCTACTCTAAATCTTGGAGTCCGTAGCATACTTATTCCTTTTAGAAATATCTACGTGAAGCAAAAACTTTCGGTACCAATTTATGAAAAATGCGCGGGCGGAGGAGTATAGGCACAATTATAGTTTACATATATAGAGGAGGGTGTTCGAATCCTAATATTTTTACAAAATATACATACGTATTACGCATTAAAATAAAACCACACGCACACAAATGCCAAACGATTTATACACACATGTGTACATTTTATTCGTAAACGGTGTCAAAGAGTGTAATGACAACGGTAAATACGTTATTTGTCAAATATTACAATATCGTAGTGCAAAGAATTTTAAGTTGTGCATATTTGTTTTGTGGCCGAATTTTGAACACTATGCGCTATCTAGTTCTTAATAATTAGCAATTTAAATATTTTAAATCTTATTATTTATGTAAGAATGTATTTAAAGAATCAATTATTAAACTGTTTTGAAAAGTAAGCATTTCAAAACAAGTGTTGTTTCTAGTTACTGCTTACGCTTGCATCAGATGAAATCTCATAAAAATCCTAGAAATAAACAAATTAATGAATCATCGCAATTTATTGAAATTACTCACTGTTTATTAGGTGAGACATGGCAATAAAAAATTATTCATTGGAAACGGGTCAAGTGTATGTATGTTTAAATAGTTTTTACTACCAATCTCCTGTCCGCCAAGACATGCATCAGCTGAAAGCAATGATTTCAGTTTAAAATTTAATATTCAAAGTCAAAAGAGCGAGCGAAACCGCGGGCAAACGCACTGGCTATTCTGATATACCATCAGCTACATATTAAAATATACTAAACGTGAAGGATAAATCAGGAATTAAAGTTTGTTTAATATTCATAAAAATCTAATCTAAAAATTTACGTTCGTGAAAACCTCTGGAACCACTGAGCAAATTTTGATTAAATTTTGTAACTGTCTATAATTTAGTCCAACTTAAAACACATTATAGTATTGTCAGTGTACTTTAACACGGTATTATTTATTTCAAACTAAATCTATATATAAAAAAGTGAAAGGTTTCGAAACACACAATTTCGAAAACCGCGGGACGTACAATGATGAAATTTGGATAGGGTTGTTATTAGTTAGTAGACATTCGCTAAGAAAAAAAGAGGTCTCTCGCAATTTAAAACACCTAGTACTAAATACAATAATCCAACAAAAGATATATATTCAATAATAAGCAAGACGGCTTTCGGGTAGGACAACGTCTGTTTGCAGACAGGTCCGGTTTTCTATCTTTCATCTATGGCTGCCCGTTTCTATATATTATATGCTACAGCCGAAAAATATTGGAGTGAAACGAGAGCAATGTCAAAAGCGTAGTAAAACTGTTCGTGGCCGATTCGGCTCCAAGGAATAAAATTTTATCGCCCGTGTCACACGTAATTACCACAACATAACACAGTGGTTTATTTTCATATCTCACGTGATAATTTTCATGTTGTTTATTAATAAACGTATTTTTTTTAATATTTGGATTACTCCTTAGGTAACATTTACATATTATTATTGCTAGTTTTTAAGATATAATAAAAAGTGTTTACTTTTTTAGTGTAAGTAAGTTATTAAATAAATAACTAAATATTATAAAACAAAGTTCCCCACCGCGTCTGTTCGCGATAAACTCAAAAACTACTGAATGGATCATCATGTACTGTCCACCAATAGATAGAGTGGTTCATGAGGAAGGTTTACATGTACAATACTTATATATTATAGTAGATAAAAGCCGAAAATTTCAATGATTTGTAACGTGATGTCGTAAAAAACGTATTTTTGTGCGCTTGCAATGCATGCGCTGGCTAAACCTTAAGGTTAGCTTAAGGTTAGGCGATAAATCAAAATAATGTAGTATAGAATTTTATGTGTTAAAAAGATCTATAAGTAATTCAGCGGTAGCATATGTCTATCTCCTAAGTGTAACCCATGGTAACCATTTTTATCTTTTACATATTACAAAAAAAGAATGAACTATTTCCGAAGCTATTTTAAAGAATACCGTATTAGTCCTTATCCAAGTAATTACACAAGATGGGTTGTACATTTTATGGAGATCAAAATTGCACTTTACGGCATATCATTAAAATGAATATCTTAGAAGATATTACACTTTAAGACGCTGGAGCAGAGCGGCCTGCGGTCGGAACAATCTTTACTCGAAACCTTTGTTGAGTCCATTTGCTGAAAATGCTTCATCTTCAAATCGAAAGTGCAGTCTTGTAAATTGGTGGTGATATTCGTCATGTAGCAGCTGGATTACTATACCTGGTCTTAATTAAATATCTTTAAAAAATTCTTTCACAGCACACTGTATTTACTATGAGTCGTATGATACAGACGCTGTCAGCATTTAAGTTAAAATAAATTTTATATATTTGTATGAATAACTTTGGGAATGTGGTGGCCGAAAAGCGTGTTATGGCTTGTAATTAATAATTTAATCTTACAAACATGTCAAGGTAAAGGAAAAGAAACAAAACCGCGTGCGAAACACAATGGTTAATGGAAGAATAACAAGGTCTATTATGATTCCCAGTAAAGTTGGATCCCGGGGGACCTCTACAAACGTCCATCTTTGTACAAATTTCTACATTTATGGTTTGAGATTACTCAATGGTTTCAATAGTGAACATAGTTCTCGAATTATTTTAGTGTTAATATTATTATTAATAGATGAATAAGTGAATTAATACGCGAAGCAAAAACTTTTGAGGAGTATAAATTTGACACAATTATAGTTTAAACTTAAAGGGTATGCGATGCTAATATTTTTTATAAAACATGCACTATACATGTATAAAATTATTATTAAAATAAAATCACACGCACACCAATGCCAAACGATGTACACACACATGTATGGTTTTTTTTTTGTTTTTGTTTTTTTTGAATATATGACACAAGGGCCTCTATTCCTAAGGTAGACAACTTAATGCCTGTGTTATAGGTAACAGCCGCCTGTTATACACAAATATTTTTTTTTAGAAATGTTTTCGACATTTTGTTGTTCAATTGTTTTTAATACGTTTTCTGTGCTCCTACACTTTTTTTCTAATTTTGTTGAAGTGTCTGTTTGTCTTTGAGTGTCAGTTATATTTTGATGATATCGTAACCAGAAGTACATTAAAGGTCTAAAATGAACTAATAGTAATGTATATGTTACGAAGCGGACCAAGTCGCAGGCAGTAGCTAGTCAATGTATAGAGCCATAAACTAAGATAAAAATTAATACATTTATTTATTGATTGTAATAAATAATGCACACAATTGATAAACGTACGAAAACTCTGAATATGTTTTTTTTTTAATTTAATTGTTCGTTACGTTTATCAATTCTTAGATTATAGCCCAGTGAAAGTAGCCCAAATAATAAAGGTAAGTTTGCAAACATTGAATATTGGTAGGATTGTCCCGCTTTTCAATTTGCTGTTCAGCCAACAGTGAGTGACCTAGAGGCGAAAAGGATTTAAAAAAAATTGTCTGTGAAGTCTGTTTACATATGGATAGTTTTACTTGATAAAGCTGAACGCTAAGACTGAACGTGTCTCTATATCGCTTGTTCCACGCTCTCGCTTCCATGTTCGGTGTAGACGGAACGTGATAATGAGACATGCTTTTTCGTGCATGCGGCCAGCTTTATTTAGCGGAGCACCAATGAAGAATTTTTTAAAATCGGTGGTTTTTTTCCCCTTTTGAGAGCATCCGCTGCGGGGGCTGCGTAAACAGTTAAAGTTTCGCAAAAATCATGTATGACGGAAATTCCGCCTTGTAATGGTATTAAAATATTTCTCTCGGTCTTATTTATGCAGCAATATACGTTGCTGTGACTTCAAAACTTTATTACATAGAGACGAAATTTGACGATGTCATCTCTCTCAAGTTTCATTCATAAATTAACGTGATTAAGTGTCGATCTATCTTCATGATGAGGCAGCTCTTTGATGAGATAAGCTATTTATAAGGCTGGTATTTCATAACTCAAGGCGTTATATTATACATTTAGTAGAAATAATGACCTACACGAATCTGTCGGGAAGTACTGCATAATCTTAAATATTAATACGCGAAGCGAAATCTTTAGGTACCATTTTTCTAAAATTGCGCGGACGGAGGAGTGTGCGCGAATGCTAATATTTTTTTATAATATACAATATTAATTTATTAAAATTTGAAAATGAAACCACACGCACACCAATGCCAGACGATTTACACACACATGTATTTGATGATGTCAAAGCGTAATCTCTGACAACCGAAAGCGTGCGATTTAGTGGTGTACAAATAAATTATTATTGAATTTCTCAACGTCAATAGGATATTTAAAGTGAACGGCTTAATCTTTCACTTCCAAGTTAAGACAAACAGGGTCTGTGTGAAGACCCTTAAGGCCACGGATTCATTAGAAGTCAGTATCAACAATTAATTTAACCCAGTTCCTTGTAATCTCAGGCATCCTATATATTGTACGCTCAAATCTGTACTCTATACTAATATATGATAAAGCTGAAGCAAACAAACAAACTGTTTGTTTGCTTGAACACAGTAATCTCAGGAACTACTGGTCCGATTTAAAAAATTCTTTCAGAATTACATAGCCCATTTATCGAGGAATCTATAGGCTATATAAATCATGACACTAAAATTAGATCCTCAGCTGGAAACTCAGCAGAACTCAGCAGCTTACGCCCCAGGCTGTTACAGCTATAGAAAACACTATGAGTAACATAGACGTACTAGACAATAGGTACTACGAAACTATTGACCAAAACGATATAGCTTGCTTCTACCTGCCCGAGCCGACCGGTCAACCGGTTGTATTTAGAGGGCAGTGCGATGAAAGTATCGCCGTCGTGCAAAATTTCAGTGCTGCAAGGGTAAGTTGTATCTTCGATTCCATCCATCCATCCATCCATCCATCCATCCATCCATCATCCATCCATCCATCCATCCATCCATCCATCCATCCATCCATCCATCCATCCATCCATCCATCCATCCGTCCGTCCGTCCGTCCGTCCGTCCGTCCGTCCGTCCGTCCGTCCGTCCGTCCGTCCGTCCGTCCGTCCGTCCGTGAACGTGCCCAAGTGTAGACCAAAACACGGCGCCTTTGCGAGCCAAGGTCAAAGCAATCGCTCACAACCGCTCCAGATATTTCCGGACGTTACATTTGAACGAGTGGACGAATGAAAACGCTATTTTAACTACAAAACATAAGATAACTGAACAAAATCAACGCTCAGGCAAGACAACGTCTGTCGCACGCGCTATTTACCCATTCCTTTTCCCTTTCCAATATTTTCGAAACCATTCACAGAACCTCTTTGACGATATTTGCAGCACGCATTCTGTCAATGTTATTTCAAACGCCATAAGGTTACAAAAAAAGTTTAAATTGTCAAAAGCGCCAAGAAAGAAAAAATTTTTGTTACTTATTTCATTATAAATAATTTAATGTGGTGAGATATATATATATAAGCGAAAGGACACGTATCAGGTAGTTATAAATATTTAATTAGAACCATATGAATCACTTTGAAATATAATAATTAATTGCATAAAAAAGTTTGATTGAAAAGCATACACAACTGTTATCTGTATACATATAAATTTAAAAAAAAATGTGTAGATATTGAGTTTACATTAATATATATTCAACCTCATTTTATACTTATAATTTGACTTTAACATACTACATATATACATGAAATTTTACAAACAAAATTAATAATATAATTGACAATAAATCATAGAGGCAAGTCCAAAAATATTTGAGTCCAATTTTTTTAATAATAGTTTTATAATAGAGCAGAATAAACTTTTAAATTCATTTTGTACACAGATATAATAAAGCCCATACAAAATGTTCCTTATTTTAGACAGATGTAACAGTGAATTTATAATATTATATCCTCCCATTTCTAGTGTCTAAGATCTCTCTTAATGTTCTATTATTTTCTACATTGGTGCAGTCACGGCGCCCTACCCTTTGGAAAAAATACAGTCGAAAGAATCTACAGTAATATTTGATAGTATAGATAGGTAGCTAGGGATAAAAATAAAAACATTTATCTACAATATGAAATTGAATTTTTCTATTATAAAAGATTTGAAACAGAAAATTACAAGAAAGACCTTAAGTCTTAAGAAAAACGAAAATAAAATACGATAGTTCGGATACTGATAGAGGATTGAGACTTTAATTTCCATGACTCAGTAAGAAAATTTATAATAATTTCATATAAAAGTATAAGAGGACTACTTGTTTTTAAGATTCCATACCTCCGAAGAAAAAAAAACCCTTATAGGATCACTTCATGTCCGTCTGTCAATAGGAACATTTTTTTTTTATTTTTGCTAAAACGTTTTGTCTTTGGATGGTTTTATTTATAATTTCAATGCTTGGCAGTTGGGTTTTTAACCGCAGTAAGTACTTAGATTCTTCTCTCAATTAACAATATTTTCTTTAAAAAAAAAGCGACTTCATATTGTCAGAATGGGATCAAATTGAAAAGGGACTACATGGGAAGCACTAGCCTTCAAATAATAAAAAAAAAAACATCAAAATGGGCAACTCAGTCGGAATATAAGAAAAAGTCGAATTAAGATCCCCCTCCCTTTTTTTAACTCGATTAAAAAGTCATTTTAAAGCCTATACGATAACGCGACAAGATCAAGCCATTATTACAAGCCCGATACCACAATAAACGGGGATTTAAAAATTTTAATGCTGTTATATCTGGTGGTGGTAAGTATACCTTTTTAATAATGAAAGAATACAAGACTGTATAATATTTTAAGTCTTTATTTATTCAAAATTCGGACTGACATATATACCAATATTGTAACCGAGGCCCTCGCCTCTCTCACTCTTCATGCGCAGGTTGACGAAAGGATACCCGACGCCGCCGGCCGTGATGTTGATGGTCGATTTACTGTGTAATGTGTCTATGGCCTGGATTCCCTGGGAATAACAATTTCAAGAATTGGAATGTGTTGCATCTTCAGAATAAAGTGACAATTCATGCAATTAATTCCCATTTATTGGTACATTCATCAAATTTAAACCAAACTTTGATTTTTACTCAGTAATTTCGATAAGGCGATTTCACAAAATTGTCAATTGCGCTATTTTAATTCTAAAGGCACGCACGAATAGGTATAGTTCCTATTGCTTTTTTTATTCTATAAACAATCTTACAGGAACAGAAGTTAAGTTACAGAATCCATCATAATCTTGGTAAGATTAGATCACTAAATCAGCTTAGATACAATAAAATATACTTATATTTTATTACTTTTCTTTGTGTTTGATATTAACAACAACAAGTTACACAACACGCAGTGTTATTCAAATTTTCTAGGCATTGTGTTAATGTGGACATTACTTTTAAGCCGTAAAGAAACTGTAAAAAGAAGTAGAGAATTGCTTTAAAATGCTGTACAAAGTGGGATACAATATAACTGTTGACACAGTAAGGAAACGTAAAAGCGATAACAATAATTCTACTTACTCTTATCGGCTTATTATCCGGAGATGTATAGAAGAACTGCTTGACCCTCTTTACAAACGGAAAGGGTTTGTAAGTCACGAGTTCTTCGTGAGTTAATACTGTTCTGGCTGCGATATTGCCCACAGTTAAATGATAGCCCCCAACACACCATAACGCGAGAAAAATAGGTAAAAGTGCAAATAGAAAACGCATTTTTACTACGCTCTTAAATCTGTGTCGAATGCGACAATCGTTGTCGAGCTCTGGCGTTCAAATAAGATAAAAGGTCAGCTGTTATCATCAATTTAATGAATACTGATACTAATTGGTAATGTGGTCACAATATGACGAATGTTTTGCGAAATTTCCCCTTTTTAATCTGATATAGTGCGCAACTTTCCAGTAATTGTTTATAGATTTAAAGAAATAATATTGCTGTTCCCCCTCCCTTCCCCTCCCTAAATGTTACGTTTAACACCTTAGTGACCATTTCTACCTAAAACTAACAAATACTAAAAAGTTGTTAAAATACCTTTGTTTTAATCCCATTTACGGCAATAACTAAAACAAAATATTTCTAACACTCAATTTAAGCGTACTACCGTATTTTTTTATATTCCTAACAGAATATCTCTTAATACATTGATGAAAAGAAAGACTTTTATTCCCTAATTTTTTATTTACATAAAAACTAATATTTTACGTAACGCAGTGTTGCAATCTCCCTTCCCACCCCTGTAATGCATCGTAACATTTCGCAACATCCCCATATCCCCAAATTGCTTTACGTAATATTTGACCCACCCTAGCGTTACCCCGGTCTAGTACCAGGGTCCGCTTAAATGTAAATCTTTAAATAGCCCGGTAAAGTATTACGCAATGGTACAGAACCCTTAGTGAGCGAGTCTGACTCGCACTTGCCCGGTTCGTTTTCTTTTGTTTCTGTGTACTCAGGAAAGTAATTTTTCTCGTGTCGGCGGTAAACCTAGCCATATTTTTCTCCACCTAAAACATTAATACCTCTTTTGTTGAACGTATAGTCAACACCTCTCGCCTCACAGATTTTTATTTATCTCTCACAATATGTTTTAAGAATAATAATATTGCATACTTATATTCCCTTTTTCGCTCTAACTGACCATATAGTATATTCTTTTTTTAAATAAATAAATATATAGTGGACTATATGACCCACGGATGTATGTTCCTAAGGTAGACAACTTAGTGCCTGTGTCATAGGTAACTGGCGCCTGTTACACACAAATATATATATATTTTTTTATATGTAAATACATACATATAGATAATATACCGAGACTCGAGGCGGGAATCGAACCCTCGACCCCGGAGCGGAAGGCAGGGTCACTGCCCACTGCGCCAACGGGACAGTCGTATGGTTATGGCAAGCCATATGTTTGAAGTGAGTGCGAAAATAAAGTAACGGGTTTGGAGATATATCTGAGGGCCTAGCACGAACATTCTCGATAGTTTTACTTACTTTTACGTTCGAAACCGAACGTCAAATAAAACATTAATGCTGCCGTATTACACAATTTAGTTTATAAATTTTTCTAGCAAGAATGAAATAAACACTAGCACGTGTCGATACTTGGATGTTACGGCTATTTAAGTTGTTGAAAATGAAAGCACGAATCTTCATTCGACGTTTCGTTTCGACCGTAAAAGTAAGTAAAACTGTCGAGAATGTACGTGCTGGGTCCTCTGCTTTCTTAGATGATACTGAAGAGGACCTTTGAACTACGAAATTGAAAAATATATATATATTAATAACTGATAATGAAGAACGCTGATTTTATTCCTCCATAGGTAGCAGATTTACCGGCGAAAACAATCAACGTTATTTATCCCCAGTTATTTACGTTCAGCCAAAATCGCATAATACAGCCATTTATATAATTTTTTATGCCCGAAGCCATTTCTTTTTTGGACGCGCGAACAAATGAAATTTATGCAGTCAAAACTGTTGTTTATGTTGGCATCACAAATTACAATGATCAACGGAATAAAGATTTATACGGCGTTTCTTATACGGCTTTATTTATACGCAGAAATTTACGGATTTAGTGTGTGCCGAATTCTTTTGACTTACATATAACGTGAATTTTTTTAACAAGTTGCCTCGTAAAAATTCTGAAAGCATTTAACTTTCATCGGCTGTTGTACAGGCTAAAAGACATCGTACGGGATACGCATCTCACGGGTTCAGTACTTGATTCTAGACTCTCCAGTGGTGAAATTTTTCGTCGACTTTTTCTTGAAATGTACAATTTTTTAACTGAATACTGTATAAAAACATTATTACTATCTGTCTCAAGGCGATTTTAAAACAGAATTAAATTTCTTCAATAATTTCACATAAAACCGCAATGTAAATTACACTTAAAAGTACGTAACAGGCGTAGCGCGGCGCGGGTCGTTGACTTGTTTTGCGCGTCAACATTTTGTTGACGATAGCTTCCCAATGTTCACGATACATTGCGCCATGAGTAGGTGTCTAGTATTACTATTTTAGTTAATTTTATAATATTTTACTTACCTCGGCCAACTTGAGTCTGAAGGTGTTTCTAAGTGTATGTTTATGTATGTGCAAATATGTTTATATTTAAATTTAAAGTAATAAGAATGTACATGTATTTATATTATATATGGACTTTTCAATTATTGTACTTCTTTTCAGAAGTGCCTCGATTTCATCACAAGTCTTAAGTTTAATGAAATTGATTATTATAGATAGATGATTATTTATTACGTAAACTGTGGTTATTTAAGACCTGTGTCTTAATAGTAAAAAACAGTATCAACGGTTTGCCATTTTATGCATGCATTGCATGCAACAACAGTTTCTAATTTAATTAATTAATGATTAGTCAATTATTGATATTATAAGTAATAAATTACAGTCTGAGCGACTTCATCAAACTATATTAAAATTTATTGCAATGAGTGCACTTTTCGTTTTAATACTGTTTTTAAAACGCTTCTGGAATCATGATTAAAATTTGGAATTTGTTTAATCTAGTTAGTGAACAGCAGTTCACTATAATTCAGCAGAATTATAAAGCGAATTCTAATGCTTTATATATTAGTAAGTAACGAGTATCACAGGGTAAAAATGCATTGCGATTTAAGTCAAATAACCGTGTACAAAGTAATTTTATTAACCTAAAAATTGAGCCTTTTTCCATTGTATTCCATTTTGCATAGACTTCATATAACTTCAGTCTGTGGAAATAACACATTTTCAAATAACCTTCTCAATTAGAAAAGTTTTTTTATACATTGTCGGCACCAAAAATACAACGATTTTTTAAATGTTTGACTTTATAGTTTCTTAAGGTGGTTGTCCAAACATTTTCCAAATTCCAAATGAAAAAGGAACCCTTATAGGATCATTTCGTAGTCAGTCTGTTTGTAAGACCCTTTTTCTCAGGAACGCGTAGAACTATAAAGTTGAAAATAATACCAAATACTGAGGTCTGTACACCCTTGAAGCAGTAAATCAACTCTCTATGTTTATGCAATCAAAATATATTATATCACATTTCCAAGACATTTGCAAAGAGAACAATAACCTATAGTAGTTCCCGTTGGATTCATTAAATTTGGCAAGAAGCTACTAAAATTGTAGCACTAGTAAAGGGAAAAAAAAGAAAATTGTAAAAATGTTGTTCTGATCGAACAGATCAAAATTTTAAACTTTTGCATCTAAATTTTATCTTAATCCAACATCGAGGTCGCAAACTTTTCTTTCCACTGCTTTAAAGGCAACCTGAGTGCGAGCTTTTAGTCGGGAGGAGCAATTTGATTTGATAAAAGGTTACCATGTTAGGTTTATTTCAGTACCAGGGTTATTTTAGCAAAAGATAACTTTAAAACCATACAAGCAGCACTTAACTACAAGCTATTGGAATATGTAACGACAGTCTAAGATGTAGCGTGCTTGGAGTTTACAAGAAGTTTATTTTAAGTTTAGCATTACAAACCAATAAATTTAAGTCAAAATACTTTTTTTTGAAGCGTTTTTTTGGGATTATGTCGTTTTATTACGGAGATCCTATGACCACCTTCCAATTCCCTCATCAGTCCCTGGATACCATTTAATGACAAAGTATTCGTCAGGATGATTCATACGAGCCAAAACTCTATGGAATTATTTCGTTTTATAATAGGTTTTGTTAGAGTACACTTTTATCCATTTTATATATTACTAGCTGTACCCGTGACTCCCTCCGAATAAAATTAGGAAAAAAGAGTCAATTTTGGCGTGATAATTTATAGCATAGCCTTCCTCGATAAATGGGTTATCTAACACTGTAAGAATTGTTCAAATCGGAAAAGTAGTTCCTGAGATTAGTGCGTTCAAGCTAACAAACAAACTTTCAGCTTTATTTATTATGACGTTACAGAGAGACCAAAACCCTGAAACCTTTTATTTTTGTAACAAGGCCACATCTACCTCTTTTCATATATTTGATATTAACTATATTCATTAAACATAAGTAAAAGTATATTGGATTGCTTTTGATTAAATAACTGTCCATTTTCAATGCGACAAAGTTTTATATACGGGGATGTTTAGTTTTTTGTCTGTATATACTATGTATAACGTAAACGGGTCTATTGTTCCATACGTACGGTTGTAAAGGATTGAAAGGCACTTTCACCGCGACGCGATTATCGTATAGGGCCCGTTACCGGCTGCACTCGCTTTATTACCTTCGCACCACTTTAAACTTTGTTGTGTGGGAAAGTGACGAAATGGGTTTAAGGGCAGCGGGGTATTGTCGATTTTATACCGTACAAATTATCGTACAATAAGTAGTAAGAGAAATTATTAGTTGTTTTTCGTAAAACATAGTACTTTATCTAAAACCAACCACTACATCGCGTGAAATCGAGAAGCGACAAAATCTTGCCTAAATTAGTAGGATTTTTAGTAGCCTATTTTTATAAATAAAAAATGGACAAGAGAGTGTCAAGACACGCTCATATAGGAGGGTTCCGTATGTGATAAATTTTATTTATTATGTACATTTTCTATTCTAATTTTAAACCACAGTAAATTAAGTATAAGCCAGAACACTTATCAGATTTTTCATTGTTGACGTTCTAGGTCGATGAACGCCGGCTGTACGCGCGAAAAAGTGTCACGTTTGCGCCTCAGCCGAGCGTGCAAGCGAAATCGCAGAACAAGGGTTATTGTCCGTAAATTAAATTTATCTACAGATTTTTACAAAATGCAAACTTCTATCTACGATTGAAAAATATTTTTATTCATACGTTTTTATGCATGCCGCGTTACATGGCACATTTTGTATAATATAGCTTGAAAAATATTGTGTATACTTGAAAATATACAAAATATATTCTAGAGATTCGACGATTCTATAAAATAGTTGCTGTTTATTCTTCACACACTTAACATCTTTATAAATCGGGTTGCAGCATTACACCGATTTTCCCTCGTATTCATTCGCGGCTTAAAGCAAAGTAGTTTAGTTTCTCATGCATGCCATAGTTAAGTTAAATCTTCTTCATCCTTGCGTTATGCCTTGTACCGGGGTCCGGCTAAATTGTAGATAATGTAGTTGTGGGGCCAGGTAAGATGACCGACTGATTTCATCCCCGTAATTCCCGCAATCACCACAATATCTTGATTAATATCACTCAGTGACAGTTATCGGGGCCCACTGTTTTACGTGCCTTCCGAAACGACGAGGAGGTAGAAAATTTGAAAAACCAGTGTTAGATTGTGTCGGTCATCTATTACTTGGCTGCGGTAATAACTGCTTAACCTAGCGATCGACTCAAATACCGAGTACCGATTAAGCTGCGATATTAATAATATTATATTAATAATGTAATTCAGAAATATCTTTTTCTTGGTACATTAATTTATTGCGTTTTGGTAGCACAGATGCAGCAGCTTGAGTTCGAGCAATGTTTCTATAACGTCTTTTCTTACAGTCTTAAATATCAAAACTACGCATTTTAGGCATTGTTTCGGTTTTTACATCATTAATATGAAAAGTATATTTTTATAAACAAAGTTATCGATACCGCCTTTACTAAATAGAGTATTCTGTATCTATTTAGCTTTCTTAGATTCTGTTATTGTTTCCTGTCAATGACAATTATTAAATCGAAGCCCTCTCTCACACCTATTTTTTTGAAAGCTGCTTGGTCTGTACCGCGCCTTAACTTTACTTATGACATTGTTACTGTCAAATGAAGTGTACTTGTCGGATTGACAAGTGAGGAATTTCACAGATCAGCGATTTTCGTTGTGCGAAGATAAGACCGTTATTGTTGTAGATTTTCTTTGTGAACTTATATATATTGTACAGCTTACAAGAGGTTTCCTTTATCTTGCATGTCAAAAATTTCTCCAAAATTTTTTGAAGTGCATATTCTCGATTCTTATGTTCAACTTACCTGGCCACCTTAAGTGGACAGAACGAAGATGCGGTTAAGGAAGAAAGGAAGCACAAATGTAGTGAATTTTACTTCTTCACTGCCACACTGTAGGTATTTTCGTTATTTCGAATCAATAATCTATGATACGTTCTAACTCTAAGCATTGGTTGGCCCGTTGGCGCAGTGGGCAGTGACCCTGCCTTCTGATCCGGGGTCGTGGGTTCGATTTCCGCCTCGAGTCTGGGTGTATTATCCATATGTATGTATTTATATATTTACAAAAAAGATTAATAAAGGAGGGTACTGGGTACTCGATTCTCGTTATAATTATGTAATAAAAATAGGTACTTAATTTTTGACCCAATTTCCTGAAAATTAGTGTGGCCTTATATTCTGTGGTTAATTTGCTGTTCGAAAAAGTTCGTTTGTAAATGCATTTCCCAGAGTAAAAAATGTGGTCAGTCATAAAAAAGATTTGATGGCGGCTGTCAGTCGGAATTAAACGCGATAATTGATATCGTGTAAATAAATAAAATAATTAAGTTAATTTTTTGGCTATACTAATTTAAAAAATAAGTAAAAAAGTGATGAGTGAAAATGGGTATTTTTGCCAGGACTAAAGTGTAAAGGGACAACAGACTATCATCCTGCGTCTACGCTAGTATGTCCATTAGTTCCGTACATAATTAATTAACTTACTATTAATCTAACGAAGCAGTTAATTGATATTTACACTTAATGTAAATTTTTTCGTCATATATGATCATCAAATATTAGTAAACCTGTATATAAAGTTATATAGAAATATAAAATAAAATATGTAACAGATAACGCTATTTGATAGTATATAATAGATTGTCTAGCTATAAAGATTCGATATTTTATTTTGATATCGTATACTAGCTTTGTACCCCGACATCGTTCTAAACATTAAACTTGCGAGTGTCCTTAGACCTTCGCATTCCTCCTCCTCCTTCCTATCGAAAAATCCGTTCTTAGCGAATATCTACTTTTTATTTTCTTATTTAAAGTTCACAAAACAGAAATTCAATAAATTCACCGTATACATGTAAAAATTCTTAAAATCAAGGTTAGAATTGATACCTTATAAAATTGAACCAAACATGCTTCACAGAAATTTATAAATAAAATATATATGTACGGGCAAAGCACCGCACAATAATGTAGTTCATTCCAACACGCACTCAGCACTTTAAAAGTTAACCTGTTTACTGATGTCACGTAAACTCGTCAGTTCTCCAACACTCATAAAACTATCCACGCGTCTTTATTATACAATTTAATTATACTAAATTAGATTTTATTATATCTTAGTTTTATTTTTATATCTTAGTTTCGGTAGAAACCCGAACAACATAAAAAGTTTACTACTAACTACAATATACTTCCTTGCCTAACTTCTTGCTAAATTTCATCTTTGTGTGTCCCATAGTTTTAAAGATTTAGTGATAGGTGATCTTTCATAATATATATAGATATAAATTCAAAGATAAAATTTTAAAGTTGTCAAAGCGATGGAAGATTTTTATTAAAAGAGCCTTGGTATGAAATTCTACGAAAGTCCACAGTTTTCGTGTTTCTACGTGTATGTCAGTAAAGCATATGGTATATCATATATCATTATAGCACAGGGTCGGGTGTATGATCTAGATTTATTACTACCCAGCACTCGGCTCTTCTCAAGAGTTGATGGTGAAATACGCCTTTTATTTGCAATTTCAATACAAGGTCACTACGAGTTCGCCCTCATTCGCACGAGAGCTTTTTTACCGCGCGTTATAAAGCGTTCAAATAGAACATACGAACTCCCAAATTTGTGTTCAGACGATAGCGAAATTACAACGCGAGGCCTTTTATCGAGGAATTTTCTATTTCCAACGCTATGTATATAAGTATAGGGTATATTTTCGTATCGACGACGCTGAAGAAGAGCCAACGCCGAAATTTAGCGCGACGCTTTTTTAACTCCCGTGCGAATGAGGGCTTCGGGTGATAACTCAATTGCGAAGACCTTTTATCTTAATGGGCAAAAGGGAATTTTGGCACTTTCATCCGTGGAGAATTGTTGGTCAAGTAAATTTGATAATAATCTTATTCATATATATAATTGCACTGTACCTATGGAATTTTAAAGGAAAAAGTATTTTCCCGCCAATTTCGTCTGCTCTGGTTGTGGATCTAGAATTGGTTTGCACAGCTATCAACGGAGGTTTAGACTGCGTACATAAACAATCATCTCTAAAAGATGTAAGGCCCAATGATAATTGATGATTTTGTATGGTTAATCGTAACTACATTATTTGAAATTTTACCGCTATGTTAATTTTAAGCAAAGCAAAAATTATTTTTGATTTATAAACCTCAAATATGACATAAAAAGGTTTAATAATTTAAAATACTTTTTCAATATAAGTCGAGGATTTTTTAAGCTTTAATAACTAATCTACAGTCATGTTTACACTTTATTTTTTAGATTTTCTTCAGGTGCACAATATTTCGTATCGCTTCAAATACGTTGCTTTGAGTATGAGGTAAAATATAGCAACATTAATTTCCACTACACCTCCACCAAGACTACAAAATATAAACATTTCATACTGAGAACTGAAAACGAAAAAATCCCATTTTTACGAGTCTCGGTACGCTCCCCACATGCTTATCAACCCTTTTTCACGAGTATTTTAATTCCCGCGCGTATTTACGTGGCAGTACGGTACGCGTGTACAAAATAAAAATGGCGTCAAATATTCACGATATGGGAATTTGTTAGTCCGGCCACGTCCCGTGTAATTTACGGCCTGCCTGTGCAACGGAAAAACATGAAGAGGAAACTGTGGAAAAATGGGGTCAAGCGCGATCCGACGTGGAAGCGATGGGTTCGGGGTAAAGGAAAATTCGTGTTTATCGAACAATATTTTAAACGTAAAACGATTAGGATTCTTGTCCAAGAATTATTTTTAAACGTCAGATATAGGTGTATAAAACATGTCTTAATAAGTAAACTTTAGAAGCTGAGCTTAACTAGATTTTTCTGCTGTAATTTAAAGCTATTTGGCTACCTGCAAACCACATGAAAACCACAGCCAAACTACTCTTTTCCGTCCCCTTTACTATAAAAAAATGTTTAGTTATGATCCATAGCTGGTTTTTTATATGCATTGGTAATCTAGTATTTCAAAAACCAAAAACTGTCAAACTTATAGGCACACGAAGGAGAGAGTGTTCGGCGAGGAATGACAGGTGGGAGCATATGACAATATGCTCAACCACCGCAAAGGAAAATCTTTATTCCGGACTAGATGGAGTGTATATCATATGTAGAAACTTCGCTAGCGTGAGCTAGATTTTGGACAGCGCCATCTAGTTTGCTTTGATGTACCTTTACACTCGACATCATCGCCATCTTGTTATGTAGGGGCGGCTACATCGTTAATAATATTTCAAGACTGTTACTCGAACTATCTACATCCCAGAAGTCAATAAAGGAAGGAAGATTAGAAGCATTTAACGTCAGAAACTAAATGACGGTCTTCAATTTAACTAAGGTACCCAAATACTAATAGTATATATGCTCATATCGGACATATGTTCGTCTATTGATTAAAGTAACAAATTCCACTTTCATACGTTCAGGCAAAATGTGTTTCTATTAAAAAGGCCGATTGAGAATTATTTGCAACCTACGATAGGACGCCGCGTGCACGCTTTTATCGGTTTTTTGCAACATAAAGTTTACTGTTACCATAACCGTATAGCAAAAATGTATTATATAAACACTCACAGTCATTTTATAATAGTTTAAAATGAACATTAATGACAAAACATCAAGAATTTCAGGTACTATTATGGTTCAGGGTATTTTGATAGAGTTCGTCAAATCTGTTTAGGTATTTGGGTCTTGTACCTTCTATTCTTACATATATTCTTTGGAATGTAATTCCTATATGTATTCTTTAGAATACATGTAAGGAATACAAGATATAAGGAAAGCTATTTACACCTATATCAGTCTCTTCCAATCTACCTTGTCCTCTTCGCATTTTATCTTGCGTATCGCCATCAGATATCCGACAAGCGACAAACGGATGTATGTGTGTCTTTATTTATACCGTTTATGTTTATTTGTTCTTCATTTATTATCATCCAATTGTGATGAAGCTGTGATTTAGAATTTATTAAATATCATCCAATTGTGATGAATGGATAACATTTTCTTCATGTCCCCGTGAATGGTATATGTTAGTCATTCATCAAAAAAAATAAAAAACCTCAAAACTTAACAAAATCACTGGGCTCACGCGGACGAAGTCGCGGGAGACAGCTAGTTTGATATCATGTTAAAAATCTCTATGTTATAGGTAATCTGTGTAGAATTTAAGTCGTTTCCTTACAATGTGTTATTTCATCAACCGCAAATGTACCGGGGCCATTCTGCGGGATTGATGGTAAGTGTTCCTCGCTGAAGGTTTCCTATTTCGTGATGTTTTTCCTTTCCCAGGCATCTTTACGAGTAACCGCAGTAGCTTTAGTTTATTGCCTTTTGGGGTTTACACTCGTTTTGAGTGGAAAAATCAGTATTTTTGTGTAACTTTGTAAACTTCAAATTACATAAGACGCGATGTGTATACTAATTCTGTATTCTAAAGCTATACGCCATGCCTTGCCTGATCGCTAACACGCAGAGTCATAAAAAGTGGGAAAGAAATAGGTATAGCGATCTCCTTTGCACTTAGCGGCCTGGTTATACCTGAGCGGTGGAAGTTAAGGCGGTGACCAGTATGTACGGTAGAAGGATGTTCTGTAAACACACGTATAAAAAGATGAGATAGCTTTCGCTATGGAAAAACATGGCAGTACAAGGAACAGAAGACCGAAATTTTGTCACAGAAATGTGGGGCATACAAACAACAACGAAGGTCTTTTTAGACCAGAAAAGGGACTAACGCAACTAACGAGCTTGCATGCGTTCTTTGTGGGCTGCATTTAAAACCAAAATAGGCGTGAGCCACTGGAAGGCACACCCGACTCGTGCATTGTGGCTCTAGCAGAACGAGCCCGAAGCAGTCGCTGTAACCGAACACGACTATGAAGTATGAATTAATGAATATCTAAGGTCATTCTTAACATCTGCGTTTAGAAATAATCTTTGTAGAACATGAAATCAGTCCAGTGCTAGTGCTTTGATAGCGGCGTCGGTTGTATCGGTCGATTACATTGCACAGATTTTCTCTCATTTTTATTTGCCTATTAGCGGACCCGGCAGACGTTGTCTTTCTGTTTTGGCTCGTCTGCTTTTAGCCAATTTCCTTTGTCTTTTCCATAAAACGTGATACTAGCTAGAATGTTTTATGAAACACACCAACAATTTTACATCTTTTCAATTTTCCATTCCTTTTTTTTAAACCTTCCCGGAAATAAAGGGAATAAAACAAAACAAATATAATTCAAAATGGTCAACCCGTTTCTGAGTTTTAGCGAGACTAAAAAACGATTGATTTTTATATAAATATGCTCACATTATAGAACGAATAATCTGAGAAGTATCTATACTGATTTAGGCAAAATAATGGGTTTTCCCACTTAATTAAAAATGTACTATTTATCAATGTGGCTTACAACAGTCGCACAGAGACAAATTGTCGTGTATTTATTAGATTATTTACGGAACATTATGGATGTCGCATCGGGCTTGTCTTCCATTTCTCAGTAGGGTTTTACTCGCTGAATTTTAACCGGGATTTAGTGTGGAGCTGCGTTTGAACGAAGCACTTCTTAAGTTTCTTTCTTCTTTTCTGAACTGACGTTTGCTTTAAAAACTAAACGTCTTTGCTTAAATCCGCGAATAATTAAAAAAAAATAAAGAACGAATACCTTTACGATTAACCTTTGTAGACTCTTTCTCCTGATGATGTTTCGAAGTCGAAGCGAAACGTGCGTTGACGCACATCGAAAAGTCAATGTAGTGCTATGCTTTGGTGGCCAATTCGGTGGAGTGGCTTTCGTGCAACAGCATTGCACCGATTTTCTCTCGTATTTATTCGTGGATTAAAGCAAAGTCGTTTAGTTTTTCATGTATATCATGAATTTCCGCAAAGTAACGCCTGATTCTATGAATTATTTGAATTGAGATTATTTCAACTGCCCAATACAGTGATTTTCGTGTTAGGTTTTCCGTACTATCATCGATATGTTGCGCCTTCACAACTGAAGTCATGTAGTCCAGAATTCCCTTAAATTATGTATAAATGTACCTAATTTGATGATCCCTTTAAAATAAAAGATTACAAAAATACGTCACTATTATCCTATCTTTTCTAGCTGAAATAAGCCCTTTTTTAAAGAATATTATTAAACCTCAATTTTACAGAATTTAGAATCTCGTTATTTTTATTCTATATCGCCACTAGCTTATTGACTCAAATATAAGGGAAGTTGTAAAGGAAGCACAAAGACGTTATCCCGGCGTATTTGCGATTTAAAATAAATGTTGGGATCGGCGTCGAGGCCACACCGCGTCGTTTAACGCCAACAGCCTCCAACTGGCTAAGGGTGATCTGTACTCTCTTACATATTTTATTTAATACATTTAAGGGATCCCTCCGCTGATGAATGTTGCATGATTGGATCTTTTTTGCGAGTAGTCGCAATATTGTGACTTTCTTCCCACCAGTGTCCTTCGACAACCAGACAGGCCGAGAAAGAGGTGTCGCGACGATTTTGGTGCTTCTGCGGGTAAGTTGTGGATAAGATTGGCCCAAGAAAGGGAAAGTTGTCTGAGAAGGGGGAGGCCTTTGTCCAATTGTGGGACACAATAGACTAATAAAAAATTATGCTAATAGTGACATGACGATAGCTGAGCAAAGTCGGAGCTTCAACCGAATACCTACAGAATGTCTGTCCCCCGTTCTACTGGTCTTCTTAACGTTTCGTTGGCAACTATACATTGTGGCAACCCAGAACGAAGCTACATCAACTCCCCTATCGGAGGCAGCCATTCAGTCCTGCTACGTGCAGGCATAAGGCTATTAAGACCCTGGGAACTGGGACCCTGGACTTACTGGAAAATCATCAATCTACACACCCAGATCATAGGAGATTCTTTGATCGGAAGTGGGACTTGCAGGTTAGCTTTCATAACACAACATAATAAAACCTGTTGGAGCCTTCTCTATTAATAAGGCCCCAGAGGGTTATGAGTCTCTAGTGCCCCGGAGCAGAACTATTGAAGCCCCGGAGTAGCACTATTCTACATATAGCACACGGCGCGAGGTCTAGTGAATGGTAAAACGTCTATTTTAATATCAGACAGGAGGCAATAACGCCACGTGCACGCGTCGTTCCGCGACATACTAAACCTTTCAACCTTTCCTATTATCTGTTAAGGCACATACTTCTCATCAGAAAAATCGAAACACTTCCGTTTTTTTACATATATTTCTAAATATACACATTTTTCTGATAATCCTGATAAACTTGCAAGGTTTTTCGATTTTTTTGATGATAAGTGAATTGGCCTATAAAGTCGACTGCCAAATGGAATTACGCCAAATTATACACGAGAAAGATACGCCAGGTTGACTATAAAGCATTTTTTAAAGGCTGCGTACGTGTAAGGTTAGAAAGCCCGTACAAAGAGGAATCGAAGATTATAAGAATCGCTGTATATATGTACTTGTATGCTATCTCACTCTCGCACAGGCTAAATCCCATTTATAAATGTTTATCTCTATTTGATGCCGTTTCTTTCATCGAATATTCATATTGCAACGGTGCCAAAGAAAACCTTTTAAACTTCCGCAATTATTTGCACTACAATTATTTAAGACTCGGGTCTTATCTCGATCATACCCTGTTTATAATTTTTCCGACGTTTCGACAGAGTTACATCGGTCCTGGTCACGGGGAGACTATTGAGTTTCCATTGCTGCTAAGGAAGTTAAACCTCAAAAAAGTAGAGCTTTGCCTTAAATCGCATTAGTCCAGTTTACGAGATACAGAATTGAATCCGCGCCGTAAAATGATATCAGCTGCAACTATGTCATTGCTCTATAACCATTTATAGTCTGTATTCAGAGCTCTCGGAATAGTGCCGTCTGTCACCGGATTTTATAATTAAATAGACATTAGATCAGTGTTTCCCATCCTTTTTCAGGCCACGTTAACATTTGTAAAAATTTTATGCCCCCCATACATAATTTTTAACCTCTAAAAAATGTTTTGTTCTCTTAAGAAATATAAATGATAAGTTTTAGGAACTTGATATTTTGGTAACGTCAAAGGAAGTTATATCTAGGAATTATTTACAGAATTTTTCTTAAAAATTTGCCTTATTTGTTAAATTTGTCGCAGATATTTTTTATTGCATTGCATTTAAATAACTCAAAGCGAAAGGGTTAAAGTAGTGGCGAGTCCCCTGTGGGACGTGGGCCCCATTGGGAAACACTGCATTAGATAGAGAAATACGTCAATATATATCACAAAATGTATACGAGACATGTATACGTGAACCGAAAACCTTCGGTACCATTTTACTAAAATTGCGCGAACGGAGAATTATAAAATTCGCCAAAGTTATAATTTACAGTTACAGTTAGGTTGTACGAATGTAAATATTTTTATAAAATATGCATTATTAATATATTGAATTATTAAAATTAAATCTCAGACTACCGATGCCAAACAATTTACACAACATGTATATCTTCCTGACTGGCCCGTTGGCGCAGTAGGCAGTGACCCTGCCTTCCTTAACAAATACGTTTATAGCGTATCAGATACGGAACCCTTCTATATAAGCGTGTCTTGACACGCTCTTGGCCATTTTCTTTGTCGTAATTGATGGGATATTTACTGGAAGGTATAGAGACGTTAATAGCACTGTACCTACCATACTTCAAATCATGGAAATATATTACTTTATTACTAAAAATGGAGAAACTTTGAATGTACCAGAGATGTGTTCCGAAATTGTATAATTTAGATCATAAAAAGTATCGATACTTTATTAAAGCACACGAAAGCTGAGAATTTTTTTAGGGGTCTTTTTTAGGGATTCGTGCCTCCAAAGTAAAACAAAAATATTTATAGGATCACTTTGTTGATCTTCTGTATGTCAGTCGAGACCCTTTTTCGCAAGAACATGTAGAACTATAGAGTTGAAATAAGTACCAAATACTCAGGTCTGTGAAACCTTGAAGCAGTGTAAAAATCAACCCTTAGTATACACAAAATATATGGCTATTTATGTAGCATTCGAAAAGAAAATCAATACTTATAAGGTACTTACCGTTGACCTAGAATCATGCAATTTGGCAAGAAGCTTAACTTTTGTAGTATAAGTAGAGAGGAAATTAAAAAAAAGTCACAAAAAATTGTAATGACTTTGTCAAATTAAAAAAAAATCTATGAAAAGTATAAATCATAAATTAACCTGGTAATCGGTACGGTACGGAACCCTTAGTGCGTCAGTCTGAATCGCACTTGCTCGGTTTTTTACACTTACAACGTGTTTATTTATTTTACTTGGCACGTTGACATCAAAAAAATAAAAACTTTAAAACTTACTTTTAACTTTAATTTCACATGTTTACAATACATGTTCATTGAATAACGGTATACATTTTAAATAAATATTAGTTTATCTTTATTATAATATTATAAGACGGATTTTGAGGACGATGTTTTGACCAATTGTTTACACTATCAAATTAAAATGAAATATAGAAAGTACTGTTGCTTATCATGATTAAAAAAGTTATCCAAAGTGCACGGCTTATATTTCCTAAATATTAGGAGCTGTCAGTTATGCATGCCGCCATTGGCGTTAATCACCATCTCTTAGAAGAAACTGAATACTTAATAGTACGGTGATATTTCTCTAGGTGGTAAATCTAGCTGAAATTTAATATTTAATTTACTTATAAATTTTAATTATATATAAACGGTACCGAATTACACGCCCATTTTCAATAGGAAACAGCTGACCGTAATTCTGAAGCTAACATCAAAAACATTAACGTCATAAGTTGATTGTTTCGAACTTGATTGTGCCAAATCCACACACACAGACATTCGGACGTGCAAGGAAATACGTTTTAAGTCAATTTTTTATTATGCTAAAATAAAAGTCTTAAAACATGACTTTCATCTTAATCTGTGTTTATTTATCACACCAAAGGAATAGAGTGATTTTTACTTCAAGAAATCGCTTACAATTTCGATTATGAATAGAGCACATCTATAACTAATGATGCATACAACATAAAAATGATAAGTAATGGATCTATTACAGAAATAATAACATCGATAAATTGAACTCTTTTCCGATTTTTGATGTTATCTGTTTAGATTATGCTTTTGGGCATAACCCATTTTTTTCTAATATAAAAAGCTTGTGTTATCGAAGTGATTACTCCTGACACCATTCGACCCCAAATATAACCTAATAAAATCTGTTACATATAAATAAAATTTGAATGTCTATTTGTAACGAATTTTTTTATACCGAATAAAAGTTTTTCTTCTTCTTCTTCTAACGTCGGTTTTTTTTTTCTAAATGCATATGTCTATACAAACCTACATATGTCTATACCTATAAAAAAACACAGATTAAAAAAAATAACTTTCTGTGCCCTATCTGTTTGTTCCGGGTAATTTCCAAAACGGCTGCATGATGAACGGCTAATGCTGCGAGGAGTAACGTAGGCTACGTAACTTTTAGAAAAATAATTAGGGTACCGCACAAAATGATAAAAAGCCGCAAAATCACTGAAATCCCGCGGACGAAGACACGTGGTACAGCAAGTATACACTTAGTTTAGTCATACATTTGCTCCACAATATATGAACCAGTTATAATAAACAAGCAAAAAACCATTATATAGAGTGTCCTAAAAAATATAGTCCAGCTAAATCTAATATTGAGCACTAAGAAACGAAACGGTTTCTTTAATTAACCGACTTCAAAGAAAGGAAGAGGTTCAGAATTCGTCAGAATCTTTTTTAAGGGTTCCGTACCTCCATTGGAAAAAGGAACCCCTATAAAGAATCCCTTCGTTGTCTGTCTGTCTGTCATGACCCTTTTTCTCAAAATCACGTAGACATGTAGTATTGAAATTAATACCAAATATTAAGGTCTGTTGTCCCTTGAAACTGAGAGAAATCAACCCTCGTATACGTATACAAGGTTCTTTCCGTTGAAACAGAATCATTAAATTTGGCAAGAAACCATGTCTTGAAGTACAAATTTAGAAAAAACTCTGAAGCCCGTAAATTTGTAGTTTCATCACATAAAAAAAAATTTGGTGACTTTTTCAAATTAAAAGAAATCTTACGAAAATATCTTAATATAACCTGGTAAAGCATTACGTGATGGCAGGGAACCCTTAGTGAGCGAGTTTGACTGGCACTTTTCTCGTTTTATTGTTATGTGTGTTCAACGATTACTCGAAAACGGCTGGACGGATTTGGAACATTATTTTTTTGTTTCAAGGGTTTGTAAATAGACTAGCCAAGCCATATAGGTTGCTCACTATGCCGATGGCACAGACTTCTAGCACATCAGTAGGTGTCTAGCTCATCGTATGTTAGTACCAATTATGCGTTTTGGTGTTTTTGAAGGCGGTTTTCTTAATATCTAAAAATAATTTTATCAATATTCACTATTACATTAGCGACAACGCAGATTTCTAAAAATTTGCTATCTTTGCGAAATAGCACTTGATTTGTACGGGCGAAGTAGGTGAATTTGCTCACATTAGTCCGATCGCTGTGTTAAATAGCTCGTGCTGCGACCGGGTGACAGATGGGTGACCCATTCTAACACTGGTTTATATTTGATATCCGACCTGCGTGTTTCGGAAGGCTATAAAAAAGTGTGACCCTATTAATGTCACTGAGTGATATTAGTCGTAAGGTTGCAGACATCGTAGGGGGGCTTAGAGGATGACGTCAGATGGCAATCGGTCATCTTAACTCGCCCCACAGCCACATCGCGTACAATCTAAGCGGATCCTGGTACTAGACCGGGTTAACTCGGTTAAAGCGTTACCGCTAGGAAGAAGAAAAAGAGTATATACTGTGTATAATACTGACTCAGATCATCTTCTAATCGGAGACTAATTTAAAATGTTCCAAAGGTCAGTTTCTGAAACTTTCAGTTTTTTATACTCGTTAAAATAGTCACTAGTTGTGTTTAACAGTTGCTAAATGATTTAATTGTGCTATAATTAACCTTTACAAATTTATGAACATGAAGACGAGATGAAGACGTTAAAGCATTCGTATCATTTATAGCGGCAAAATTGGCTTCAGTTTTTTTTTTTACTTTCACATTTTTCTTTTACGCACCGTCTGCAAGAGCTAGTTTGTTTCCTTAGACGCTATTCGCCTGGCCGACTGTCTTAACATTGTTAGGTAATGAAAATACTTACGGTCGTCGTGACTACGCTTTGACACCATCTTATAGTAAAATGTATACGCGTGTGTGTAAATCGTTTAGAATTTGTGTGCGTGTGATTTTATTTTAATAGCTTAATATATTTATAATAAATATTTTATAAAAATATTTGCATTCACACACCCCCCCTCTATATATACTATAATTCTGTCATTTTTTTATACTTTTCCGTTCGCGTAATTTTATAAAATGGTACCTTAATTTTTGCTTCACATATAATACATCTTCTACTTCCTAGCGTTATCCCGGTTAAGTACCAGGGTCCGCTTAGATTGCATAGGATTTAGCTGTGGGGCGAGTTAAGATGACCGACTGCCATCTGACGTCATCCTCGGAACCCCCACGATCTCTACAACCTTACGATTAGATGTTGCTTAAGTTTGTCCACGATTATACTCTCATCATTTATTCTTGGTTTATGTGGACGTCCATGAAAAATATCACGGAAACAAGTAAAGGACAAATATCTAAGGAATTTTGAAAAGGTTCTTAAAAATATTATCTAGTATAAGTAGTACTTACACTCTACACTCTACTCTACACTGCACGATGAAGTATATTTGAAAAAAGTAATTTTTTAAAATTATATTATATTCTGTGCAATGTAGCGTATATTACGCACCTCGCAAAGAGAGCAACCTAGTTTGTAAAGTAAGAAAACTACAAAGAAAATTTTAGTAAGTCAGCAAAATATCTAGATTTCTGTAGTCAGTAAGATATTTTGTAACGCCGTAAAGCGTCTGCTTAAGCAAAATAGGAGATTGAATATAAATCTACCAAATACTATAAATATAACCTTTAATATTAATTAAATTACAAATAAGTTTCCTATAGAATTTTGATTTATATCCTTACATTTTTTTTAACTACGTAAGCCTCAGTAGACACAACAATTGCCTAACTCGTATTTTTAACGCATTTCCAATGGCTCGGATTTCAAGCTCTGCTCGTCGGCAATTGGTCGTTTTCTGCACTTTGGCAATTATTGTAAACTCAAATTCAACCACGCACTGCAAGTCAATAACATCGACGAGCTTCCGTGTTTGCGTCTACACGCTATTTTATATATAGAGGTGCACTTTTAGACTATAGGCACTCTACCATTGCTGAGGCAACTTTAGTCAATTTCTTTATTGCGCTGGTATAATTTGGGCACTTACTCTTTTGCTCTTTAAGGTAGTCCGCATTGATGTGGTGCCACATCCTGGTCTATTAACCTACCTAGCGAGAAATAGGAATTATATATATAAGAAAATAAATTATGTAAAAGACATCGTACAGCAAACTTTGTGATAAGGCTACATTTAATGTCCTAAATAAAATCACTAATATCATTCGTATGGCAAATGAGAGGTTACAGATATTACCATCCTTATTCCATTCTTGAGCGCGCAATGTATCGTGAAAATTGAGGAGCAATCGTCAACTAAATGTTGACGCGCCAAAGAATCAACGACCCCCACCGCGCTAACCCTGTTACGTAGTTTTAAGTTTTATTTAAATTCCGGTTTAATGTAAAAATATTGAAGAAATTTGTTTCCGATTAAAAATCGCATTGGGTCAGGTAGTAATAATGATATTATACAGTATTCAGTTAAAAAATGGTAAAAAATTGTACATTTCAAGAAAAATGATCTGCGATGCAAGCTTTGGCAAGCATCGCAAAGAGAGACGTCACAAGCGTTTTTTGACCTCTTTATACGCCGTTGCATACAATACGTTTTCTACGACTACAAACTACATGTTTAAGATTTTGTCGTAAGAGTTTATATACTAGAATATGTGCCGAGATTTTGAGGGTAACAAATTTTCCGTAACTCCTTGAATATGGTCGAAATTTCTTCAGGTGTACAGGTAAATTTGACGTCATCCAAGTTTAATGAACGAATTAGGTATAGAAACTAAATACAAGAGCAAAATTTTTATGCAAGTATTTGCATGTCTACATTAAGAAAATACGCGCGGGAAAAGTAAATATTGGTATGTATTTTTCTTTTTTTGTCGTGTCTCCTGCAAGGCTCTTTTATAGTTTTTCAGTTCAAAGTCTATGGCACATGCATGTAAAGAAAACGTACGATTCAGAACGCTTCTAGCCTTTGGCAAGGAAGGCCGTTATCTTTCCAACATGTGGATACTTCGTTGTCAAAGATTAATTTTAATACGCAGAAGAGCCATAAAAGTTAAAACGAAGGCTCGTTTGCAAGACATTTTATAAAAGGTATTACATTTTATCTCACTTGGATCTAAAATTTCAACAAAATTAGCTGTTTTTATTAGGTTTTTTTTTCATGGTACAAGGGGCAAACGAGCAGGCAGCAGGCACCCAAGTGTCTACCGACGCCCATGGACGTCTGCACGAACAGAACTAGCCTTCTGGTCGTGCAGATGCGTTGCCGACCTTTAATGACGAGTTTAGGCCCCCGAGAAGTCTCACAAACCGAACGAAACGCGACAACAATACCATCACTTGACGTGATACTTGTTGATAATTTTGTTATGGCTTGCATACAAATCCTTTTACATATTTTGCGTTTATATCTATATATCTAATACATTTAAACGAGCAATTCTCGTATATATTTATATATATAATTTCAATTTCGGTAACTACTCCAATGATTTTCATGAAATTTAGTATGTTTTGGGGGCGAGAAATCGATTTAGCAGAAGCTAGGTCATCCAAGTACTGTTACATAATGGCATGAAGTTTGTATAAGAATAAGAATGTATTTATTTGCCAAAACAGCCACCGTAGAAATTTTGACTGAGTGAACCGATTTTGATGATACTTTTTTTATTTGAAAGCTGTGTAAGTGCTTCGCGTGTGGTCCCATTTCAGTTTGGTCCATTTCTGACCATTTGAAGTCGGTTTCTTTTTTGTTAGCATTTTATTGTAGCATTATAGTAGAGTTTTATTAAAATCCATTCAGTAGTTTTTCCGCAAAAGAGCATCAAACATACATCCAGACATCTATACATACATATATTCATTTGTACTAACTTCCGCGTTTATAATATTAGTAGGATTCATATAAAGGTTAACCACGGAGGAGATGACAGGACGAGCTGGAAAAATGTGTAACGAACTGGTCGAAACAGGCCCAAGACCATTTTGAATGGAAGAGATTGGGCTAGGCCTTAGCCTTAGCCCCAGTGAGACGCAAATGGTTTATTAATCAATTAATAACAATAACCATAAATTTATTTATTTTTATAAACAGGTCTTAATGTTTATTTTAATTGCAAATTCTCTTCACGCATAATATGAATATTTGAAACACTAGTAATATTTCTTTCAATTTTATGATATATTGGGATGTATTGAGCTCACTAACGCAAGTGAGTTATCAACATTTCTCACGCTCGGTTTCCATTAGTGTGCGTGTCGTTGTGTGAGCCTCTTCTGTTATGACAGCGTGGTATTGTGTCAATATTGTCTCGAAAATACTTCTATTATATTAAACAAAACTTATTTACTCCTTAGCCCTTATTCACGCACGTATCGAATACTCGAAGTTATGATCATATAAGCCGTGTAATTTTTTTTTTTTAAAGAATATTAGGAATACTTTTTAGGTATGTCTAATATTCCCTTTTTCCCCTCCTACTTAGTTTAAATTAAAAACTTGTATTAGGAGTGGATGCGAGAATACCCCAACGGCGGCGGGGCTTGAACCGGGTACCTTGCGGATCTCAGTCCATACCTTATACCGTTAAGCTATTGAGCTATGGAAGCACGAACTAGGAGGACGGTTGATAAGAGCCGTTTTACGCCCGAAAAAATTTTACCGATTTCAGAATATTTTTAACACCTATTTATAGTTGAAGACATACATTTTTTGTTTTCTATAATTTACGTAATAATTAATATAGTAAGTCATAGATATTATTTCCCAAAAAGAAAAAAAAACACAAAGAAAGGCGAAACACTCTCTTCCACTAACGAGCGCACACACTTGCACTATATTTTATTGGTAACAAAAATACTTGTTAAGAGAAAAGTATTGCACGCTTAATCATAAACTGACCTAACTCAGAAAGCTTATTTTTTGGAAATCGCAAAATAAAATATTTTGCCCTTTACGACTTATTCCGCTTATAATTACACCAACAATAAAAACAGCAACAATAAAAACGATAAAAACAGCATTACACCAAGAAAATAGAACGATTCGAAACGGGGAGAATAAGGTTCAAAAATTTATATCTAGTTTAGAATATATAAATAAATTGACTGACCCTTTAGCACAGTGGGCAGTGACCCTGCCGTCTACTCCGGGATCGTGGGTTCGATTCCCACCTCGATTTCGAAAAAAATATATTTGTGTATAACAGGCGGCTGTTAGCTATAACACAGGCATTAAGTTGTCTACCTTAGGACACACGTCCGTGTGTCATATAGTCCTATATATTTATCCTATATATGTACTACATAATATGAAGATATTTTTGAAATCAACAGTCACACAAAGCAGCTAGCATGTAGCGTGCTTGGAAATAAAAGTATGTTTTACTGGTTACATACAGCGCAAAAAATGGGCCAGTAAAAAACCAAAAAGGGTACTTTCACAAAGTACTAAAATATTTCAAATCGTTACGAAAGAGTAGCAACTGCGACATTCAGCGGCACTTTTGTAGTTGCCTGTCTGCACATAAGCTAGCGCCGAGTGCGAACAGCCGCGCAAAACTGCCTCTTTTGTATGAAATATACGGTCGAGGGAACACTGTTTCGGATACATTCCCTAGAATAAAAGAATTTAGTTTCTTCACAAGTTAAAGATATAATTAGTGGAGTTTTATTTTGTAAGACTAATGATAATTTCACTATAGACTTAGCTTGAAAATGTATTTAAGCCCGTTAGCGAGTAATTTCATAACAGAAGGATGACGTGCGAGTTTTTGTGAGACTCACTGTCCAATCAGAAGGCACAATAGTCGCTAAAAACAGCAGAATCATCACCATGGAGTGTGTAGATTTCACTTGCCGATGAGAATCTTAGAACATTGACTAAGGCCTTTTATATATCGCACGCTTAATCATAAACTAACCTAACTCAAAAAGCACATTTTTGGGAAATTATAAGTTTTTTGTGATTTACGACGTATTCCACATATAATTCGCTAATAATGGAATTATATAAAACAGATTATGTATGTTAATAAAAGTTAACAAAGTGATTAATGACATTTTATTATTTATCTGTCTTTTGAACTAAAAACCTATTTTAGTTAAAGAGACAAAAGTAGCCGTATCTCAGTGTTGGATGGAGATATCGAAATTGTTATTAGATTGGCTGACAGAGGACGTTGAAACGAAGCTGTCTGTATCAATACCTCAGTTTAGACCTAAAATGTAAGTCAGTCAGTTTTGATTGTGTCATATATGCATACCTTATGTAGGTGTTTACACGTGGCAATCGGCCATCTTAACTCACCCCACAGCCACATCCTCTACAATCTAAGCGAATTCTTGTACTAGACAGGAATTACACTAGGAAGAAGAAGACATACAAGAACAATACGTAAATACTCACAAATTGCGGGACCTATTATAACACCTCCATAAAGTACCTACTCTAATTTATGACCCGATTTATGGCTTGGCGTACCTTTTTATATAAAAATAAGTTGGGAAATAAATTTACAATCAGTTCTACTTTAAAATGGGCATTATGAAAGTTACTCTGTCGGGTCTTTACATGTTAATGTAGTTTAAAGTTTAACTTCCTTTACTGTTGGCGTACTTTGCTGCGGTCAGGGCGCAATAAACTTGTTTGGAGTTTCACTGCATAGTAAAATGTGTTTCTCAGCTAAGACTCGCACCTCCATTCATTGGTTTTATTAAAATCTTTTGGAGATTAATCTATGAATGTTTATGGGGAGGAAAATCAAACGTTCCGTTGTGTCGAGCATCGGAGCTGATATGCACATTTTTTTTAATTATTTCTGGATGTTATTTATACAAATAAATGTTCCTTGTACATAGATAATGTTATGGAATATGTATAGTTTAATCCTCGTATTGGTTTGTCTTTGCTATTATGAAGTTGAAGGAATTCACTCGTTTGGTGAAGGCATGCTAAGGTGTCTTTATCAAACAAATTTTAAGCAGAATGGTCGACACTCAAATTGTTAACTTCAATGAATAATATTACTTCCTAAAGAATATCTCAACACTTTTAGGGGTTTGTGAGGGAAGTCCTTATTATATTTCATTCCTTCTCTTATATTCACACAGATGAATGAATGAGATGTCTTATTACGTTTCGTCGAGTGCTTCAAAATAAATAAATTTCATTTTGTTCCTGAAATAAACTCGAATGTGGCGGATACGTTATGTGAGTGGCATTTCTCACTCAATGCATAAAACATATACATCCCCACCCGCTGTCAAACGCTTTTAAATGACAAACAGGTAAAAACAGTCACTCTGCGGCATATTCTGTTATTTTATTTTTACGTCAAAGTTGAAGTGTTGAAGTTTATTTAATGTATATTGTGTGGTTGAAGTTTATTTAATGTACATTGTATTACACAGTTGAAGTTAATTTAATGTATATATCGTAGCCAACTAGCTTATCTAGCCGTTCAATCAACAAATCGCTGCGCGATCGCTTTGGCTGGTCTAACCCATCAGTGGCATATAGCATAGCTGTGATTTACCGTTACCGTCTGGCATTAAGTTTAGATATGAAAAGATTCAAGATTTTTCAAATGTATATAATATACATATATATACTATACAGAGCGCTGTTGGTTTAAAATTATAAAATAAAATTATCCACCGACAAACTTAAATCCAACACATAGGCGAAAGTTAGCAAACTCAAATATTACAACACAAAAGGCTCATTAAAGAGACTTCATTTCATTATGCAACAAAAAATGGCATTCAATTAAAATCTAACTCACGTAGTTCGAATTAGAATAATAATTCGATGTGAAAGGCGCCTTATCGTGCGTGTATCGGAGGGATTAGAGTTGACAAGTAGGTAGCGGGGGGTAGGAATTAATTAAGAAGATTCTGTCTGAATATAAACGTCTTCTCCACACCAGTTGCTACGCTAAGCCCGTTCGGGGTGAGCTAAGCATATTATCGATTTTCAACAAGTTAAACAACATTTCATGATTACTAGCGTTACTTCGCGAAAATCGCTGACAAGCAAGAGGAATTCTATTATTTCCAGTAATCGCATTTCGGAGTAGTTTTATTAATATTTATAATACTATCATTTATTTAAATATCTTGCGCTAAATATATTTTTAAATATTAATATCAGTCAATCCTCAGTTGCTGTCGACCACCAGAATGCATAAGGCACCTACTGATAATCAGTAAATGTTACTGAGTAGGTGTCCTTTTAGGTATATTGCACTGCATAACATCTTATATATATATATATATAGAATATTCGGTAATAAATTAAGTGGAATTTCATTATTTTACATGTATGTGCACAGTGTCTTAACATATGTAGTGCTTTATTACTTAATAAAGTTTTTCTTATTCTTATTCTTATTCTTAATATAAAAATACAAACATTCAAAAATATATAAAAAATAGATGACCGCCAGAAGCGAAGCAAGGACCCAAACAAGCGGCTGTTAGGGCTCCAGTTTGAGAAACTTCCTCACAATACGTGCCGTCTCAAGCAATACTGCCTTCTGTATCCGACTCTTGACCCAACAAACAAGCGAGAGGTTTTCTAGGTGTTTATTAAAGCTCTTCGCTATAAGATCATTGACTGAAACAACGATCGGGACAATATCTGCTGATTCAACATTCCACATGGCAGCAATCTCATGAGCAAGATCTTACTCCTTAATCAGTGGAAGGCGTTTGAGTCGATCGCCAGGTTAAGTAGTTCTTACAGCGCCCGGGTGATAGATGACCAACTGTAACAGTGACTTTCAAATATCCATCTTCCTCCGTGTTTCGGCAATGGCAACAAACCGGTAGGACCCGATTAACGAATGTGCATCTATTCGCAGTAATAATTTATATTTTTTTTTTTATTCTGTTTTTTAATCTAATTTTGTTTTATTTCCTTTACTGCCAGGAAGGTTTAAAAGAAAAGAAACAAAGGAAAAGTCAAAACATTGTTTGAGAACACTAAAAAATACAGATTTCCCCGATTCTTCAAAATACGTTCGTATCAGACCTTATGACTGACGTGCCATTTAAAATTATTATTTCATAAAATATTCTATCAGTGTCACGTTTTATGGAAAAGATAAAGAGCTCGTATGAGATAAAGCGCTGCCCTTTATTGCCGGTGTATTTAAGTTTCAACTCTTATCAATGAATTTGAAAATTTTTAACTGTAAATCGTACGTAAAAAAACGACATGACTCGTATTTTTTTGTAGATCCGCTCTTGTTTTTTATATGATAAGGAACTTAAACCTCAAAATATAAATAATAAATAAGTAAATATATACAGGACTATATGACACAAGGACGTCTGTTCCTAAGGTAGACAACTTAATGCCTGTATTATAGGTAAAAGCCGCCTGTTATACACAAATATTTTTTTTCTAGAAATATACAATTACATACATACGGATAATACACCCAGACTCGAGGTGGGAATCGAACCCACGACCCCCGGAGTAGAAGGCAGTATCACTGCCCACTGCGCCAACGGGCCAGTCAAAATTTAATGTTAGCTACGTACTTGACGTCGGGTTTGCCTATCATGTGTTCGTACGGAGAAGCTGATACCACCATCACCCACAGATCGCGACCTGCATATAGTTGTGATTAATATAAGCATATTTACATCACTTAAATTTTTTATAAGGCACTATAAAATTTGTAGGACAGGCAGTTAATATTACAACAATTTCGATAATAAAATAAAGAAGATCTATACTATCTAGATTTATTATTACTAGAGATCGCCTGGTCCTCGAGATTCAGAAACAAAAATCTTTAGAATTCCATACGATGTTATTTTGGCTACATCTGAGTTCATAGTAAAATGTTATCTATTGTTTTTAACAACTATGTAATATATATGGTTGTCTACGCTTTAGTACAATTCATGAATAAAATGTATACATGTGTGTGTAAATCGTTTGGCACGAGCGAAGTCGAGTGTTTCATCTAGACTATAATATAATCGACAAATGTATTAATATCGTTTCTATGTCAGACTGACCCATTGGCGCAGTTGGGAGAGATCCTGCCTTCCGTTCTAGGGTCGTGGGTTCGATTCCCGTCTCGAGTTTGGGTGTATTATGTATGTACGTATGTATTTATATATTTCTACAAACTACTGGGCCTCTGCTACCTGTAAACACAGGTGTATTAATGTATAAACATTTAATTATAATAAAATACAATGTATATATAAGCGAGAATGAAAACTGTGAACTATTTCTAATTTCTACCACTTTTAATATCAGTTAATCTTCTGCTGCTTTATTATATATTTATTCGTTAACAATTAACGAAAGAAGCGCATTAATCATTTCCACTTCTTATATAATCCCTCTCAGAGCTCCAATAGCGATGGCTTTGGAGATTTAAAAGGGTTTGTAGCGGATATTACCGGAGGTCCTGAAAAAAATGATTTAGGAAATATTTAGAAATACCTAGAATATACGACTACCGACAGTCTATACGGCCCGCATAATTAAGGGCGAGTGTAGCTAGCCCACTATCACACAACCTGAGCAGTATTGTGGTGCAGTATACTGAAAAAAAAACACCTATAGATTTGTGCTTTAACATATGTAGTAATTTAACTTAATAATTACTAGATGTGTTACATTTAAAAGAAATAATATAATGAAAAAAAATATATATATATGAAACTACGCGAGTCCTCACAAAGCTCAGGTTCTTGCTAGTAAAATGTTATATTTTTAAAAATGTAAACCAATAAAGAGCTTGGAACCTTTTCCCACACGATATGTAACCTATGGCCATTTATAACGCATTTTCCATACTAGTACATTCGAAAAGGGAATCAAATCCTTTAGGGTACTTCCCGTTGACGCATGACATGCATCATGCAATTTGACAAGAAGCTAACATATACATATATTGAAGTACAAGTATAGGAAGATTCCGAAAACCTTAATTTTGTATTTATATCATAATAAAAATTTCGGTGGTTTTGTCAAATTATTTATTGATACATAGATATATAGATAAAGGCTTTATTCACTGACCATTCACTTGAATTTTACAGTTATGACAATTTAGAAATTTCATGTACAAAAAAAAGTATATATGTATATGTATGTATGTATTAACTTGGTACTTTATGTCAAAGGACAACCTGACAAGAGGTCAGATTGTCCTTTGACATAGGCCTCCCCCTAGTTCCTTCCACACTTCATCAGATACGAAATCCTTCTATATAAGCGTGTCTTGACACGCTCTTGGCCAACTTTATTAATTCCTTTTACCTTTAACTTCTATACTCTATTCGAACTTTAAAATTGTCCACGTGTTTCACTATTAAATGATATTTTATACGTAACGGATTATCTTTGTCATATCTAAAACTAGTTGCGGGAATAAAACGGTATTTCCTAAAAGAGGCGTGAAAGATGTCTTCAGCGCCTTTATCGCATACCGTTGGCCTGAAATAAATAATAAAGAAATTATAGAAGATAAGTCGGAGAGTAGATGAGTACAGACTTTATATATTTTTGGATAATTTTCACAGAAAGTAAGTGAGATAGAAACCAGCTGTCCGTTCAGTTGCCTATACATTCTACAGGGTGGGCCAGAAAGGCGTACGATTTTAAAAACACCTGAGCTGTCACTTTCATGCCTCTCTCTAATGTAACTAGCTGTAAGAGCATGACATTTCCCATCAACTAATTTACCTTCTCTCTCTCTTGATACCTAAAAAAAATTCAGAAAGTTTAAGGTGCATAAAATGCGTGCAATAATTTAATAAAAGTGGCTAAGTGTTTAAGTCAAGACACACACATATATATAAAGGTTCTGTATCTAATACTCGATAAACATATTTGTTAACCTCAAAGGTTGGCACTTGATTTCAATTAAATTAATTTTCATACTAAGTATTTAGCATGTTCTATCAACAAAGAAAATTTAAAGTTTCTACATGTAATAGTTTGGAAATGTTAAGAGCCACTTTGCAGATGGACAGAGCCAGAGAAATATAAGGGTTCCTTGTAGGACTATGCAACTCTAAAAACACTTTAAATGCAGATGTCCATGGGCGACGGTAGGCACTTCGGTGCCTACTGCCTGCTCGTCTGCCCCCTTGTAACATATAAAAAATATATATATATACTAGAGGCATGCTGAATATATTTACGACACTATAAAGGAATGTATACACTCTATATCAGGGGTAGCCAACTTGATTAAATCCAAGATTTATTGTTTACTGACGTAACCGTATGCGATCTACAAAGTACATTTATAAAAAGTCTTAAATAAAATAGCCATAGTTCAGTAAGCAATTATGTAGAAATTTTAAGAGGGAAAACGTAAACCTGAAATGTATATTATTCATATCGACCGGTTGGCCACCCCTGCTCTTTCGAGTATTGGTAATATTGTATAACAACGTTATAAATATTAATATATTCCGCTCAATATAAAAATCATAGAATCATATTGTAATGCCTGTGTTATAGGTAACAGCCGTTTGTTATACACAAATATATATTTTTTGTAAATATATAAATAAGTATACAGCCCTGTCCTGTCCAAACGTTGGCTTACTTACTATTTTCCTATAATAATGTCCCCGTTTCCTTGCCCTTTTCTATTCTTGTTTCATAATGGATCACTATTTTGGCGTTAATGACTTAAACATGAAAGGTAGAGATATGCTGTCGCGGGCTTTTTTTGTAGAAGAAAGAAAGAAAGAAAACACATTTATTCTAAAAGTGTTACAAACAGTACATATTAACAGAGGTAATCTTGTACTAAGAATTAATAAGTAACACCATATAGAAAAGTTGTACAGCTCAGCATAATGTCGTGTATCATAACGCTAATAACACACGACGCTGATTTTCAGCTAAGACCCAGGTGGCCTTTGACGGTTGGCAGCGAATTGAAAACCAATCTTAAACACACACAATAGAGTTAAATTTGATTTAAACATCGTTCCTATGGCCTAGAATTAGAATAATTAGTCACATAGTTGATTAACATTCGTACTTTAATAAATGGAACTCACTTCAACGTGTGACGTTAAAATTAATTGAAAACGTTGGGCAGGGCTTTTGTATACCGCTTTCATAATTTCTATTTATATGGTTTCCCACACGATCGATATTTTTAGCCTTGTGTTCATAATAACAGAGACAAACAAAGAAAGGAGACATTATTAGTGATTCCTTCTCAATTATGTTAAATTGGCGATTCGGTAGGAGGATTGAGGTACACTTTCAATTTATTGTACTGATGATGTAATTAGAGTGAATCATACTAGAGTTTTCAAACATACCTCATATCTTTACACCGAAAGACTTAAGTGAGAGTGAGAAAGAGTGAGAGTGAGAAAGAGTGAGAGTGAGAATGAGTGAGAGTGAGAACCAAATCGGTAAATAATTGAGGGTACAAAAGAGTGATATATTCCAATAATGATGATGGTGATGAATACGAGGTACATTTTGTAGTAATGCCCTATGGGCCTAGTACGAATATTTTGTATTCTAAGTCAACGTGACAACTTTACTTAGGATAAAAATGTTCGTACCAAGCCCACGCGAGGCAAGTCTTAATCGTGTCACGTTTTTAATCAATGCTAAAGCTACCCGCGTGACGCCCATGAAGGGTTCGCTGTGGGCCTAGTGCGAACACTTTCATCTTACGTAGGTCGATCAGTCAACTTTACTTAGGATGAAAATGTTCGTACCAAGCCCACGCGAGGCAAGTCTTAATCGTGTCACGTTTTTAATCAATGCTAAAGCAACCCGCGTGACGCCCATGAAGGGTTTGCTGTGGGCCTAGTGCGAACACTTTCATCTTACGTAGGTCGATCAGTCAACTTTACTTAGGATGAAAATGTTCGTAC
>JANCMC010026410.1:1678516-1741841 GCA_024363005.1 Charaxes varanes
GCCCACGCGAGGCAAGTCTTAATCGTGTCACGTTTTTAATCAATGCTAAAGCAACCCGCGTGACGCCCATGAAGGGTCCGCTGTGGGCCTAGCACAAACATTTGCATCCTAAGTAGGTAGCCGAGTCGACTTTACTTAGGATGAAAATGTCCGTGCTAGGCCCAGTAATGACCTCAGAATTAAATAAATGAGGTGTGAGGGACACGGATCGATTTTACGCATGTTTCTTGATCGAATAAGGTAATTGGACATTTGCTGTAGAATTTACGAGCCAAAATTGGTATGTAAATGATTTAAAGTCGAATACCTTACAGTGATTTAAACCATGTAGATCAAATTAATTAGCATTAATTACGATCTCATTATGGCTGCAAAAAGTTGTTACTGAAACTAAAAGATATAGCATCAGTTTATGCTAATGTGTCATATATGTAGGACTATTTTCTGTTTCCATTATTAAAAATATTTTTTTCTAGCGTATCTGCTCTGAGTTCGTTTGGTTGGTTTAAAACTATTTTATGATTAAAAAATGTATTAATATAATATTAAATAAACCACCAAGGCCACATTTTCATTAACACGACCTCAATTAGTAATAATTTAAAATTAAAATACTTAAAACACCGCCATATTGCAAGATTAGGAGTTCAACCCAATATTGCAATATGGCGGCCGTAAGTGAATAAAAATATTCTTTTTGTTTGGCTCTGTGTCCTTTCACTGAATAGAATACATATCTTTTCGAATTATCAAATGTATTGAAGCACGAATTTTTTGATTTTGGTTAAGTACAGCACACTCTAAACGCTTTGCATTATGAGGCGTGCATTAAAGATCAGTATGGTACTCGCATCAAAAAGTTAAGCTATTTTCGGACCCACTTCTAGTTAAACTATAGGGGAAACGGGAATACTATCCTACTTTTAAAGTATTCCAATTCCTTATTTTAAAAAAATGTTATCAACTAACAATTGTGAAGTAATAAATTAAACAGAAAGTTGTCTACACGAGATCGTCCCTTCTAATTTGGTTTGACTAGTTACAATATACCCCAGATTTAATTTCATTAAAGACTTACTAATTTGTTAAAGGGATGTGTGGTGAAGACCCTAATGTTTAACCCTTGTTCCTTAATTAAATCAAATAATAATTTATTTTCAGCCTGACAAATCCATAAAGGAATTACTTAACTTTATAAACATAAAAAAATAAAACAAAATATGTCTTGCCTATGAAGTAAATTATTTGAGAATTGTATTCGTTTTCTTCTCGGAGGTGGAACGTTTTCTCGAAATTTATTCAGACCAGCTCTAAATAATTCTGACATTTGATAGGCACCAGGCCTTAATGATTAGGGAACAAGGGTGAAATTAAGGAATATTATTGATTTAAGGCCTAATGAAGACAAATTTATGTTTATTACGCAGAAAATCTGATTAAGCAAGGCAATTCAACCGTATAAAAGCCAACCCGGCAACGCGTGGAACGACCAGAGTTATCTGAACAAATGTTTATAATCAATGAATCGAAGCTATTAGTATTGAGGGCAGCCGCGATCGTGTATCAATTTAATGAACATGTCGTGCCCATACCTGATGCGGAGCCAACTATGTTACCAGTTGTAACTATGTTTGCTTTGACTGCCCATTTGTTTGTGTGTATATAATCTCTGCAGCCAAATGAACCGGTAATTTTGTCAATATCTCCATATGGTTTCGTTTCACTGAACATAATAATAACTAAAAGCAGATTAATAAGAATTAAATTGTTAGAACTAGGTATCATGACGAATAGAGCGAGCTAAAGGAAAGCGTCTCCTCTCTAAATGCAAATTTTTGAAAGACTTGACAGATGCTAAGATTATTTTCATATGGATGGTATATTCCCGAATTGTCCGAAAGCAATTCGGGAATCATCTTTGTCTAAAGTTCTCTAGGTCATCCATTTTTTTTTTGGTTTACAGAGGGAACATTTCGAGCCCTTAGAGTCGAAGATTCGACTTTGAAAATATTCGTTTTGGGCCCATATCGGACCCCCCTTAGTGGCAACGCGGGTTGCATCAGCGTGAAATTAAAAGCATGACACAATAAAGATTTGCCTCCTGTGGGCCTAGAACGAATATTTTCATCCTAAATGCAGTCGAATCTTCAAACTCGAACGGTTCAAAATGTTCATGCTAGGGCTTTTCATTCAGTTTCTTCCATTTAAGTTTGTACTGGCCGTATTCATCCTAAAAAGGTTGATGTAAAGTTGCATGCTCAACTCTGTTGTACTTCTAGTGCCAAATTACAGCGTTATATGCGTAAGGTGTGATTAGCCGCTGTCGCAAGTATCGGCAAGGTCGTATAGCTGGACATTAAATCACTGTAAATCGACATATACCATTATGTGTCCAGGTTAATGGTCTCTAATGCATACTGATTTTAAAAATTTAATGTTACTACGAACTGGTCGAAATAAGACCGCGTCTTGGACGGTGATGGAAGAAATTGGGAGAGGTCTGTGCTCAGCGGTGGGAAACAGATGGCATATCAGATTATTAAAAATAGGAAGTCTAAAATCCCCTTAGGGGTTACTCCTACGTAATACCAGGGTCCGCTTGGACTGCGGAGGACGTTGCTGTGGAGCAACTCAAGATGACCAACTGCCGTCTGAAGTCATCCTCGCAATTCCTACAATCTCACGATTAATGTCACTTAGTGACATTAAACGTGTCGTTAATTTTAGAATGGTCACCCATCTGTCATCCGGCCCGAGTAAAAGGCACTTAACCTAGAGATTGCATCAAATGCCGAACACTGATGAAGTAACGATTACTTTAGCAACATTTTTTTAAATAATGAGAGTATATATAGGAAAATTGCAGACACGTGCATCGATCTAGTTGATGTATGATCGAGATGTTGTGCTATTAAACTTTAGGGAGATGTGAAAGTGTTTATAAATATGTAAAATAAAGAATTTTTGACTTTATTTTTGTCAATTTCTTATTCCGAACGGATACGACTTAGGGACCTTCAAGAAAAGAGCATACTCATTTCTCAAAGGCCGGCAACGCATCTGCGAGGCTTCTGGTGTTGCAGTTGTCCATGCGCGTCGGTAGTCACTTAGGTGAATCGCCTGCTCGTTTGCCCCTTGTTATATTAAAAAAAAATTGCTAAGGCTTATTGTAAGAAATTAACGTAATTTATAACAAGCAAAAATGAGCCTTTTAACTAATTGATGTGCAAACGATATTCGACCTTAGCGTGGCAAACCAATTTCATTGTCGACTATACATTGCAGACTCTATCGGTTCCTTCCCGCTTTTGCATTCTAATTCCTTAGCAAGAACACGCCACTACATGTGCATCATATCATGGTGGAATGTGCCCGGAATGAGCCTGAAAGGAAATTATTTAATGTTAAGACCTTCCAGAAGGTTCTGTCCAAGGTTTTGCGTTGCCAATCTCTATTATAACGATCCAAGTCATTCTTTCATCTCATTCTTGGCCTGTCGCGATGTCGTTTCCGATCTGGGATCCATAAAGTGGAGCTTTTGGTCCAAAGATCATCCGACATGCGGCAGACATGTCTAATCATCAATTTATTAATGAAAGAAAGGATAAGGACTTGCATAAAGTAGAAAATCACTTAATTTTTTTTGTGATGTCATTACAAATTTACGGTTTTCGGAATTTTTTCTATTCTGGTATTTCAAGATATAGATAGCTCCTTGCAAAATTGCATGATGCGACTTATATGGCTATATTTTTTAATTGCCAACATTTAGAGAGTTGATTTTTACACAGCTTTAAGGGATCAAAAACCTCAGTATTTGGTATTAATTACAACACCAGTCCGCAGGTTCTGTCACGAAGACTTGAAAACGGCCAAGCACATGCTGTGTGACAGTCCAACAACGGACTGGGGGAACACACTCTGACCACAGACCCCAAGCCATTTTTTTTTAATGTTACAAGGGGGCAGACGCCTACAATTCCGTAGTACATTAGTTTGACCGATCTCGTAGCGTTTAGCTAGCGCACGCAATGTAGGCGGACAAAATTACGTCTTCTTTACGACATCACTCTTTCAATAGCTTTTTAGCAGGTTAAATAGCTCGTAACGCAGCTAGGTGATAGATGGCTGATCCATTCTAACAATGGTTTTCAGATATTCGACTTTCACCATCTTTTGGAAGGAACATAAAATCTGTTTTATGTTCCTTCCGAAAGATGGTGAAGCATCCTCTGGGGTCCCGATTGATGTCACTGTTTTTTAACGCGCGGTAAAAAAGCTCTCTTGTGAATGAGGGTTAAATGGAATGGTAACAAAATATAGGCGTATAGTTCAATCATTTTAGACTAAAAAATAATTAAACACTATGATAAACACAACAAAATGACCCCATTATTATTATTTAGATAAATGATAGATTCCAATTTTTTAAAAATGTATAAATAATATTAATTTTTATGTTACAAGGGGCAAACGAGCAGGCACTCCGCCTGCCTGTAACATAAAAAAAAGGCAGCTAAGTGCCTACTGACGCCCATAGATATCTGCACGACCAGAAGACAAGCAAATACGTTGCCAGCCTTTAATGACGAGTTTAGGCCACCGGGAAGTCTCACAAACCGAACGAAACGCGACAACAATACCGTCACTTGATGTGACAGCATTGCCGCCACTTCACAAAAGATGTCTCACCTCATGTCGTACCCTGTGTGCCCTAACACCTGCTCACAGTAGGATTTCATGGCTGTAACAGATATAGCAATTGATGTGGCCACTTTCTGGGTCGCTACTGCATAACAACTCATTTTATGAAGTTTACTATTGAAACGAAAGAAACAAGTTATGGTGATAAAGTAACAACTTTATACTTAAAAATTTATCTCCTACTCTGGTTTTAAATTTGTAGCCCCTCTCCTTAAATAGTTTTTTATGTTAAATTATAGTAAACGGTACACAAGTGTACGCCGTTTATGTACACACGCAGCTCCTGACCTGACCGGCTGATATTTAACAAGTATTGGTAGCGAGAGCTGCTATCTGCTGCAGCGGCAGGCTGTATGGAAACATTGATTGCACCTTTGCACTTTAAGCACCCTGCCCTTCTCTGTTAATGACCAAGTTTGTGCACCATAGGTTAGGACAGGCAGAATACACATGACTGTGTAACTTAAAATATTAAAAAAAAAAACAAAATATTGATCAAATAAATTAATGAAATAAACTTGAAAAAAACCTGTAGAGAATGATCATATGGCAAAATTAAAACTGTGAAAAAATCCAAAAGTACAAGAATCTAAAATATCTACAAATGTTGGATGGCCAACAGTGATCTGTAACTTTTATCCCAGCTACGTTTAGGAGCTGTCCTAATAGAACGCGAAAGTGTGATGCAGACGAACTTGGTTCGTACGAACGTCCGATCAAATATATTATTTTCTAAAAAGAGTCCTTAACGAAGTCGCGCGGTCGCATCGAACTTCATTCGTCCGCGTTCTTTTACTACGACACCTTAGCGTTCACATATCTGGCAAATTAAATTTGATTTGAATGTAGGAACACTCGGATTCAAATCTATGAGAACTCATTTTGTTAAAGAAACGTATACTCGCGCCCACGAACGATATTTGTTTCCACACTGGAAGTCATAAGTTTTTTCCGCGCCTTGTTTGCCTATCATGAATATCACAATTTTTTTATTAAGATAAATATTTTTTCTAACAGACATTATATTGGCAAATATACACTGCAAAGCAAATGTAAGTATACCAGTCTTTTTAAATTTTGCGTTAAATAAAGATATATCGTCTGAATCGTTTAATTCTGTAATTAAAAAAAATATCACATAGAGTTTCATTCTAGAAATTATGAACGTCTCTATAACAGATTTCGTAGCAGACAGGAATGTTGCTCAAAAAACATTGCTTTAAGGGTGGTATACTTATTGTTTAATGAAATAATATATTTAGTTAATAAAACTTTTTTGCGTTTACTGTTGTTAATAACTAAGACGCGACTTTACTGGGTATGGTTGATGCTCTTTTGCAAAAAACTTCTGATGGGATTTTAATAAAACTTTACAATAATCTAGTTTATACATCAGAATAACATATAGCCTATAATTTTTAAAGATATTGTAGTGAAATGTCTAAATTATAACAATAAATGTCAAGTTAGCACTAGAAAATTTTGCCATCTGTGAGCTCTGGCATGCACTGCTAAAAGTGTTAGAGTTACAAATATGTTGTGTATGAAGGAAATATTTATCTTAAATAGTTGTACAAAAAAGCCCGCAATAGCATATATCTATCTTTCATGTTTATTAGGGAACAGGAAAGGAAACGGAAACAGGAACAATATTATAGGGTATATGAAATTTCGTTGCCGTCATTAAGGTTTTAACGCTCCAAAATCTCGCGGAGCCCAATACAGATTTTTAAATACATTTCCTTTATGATTTCCGCACGAGTTATTCATTTAATTCTTAATGGATTCATCAAATTATCAGTTTCACGTAGATGTTTAATAAAGGCATATCAAATAATATTTAAACGTTTAAGGTTTATTTAATACAAAAATACCATACAAGAGTTAATATTATGTTTGTATTTTTGCACACATAAGAAAATGGAGCATTTTGGTAACCCGTATGGTAAAACAACGCAGCGTATAAAAGTGCGTATAAAGAGGGGGTCGTAGCTTAATAAGAACGGCATTTGAGTTGATCGCTAGATTAAGCAGTTCTTACCACGGTTGGGTGATCGATGGGGGACCCATTCTAACAATGTTTTCGGTCGTAAAAGCGCGTTGTACGAGAATAACCCCACAACGCGTTTTCCTATAACGCGGAATAAACATACCGTGTTTTATACAGGTAGAATAGGCGAGACGACAAATTTTGAAAAATAGTTTTATAATGTTCTCGAGTATCTACTATTGTCTAAAAAATTAATATTTCTGCGGAAATTTACGTTTTTATAAAGAAAAAAAAAACATTATAAACTAGGATTCCAATTGTTATTAAATTGTATTCACACGGGTCTGAGCGCCAATCCCGTTGGGCTATCGTTTCATGCATTCCTAGCACAGGTTTTTCGCTTATGAGGAAACGAAACGACTATACTTATTCCTTTAACATATAATTATGAAAATTTTCTTTAAGAAAACATTATTATAAATATGATCACAAAATGTTATTCATCGAGCAGAAAAAAGATGAACTTTACATGATAATTAAACACGGAGGTCATATACTTGCTTACATTTCAAAATGCAAATGAAATTTAAACGTCTGTTCGTAACTTATTCGATTTCATTTCATTTCGATCTTAAATTCAAAATAATAGTTGATTATTGCACAAGTCATTAAGGCACCAGTGTCCGAGCAAACGCTAGGGTCTAGGGCACTAAATAAACACGAGTGCTTATTTGGTGCCCTAGAATGTAATCTACTTTTCTTTCAACTACATCGCTGTCTATTTCAATTTTTTAAACTTTAATTGCTATATATGTAGTATCAAAGTTTAGCAATGGTATAGAATGCGAATTAATTTTGAGTCGATAGCTAGGTTAAACAGCTTTTGTCGTGATCGAGTGATAGATGGGTGAACCATTCTAACACTGGTTTTCTAATACTCCCATGCTTATCTAAATGTCCTAGTACCCACACAATACTTACGGAATTTTGGCTAAAAATTCCGTAAGTATGAACATTACTACACTATAATAAAAAATATGTGTGTGTATAAAAAAAATTATGTTACTATATTATGGTATATTCTATGTGGTTATACATAATTATTATTTTTCGGTGTATTCATTTTTTAATTATAATTAATGAAATTACATTAAGGTAATATACAGAAGATTTTTATATATTATACTATGTAGCTGTAACCCGGGATTTCGTCCGCGTGCTTTCAGTGATTTTGTTAAATTTAGTGGGTTTCATTCTTTGTGCGGAACCCTAGTTATTCTTCTAAAAGTAAAGTAGCCTATGTTACTCCTTGTAACAACAGCTATCTGCCAGTGAAAGTCCCGTCGAAATCAGTAAAGCCGTACATATAGGTAATACACCTAGATTCGAGGCGGAAATCGAACCCACGACCCATGGAGTCTGCTCCAGACAGGGTCAATGCCCACTGCGCCAATGGGCCAATCAATACAATAATATAACGATTTATAACAGACTCTTCCTTTCTTCCTTTTATTTTAACATATTAATCCATTGTCAAAATTTTTGAATGTCATTTCACCTATAATTAAGATCACATTAAGTATTACATAACTCTAAATCCCTCTCTCCCTCTAAATATATCTGCAAGTATGTGCTTCTTGTTGGTGTATTAAATAAATAAACATAAGTTTTAACAAACTTGTCTTGTTTATGATCATTGCCTACTTTTTTTTACCTTAATATATGCGTTGAAGTGATTGCGCAATTCATGGAGGCCATGCTTAACCCGGCTGAACAGGCTGTTCTACTTGTGTTTGCTGAGCTATGATTACATGTTACTTATTTTTGCAAATGATTAGTACCTGGTTAATAAATATACGACAAATTATGGTGCAACTTTTAATATGACTTATTTATCATTAACTAGTTTTAAGTCGCGTCTTCGTCCGCTTTAAATTAGGTGAACACCTTTAGCGTTATGATATATACCATATACCCTTCCTCGATAAATTGGATATTTGACACTGAAAGATTTTTTCAATTCGGACGAGTAGTTCCTGAGATTAGCTCGTAAACAAACAAACTCTTCAGCTTCACTTTTTACACTTCACTAAAAATACCTCATCATTCAATCAGTGTGATCTTTCGGAATGAAGTGAGGCAACAAAGCATGTCAAGTGTTTTGTTGTCGCGTTTCGTTCAGTTTGAGAGAGTTCCCGGTGACCTGTAGCTTTCGGGTTGCAGCATTACACCGATTTTCCCTCGTTTTCATTCGCGGATTAAAGCAAAGTAGTTTAGTTTCCCATGCTTGGTTCTATGCGCCATCTCAGTAAGTAAGTTTAAAGGTCTTTTTATGTTTGAAAGAATTTGATTGTAATACTGTTTTCTTTTTTATATGAAAAAAAAAAACAATTGAGGAGGTCGTGGACTAATCAGTGGTCGCCATTTAAGTGGATCGCTAGGTTAAGTTGGTCTTGCTGCGACCGGGTGATAGATGGGTGACCCATTCTAGAACTGGTTTATATTTGATATCCGAGCTCCTTCGTGTTTCGGAAGACGCGTAAAACAGTGGGACCCGATTAATGTCACTTTGTGATGATAATCGTAAGGTTGTAGAGATTGTGGGGGTTCCGAGGATGACGTCAGAAGAATATTAAAACGAAAGGAAAGCAAAGATTCAAATTTAGAACAGAAATCTCTGTACTCAAGTCGGTTGCTTTTAGGGTTGCGTTGTCCTATAGCCCGTATAGTTTCGCTCTGCCCGTCCGTCCGTCTGTCAGCCCGTAAGGATGTTGTCTCCCTAGTATTTCCAAATTTTTAGATGTTGAGACTTGACATTTTCTATATTGATAGTACATGGTATAAACTCATTAAGAAAATTATTTTGAACAAAATCGGACAATAACTTAATTTAGTTATTTAAAAAATACGTCTACCGCGTATCAGGTACAGAACCCCACTATATAAGCGTGTCTTGTCACGCTCTAGGCCACTTGTTTACAACATATAAATATTAAAATGACAAAAGATTCAAAGTTAAAACCGAAATGTCTTTACTCAATTCAATTCGAGAGTGGCAAAAGAAAAGGTAGGCCTATGCCCAACAGCGGGAGATTAAAGGCTTAAAGATAAGGTATTCTATGATAACTAATATATATGATAAAATATGAGCATATGCTCATCCAGAAACCGGCCTTTTGTGTAAATTCAATGTAATTAAATTAATTTTATTCAAATAAAGCATAGTACAGTAAAGAAAAGGGTAATTTGGTAGCTCTTTTCATGTTTACTTCAATAAAAACCAACTTAAACGGAATAAAGGCTCTCCTGATTCCTCGATTTATCAATAGCAGATGGACGGACTTAGAGTCGTTATGACTTCCGATAACTTTCAAAATATTCTTAATATCCTTAAAGAAAATACACTCCTAGATCCGCCACTGAAACGGGAAATGAACTATGTAGTTTACGTGACTAGATAAGTCGGGGCATCCGCCCTGATTTAGAAAAATTACGTGATAAAGTAACAGAAGGGCATTCGTATTACATATTAATCGACTCCATTCGCTTTTGCTTTGCCTATTTAATAATGCCGGAGCCAGACATAGCTTCATTTGAATGATCATGTAGTATGGCCGGGTACTTTGTAGTCTTCAAGGACAAAAATGTACAAACACTTTGAGCTATGTCTGGCTCCGGTGTAACATAAGAACGGATTCTCCGATTTCTACACTTGAATTATATTCGTTTAAAATTGGTCTGACATTTTTTATTACAAGGGACAAACGAGCAGGCGGTTCATCACCTAAGTGACTACCGACGCCCATGGACATCTGCAACACCAGAAGGAATTATATATAATATAATTACCTTTATATATTAAGTATAGGAATTAGTATACATTTTTATATCGCTAGCTGTTTTGCATGAAAACTCTTTTGTTACTTTATAAATAAAATACGTTAAGCAGTTGACATCTGTAGAGATTCGATGATTAAAATGTTTTAATATTAAAATATTTTCCATGTGGTTTTTCATTTTGATGAATAAAAAACGTGGCGGCACAACATCAAATGAAATAGTATGTAATGGCGAAAGTTTACGTGGTGGAAGAAATTTCAGGAAAGTGACTCTCTACCGCATTTACAAAGACACGGAATTAACTTATTTCATTTTTTTTTAAACTAATAGCCTTTAGGATTTTGGTAGACAACCAAACAGCCTTGTTTCATGGAAGTCAAAGTCAAAATGGCTGGCTTGTTGGCGCAGTGGGCAGTGACCCTGCCTTCTGCTCCGGGGTCGTGGGTTCGATTCCCGCCTCGAGTCTGGGTGTATTGTGTGTTTGGAACGCCGAAATTTTATTAAACGCAATATGACAGTATATATGACCAAAAACAATTGTTACACTTTTAGTCCATCATTCATTTTGTGACGGATAACCTTCGAAACGGCGGGACAAATTTTTATGCGACTTTCACCGGGATGTAGCTGTTTTTATAATGCATAACATAGATTACTTTATTTTCAGCAAAACAATATGCTTTACTAACAGATAGCTAGATTTGAGGCGAAATATAGACTAATTTTTATAGCGAAACAATGATATTTGCTCATAAAATATTAGTGGCGGTGATGCTGTCGCGTGAAGTGATGGTATTGTTGTTCGTTCGGTTTGTGAGAGTTTCCGGTGGCCTAAACTCTTATTTAAAGCCCGGCAACACGTATGCGAGCCTTCTGATGGTGCAGATGTCTATGAGCATCGGTAGGCACTTACATCCTGCTCGTTTGCCCCTTGTTTCATAAAAAAATATATATATTTTATGTTACAAGGAGCAAAATACAAAAATCGAAGTCAACATACAGTTGTGAGCAACGGCTAGGTTTAATATAAATGCTTTCTCTGTTATACGAGCAAATAAATATAACTTAGGGCTATTAATTCCGATTTGCGCTATCAAGTTAGGGGACAGACAATTAATCGATCATTTTATCGTGTCTTAATATCTGTTTGTAGAGGCTTAAAATTGCGGCCGTCGTGGTCGTTGCCCCAGTTTTGATACGCGAGCGTGCCTTAGGAATTGTATGCTTTACGTGACACGTGTAAATGAAAGTATGAATGACAGATTTTATACATATATATATATATAAATTTCTGTCATTTATTCATAAATACGTAGGACTATATGACACACGGACGTCTATCTTCTTAAGGTACACAACTTATTGTCTGGGTTATAGGTAATAGCGGCCGGTTTTTACACAAATATTTTTTTTGTAGAAATATATTATTACATATATATATTTAGATATTACGTCAAAACTAGAAGCGAGAATCGAAACCACAACCCCCGAAGCGAAAGACAGTGGCCCTGCCCACCGCTTCAACGGGCCAGATCGACGAATCTTCAAAAAGTCAATAATACATCGTTGTTCATTAGTCTGGCTTAAACTAAGAAATTGCTCAACCATTTTAAATTTGGTTTTTTTTTATTATTTATCCCCCTATTAAATATGGGAAGGTTTAAGAGAAAAGATAGGAAGGAAAAGTCGTAAGATTATTTAAAAATACTTAAAAAATGCAGATTTGGACGCTACTTCAGAAAACTTCAAATTTTTTTTACTAACGCGTTAAAATTATCATTTCGTAAAACATTCGGCCAGTGGTAGTTTTACATGTTATGGAAAAGGCATAAAGGAGATTGGTTAATTGCCTAAACAATTATAAATAAAGAATTACAAAATATAAATAAATAAAATTATAACATATAAATAAATATATAATTATAAAATATAAAGGATTGGTTAATTGCCTAAACAAATGAACCAAAGCAGATGAATCAAAATTCGGACAACACCATGTAAGTAATTAATAAACGAATGACGCAGTTATAACAACAAAAATGTTTAAATACAGAAAGTGATTGAAGTGTTGAAGATGTCTCATTCGATATCTCACTAATGTATTTATTAAGAAAAAAACGAACAAATATTTGAGAACTTATAAAAATCCGTACATTATTCCCGAAACCTGATAAGGACCCCTTGATCCTTACAACCCCTTATCCTTGGGTCCCATAGATTCTTACCGTATTTCGTCATTAAACCTACCCGTAATTTAACCGGGAGAGTCTGCCCTATGACCTCTTATTTGCGGGCAAGCTTACACCATTAGTCCAGAGAAGTAGACAGCCATAAACCAAGCCAACAGGAATAATATAAGTTAATAATAATAATGACGTTAACACAAAGTCCAAAACTAGTCCCTCAGGCGACATTACTTTTAATAGTCTTACACTTGTTACGGCAAAGCTGAACCTCCAGTTATTTCTTATTTACACAACTACTCCTGTGGATACCTTCACTTCCTTGTGTACCACCAAATCTTGTAACTACATATTGATTAGACGCAGTCATGTCATACAAGCAAGCTTACTTGTAAAGCGTTTTATACAGTTGAAGAATATATCAAATATATATGGTCAATTGTTTCAGGGATGTAAATGCTATGTATGTAAGCATCCAATTTATTGTAAAGTAAGATACTTCAAGAACGAAGAGACTGAAGAAAGCCAATGAATATCTTTCTCGTCCTTCTTGATGGCCAACTTTTACAGTCCAGATTTTCAAATATGTCCAAAAGGAACTCAAGTCATATATTCTAAAATTGTAAACAATATGTAAATTGCATACTTAATCGTAAACTGTCCTAACCCAAAAAAAGCTGATTTTTGGGAAATCGCAAAAAACGTTTTGTCATTTACGATTTATTTCGCTTATAATTCGATGAAAACGACATTATAGTAACAAAATTTGTGTTTTAGTTATAGTTAATGAAGTGATGAATGATATTGGAATGTTATTGTAATGATATTTTAGCCAAATAGCTTTAGCCCGATGTTGAATGGAGATTTCGAAATAATTCATAAATTGGCTGATAGAGGACGTTGATATGATGCTGCCTGTATCATTAACTCACTTTAGACCTGAAACGTAACCCGTCAGTTTACGATTAAGCAAGCGAAAAATATTATTTATTTATAGTTTCCCCATGAAAACCTGAGTAAGGAAAGGGAGATATTTTATATCCAGAAAAAAGACAATTTCCGATAGCTAAACTTTGGTGTTTTAGTCATTCGTCCGTAACAACGAAGCCTGAAATAAAATTAACACTAACACGGCCGAAGCCGAGGGCAATAGCTAGTAATTAAATAATTATATGGAACGCCGACACACGTCTGTCGGTGAAGGTTTTAATTAAGACGTATTGTTCGTCGAACTGCGGCGTGACTTTTAAAAAGTTCGTCTTCGCTCGATTCAAACACCACACCTCCATTAAATATTTGACATGACTTCCGCATACATTGTTAAGGGCCGTACGTGTAACCAGACCTTATATATAATAATTTTAATTATTTAGATATATGTATTTATGTATTAATACAACCGTATTCATTAGTTATTATATTATGAAATTATAAGCAAATGACATTTGTAATAATGTTTTATCAGCACTTATTTTATAGTAGGTTAAGCATGAATAATATAAATTCAATTTGGCCTATTTAAAATTTAAAATACTATTACATACAAAAAATGTTCTTTATAAAAGCTGTTGATTTTGTTGCATAAATAAATTAACCTACCAATTGTCGATATTATATGTACAATGGGACTCTCAGAATATCCTTTGAAATATCAACTGACAATCTTTACTAATATATAAAGCTGAATAGTGTTTGGTTGTTTACTTGCACGGGCTAATCTCAGGAACTACAGGTCCGATTTGAAAGATTCTGTCAGTGTTAGATAGCCCATTTATCGAGAAAGGATATAGGCTATATATTATCACGCAAAATGTTTACACCTAATTTTACGCGGAGGAAGTAGCAGGCACAGCCACATTAAAAATCATTTTTAAGTTTTTTTATAATAACGGGCAAACGAGCAGCCGGTTTTCACCCAAGTGACTACCGACGCCCATGGACAACTGTTAAGAAAAATACATCACGTAGAGGCAGTAAACGATAGATAAACTTATCTCTGAAAAAGATCTCTTCCAGCTATCCCGGATTGTAGGATCAATAGCGTTAAAATTAATACTATTTTATTTAAGACTAGATTGCTTAATTGATAGAAGGACGTACATAAAGCTATGACATATATGATTTGATCTTTAAAAGCCCTATCTCACCGAGATATCATGACGACCGACTACATAGCGACGTCGCAAAAAAAATCGTATTAAAATTTTGGACTGGTAACTCATTCGGCGACGGGTTGGCGACGTCGCCAATTGAGAAGTGTAGCCACGACTACTACTGGCTACTCCATGGGCAACCGCAGATATCCATGACTATGTCGCCAGCGACGTCGCCATGGCGTCTCGGGTAGGTAGTGTTCTTAGACTTTAGTACCTGTCAGACTGATACATGATTTCTCGTGAACTATTTTAAGTATAAAGGACTTGGACGCAGGTTTTAAAGTGCACTTATTGCAAGTAAAGTTCTATAAAATATATACCGGAATGTCTCAGTCTGGTTGTTATTATCATTACACTTTTTTTTATACTTATGTATATATAGATATAACCTTTAAAATATCAGTTTGGTTATTAAATTACATTACTAACATTTCTCCTAATGGCATTGAAAATTTCTTTCATTATAAATTAAGATTAAATCTATTTTAATCCGCAAAGTAAAAAAAAATAAATAAAATGACACCGTTTTTAATATACTTTTTTACTAGCAATATGCTAACAGAATGGAAAGAAACAAACGCACTTGTAAAAGAATCTTTGCTTAGTATAAACAAGTAATAAAATAAGAGAAAAGAAAATATGTTCACTTGGGGATTTTCACATGGCGACCAACTGGCATGTATGTATGTATGTATGAAACCAAACTCACCTTATGGCGTGTCCTCCTTAGATCGGACAATTGATGTTGCCTCATTTTGAGCTTCGACAATATAAGGCCTAACCACGTAATATATCTTCAGTTTGCCATTGGAATGCTAACAAAAAGAAGAAGAGGAGTAAGACAAAACAATCGAAATTCGAAATGGGTCAGCCAATACTGAGTTTCAGCGAGGCTAAAGAATTATTTATCTTTATGTAGGATTGTGATATATGCATTGCCATAATAACCTAAACAAAGTTAATTCTTTCGTACTTTTAAAGCCGGACTAGATTATACCAGTCCAGCAGGGTCGGTGCTTGAAACAGGTATTCTAAGGATTTTAGTCTGCTTCTGTAGATGAGTAACCCATTCTAACACTGGTTTATATCTGACCCAGGTACGGGCGGGGAGAGGCCTTTGCCCAGCAGTGGGAGAAAAAGGGCTGTGGATGCTGATGATGGTCCTACGTCGTGGTCAAGCGTAAAAGGCTATGGAAACTTAAAAAGTTGAATAATTATCATCATCGTCGTCATCGTCGATGACATCATCATCATCGTTGTCGTCATCATCATCAACATCATAGTCGTCGTTGTCGTCGTCGTCATCATCATCATCACCATCATCGTCGTTGTCGTCGTCATCGTCATCATCATCATCACCATCATCGTCGTCGTCGTTGTCATCATCATCATCATCACCATCATCGTCGTTGTCGTCGTCATCGTCATCATCATCATCGTTGTCATCATCATCATCACCATCATCGTCGTCGTCGTCTCAAAATACTCAAAAGCTTATACATAAGTATGATTTGCTTTAACGTCATAAACCAAAGTCTTACGATTTTATAAAAATTCAACATCCTCTCTTTAATGTTGTAACTGTTTTGGTATAAACTTGACCCGATTTTATTTTAAATTCAACCAAAATTCTCGTGAATATTAACGATGTTAATGTCAAACAAATGAGTTACACGTGTTACCAAAATTAAACACGCAATAAATATTTGTCTTGGCTGATTTAGTTCTCTCGTTACTCCTTCACAATTTGAATGTTGGGACACACACACACACACACACAATTTGAATGTTGGGACTCGTCAGATCGTCAGGATCACGCTTTTCTGGGTTGAGACTTTTTTTAAACCTCCCAAACTAGTCATTTCGAACAATATTGGGAACGTATTGTGATATTCACAAGCTAATTTTTTTAAAATTTCGTTTGTTCATTTGTAATCAACAGCGTTTTATACATGGATACATTAAATACAATTTTTGTTAGGGTATCTCTAAGTCCACAATACATTACACATACACATACACATACATATATAAAGATAAATAACGTTTTAAAGTTCAACAATGAAATTAGTAAGCAATAACAAATAATTATATACATAATATTATAATATTTCAAATAATTTGGTATAAAATAAAAATTATAAGATGATTTTAGAAAATAAAACCTAAAAGAAAACAAGTATTCCAACGAATACACCTCGATTATTTTTTACGTGTGTGCGTGTGCGTTTGTGACTGTGTATATGTGTGTGTGTTTGTGTGTGTGTGTGTGTGTGTGTATGCGCGCGCGCGCGCTCGGGTGTGTGCGTGTGTGTGTGCGCACTTGAACGCGCTGATCTCAGGAACTACGGGTCCGATTTCAAAAAATCTCTCAGTGCTAGATAGATATTAGATAGCCTCCTAGACTTCCTTAGTCCTACCCTGTAGAAAAATCCTTCCTTAATGGGTGTCTACCAACTATAAAGCACCTCCTTGCCAAATTTCATCATTGTACGTCTCGCGGTTTTCGAAATTTCGTATTAAGTACCTTTACTAGTCATGTCCGTTCTTAGCGGATATCCACTAATCATAAACTACCTCACGGTATAAATTCATCTTTATACGATCCCGCGGTTTTGGAATTTCGTTTTAGGTGAACTTTTTCTTTTAGCCCTCATTCGCATTAGCGCTTTATTACCGCGCGTTAAAAAAGCGTTCAAATAAAACATATGAACTCCCAAGTATGAGTTCAAATGCATCGCTTGGTGGAGGAGATGGAAATTGTTCCCTAGTGACTGAAACATATGAAGGACGTGCTGGAGGGAATCGGGAGGAGGCTTCAATGTAGGATACATTTTCTTGGGACATTATTTGATTAATGGATTGTTGTCGCGTATGCTCCTGATAGTTTTTATCAGTTGCTTGATGTTTTCTTTCACAGAGGATACATTTAAAATTTACACATAAAATATCACACGATTCACCTGATTGAGAATCAGAACATTTATAGCATCTTGGTTTCGAGCGGCACTGATTCTTTACATAACCAAAACGGCAGCAATTCATACATTGTATTGTTGGAAAAAGGTAAGATTCAACTGGTAAGGAGGTATGGTAAGAAAAGATTTTCAAGGGTAGGTACTGCCCTCTAAATGTCACCACTATTGATTGAGTAGGGATCCATGTGATGACTCCTCTGATTGCAATGACACTTCACTTGTTTGTATTATAATATTGTGATAAGTTATCATCTTCTCAGACTTAATATATAAATAATAACAGAGATTATTAATGATAAAACGTATTTGCTTAAGTGTAGTCCTATCATAATTATAATACGAATATTTTGTACGAATTAGATTAGCATATAGTTAATCGTTTGAATTCTTCTAGTAGTACGGTGTCGCCATCTGCACTGAATTTGAGTTACTTTTTTACTTTTATTTTTTAACTCACTTCCAGTCTACTCTTCATTCGGTCTGTTTGGTATCTGGTCATCATTAGGTTTTTTTTTAAATCTTAATTTATTCCCTACGGGCTAAAGGCACGCGCCATTGTTCTTTTATTATCCTCTTCATTTTCACTGTTTTCCGTTACATTATTCTTCTTACTAGGGGTCATTCATTACGTCATACGTTAAAGGATGTATCTCCAATGGGCAGGGGTGGTAAAAAGCTTTGTGACGGCACAGGTCAAAATTAAAAATAAATTGTAAAAAAATGTAATCTGCGCTTTATTTAAATATATTCATAAATTTGTGACGTCACACCGAGAGGTGCGAGGGGAAAATGTGACAATCTATGGCAAGGAAAAGAAGAAAGAGGAGGGAGTTAAAAATGGTAAAATTCGTGTCAGATTTATCGATGAGCCCTAAATGATCAAACGTTTTCAGCGATATCTCAAAAATCAACTTTTTTGAGTTGTGTCAGTTTATGACTAAGTGTGAGATATATTTACGAATATTTTGGCGTAGAGTTTTTGGTTGGCAGCGGCTTCGATAGGTGAAGAAAAGTCCTCGTTAATGATCTACAGCATTGCCGCCACTTCACGCCGATCTTATGTAAGAAAGAGGTGCTGATACCCCGATGCACCGGCCCAATTCGACTACAAGCAAGGCGCTACCTCTTATTAAAACGGTTATATATACACGTGTATACAATCTGGTTATGTTTCCTCTTTTGTCCCCCAACAAACGTATATAAAATGATGGTTTTGCATACAGGTGTATACAAAGATGGTTTCGAGTCCGTATTGTAGGGACTACATGAGTGCAGGATTTAGTGTATAGAGGATGTAAGATAGGTAATATTTTTAAGGGATGGAAAAATATCTTTAGCAATTAATAACAATTCGCTAGACTGTGATGATTTCATTGACGCGAGAGAAGTAGAGGTGGTGACTGATAATGTATGGAGATACTCAAAAATAACAATATTTTGTCAATTTAGAAAAAAAACGCTTTTGCTACTGGGCCATCATTTACAAGAGACTAGCTTCAGTTCGCGACTTAGCGACTTTTTTGGGAGGAACGGTACCTTATTTCCTTTACGGTATTCCAGACGCGTAAAATTTTATGATAATCAGTAACGTAGTGTGAAAGTGTAATAATAATTTTTTTATGTTTATATTTATGTACAGTGTTTTATCCCTAATAAAACTGTTTCTTCTTCTTCTTCTTCTTCTAATAAATAAACAGACATACAATCGCATTTAGTATATTCACTAGTATGATACATGACCTAATAAATACTATATATACCCAAAGTTATTCAGTTCCTGAGAATATTATGTGTAGGAGATAATAACTTCATAACTTCACCGACAGTTCATAATTCATCAAAAGCGAATAGTCTTCAAGTCCCCGGCGACATTCTTCAGAAATTGAAGTACAAATACTCTATAAGTTTGAATAAAGTTTGGCTTGTGCTCACGATAGATTGTTACGACATTATAATTATTTTTTGTGTGTTTCGGTAAATAGCAACTTATATCCGCCCGGTCCGCCCGGTCCGCCCGGCCCGCCCGGATTCGCACGGATCTGACGGATGGGATTTTATTAAAGTTTCTCTTTTTAGAAAATATTTCATCGGCTATGTTCATCAGGGATAATCTAGGATTCCAATGGTCACCATGGTAGAAAGCGCGAGCGCATCTGAGGTATTCGATCATGGATGGCAAGGGCACCGCTGGGTTTTACTAGGTATTCTGGCTCAAGCCAGTGAGTCCAACACTCCCGGCCATGGCCGGGATGCGTAAATGCATTTCCTAGCGAAAAAAGGATTCCAATGGTAAACGAATTTTGCAAATCGGTTCTGTAGTTTAAGAGCCTATTTAATGCAAATAAACAATAAAATGTTTCCTCTTTATAATATTAGTATAGCAATGTTATACTTTCACACCTTCGCAAGTTGTTCAAATACGCTATTTGAATAAAATCAGTAGTTATAAATTTAACCATTGGTCGATTGTTTCTCTATTGTATGATAAATATAGAGATATAGAGATGGTATGATATTTCTGTTGAAATCAAAACCAAAAGTCACACACAAACAAATTATTTTTAAGGTAATAATGCAGTTTGGTTACTTTCTGAAAATGCATTTTTTTTTCTCGAAATTGTTATTTGCGCTCTAATAAGTGTTATTCCTTCAGGGGAAGCTACAATAGGGCATTTTGGAGTATAAGTGTATATTAATGTTGACATTATATATACACGCATTATACACGCATTTCTGTGTTAAAACATCACCGCGGGCGCGGAGACTTCAAGTTGTTGTTTGCACTCTAATGATATTCCGTTGACATTCCGCGCGAAACGTAACGCTGTTGCGTATGGGTTAAAAGCGGACGGCCGCTGGCCGCTTCGCAATTATTTTTTTGTTTTAACACATAAATGCATGTATTCACAGTGTTAATATTAATGTCGAAATTGTCCAAAATGCCCTATCGTAACATTTATAACTCGAAGTCCTCTATAGAAGAACCCCAAAACTTATGATCTTTATGGGAAATGTCAGCTCCCCCCCTCACGAAATATCACTCATTAGAGTGCAAACTTCGACGAAAAAATATTTCTACGCCTTTTTTGGGGAAAAGTAACCAAACTGTATTATTGCCATTTTTACTCATATGTGTTATGTAGTAAATAAATTAAATCTATTGTATATAACATATAACCAATTGATCAGCACAATTTACAGGGATAAAGCGGAAATATTTTCAGATAACTGTCAATAACGTAACAATGGAATGGCGTATTGTTAGTTGTATGGATCGCACACGTATTGTTCGATATGCTGCAACCAGCTTCATCCCCCGTTGATTGGGATGTAAATTCCCCAATATGCTAATCCGCGCTTCAGGCCTTTTCAGCCCAAATCAAATACGTCGAAACAAATTCGAAACCACTGCAAATATACCAATTTTGAAGCCTCAATAACTCAACTGTCGAAGGTCACACTAAAATCCCTACTGCACTCGGTTCGAATCCCACACCCCTTGTTCCGTCGTCTATAAAATTTATTTATTTCTAATTTATTTATCGTTTATTTCCAGAAATTACAAAGATAATACTTAAAATGATGGAAACATAAACTCCATCGACTTTTTCCGTTCACTAGAGTTTTAATATATATACATATTAATATATATTATATTTATATATATTTAATTATATATATAATATGCATTATTTTTAAAATATTTTTAAAATAAAACCACACGCACACTTGTATACTTTTTCCTATAAGATGGTGTCAAAGCGAAGTCACAACGAACGTATGTATATTATTGTCAAATATAACAAAGAATTAAACTATTATTTATAGTTTTTAATAGGCATATTATACACAAAACTAAAGATTTGTTTACGAGTTTCTATCAGACAATGTCTAGTTTCTATTATTTTTAAAATACATACACACTCGCAAACATTAACTACCTATTATTGATATTTTTTCCACACTTATAAATTATTACAATATTTCTATATCATTTTAAATCTAGTATGAAATAAAGTTTTAAACACGGAATAAGAATATGACCCGCATGTTGGCAACATTTGCTACTTTCACCTAGACCGTAAAGGTAGCTGTACAGAAAATTAACTATTTTCATCAAACATTCATACGATGGCACGGAAGGAAGATGTTCCGATCGAAGCCTGAATGCTAATAGTCGATTACATGTAATAAATTTAGTATTGGCAGAGCAATTTATGATGCAAAGCCGCGACGAACTAGATTGGCTAAAGCATATATTGGAGTTTGATCTCTTGGCTACAACTTCTGAAATCCTACTGATGGAACAATATTTTGCCTTCGTAATCTAGAGATATCTGACTGGGAAAACGTCTAATGTGTTCCTGCTTATGAGCAGGGTTGCCAGAACTCTTTAGAAAGAGGGGGTCATATTCATCAGCCCTATATTCCATTATGCACTCTGCTGAATCATTTAGTAAGTCATGAACTCTTCTTCTAGTTTTATCCTAATCTAGATGTGGCTGTGAGGCGAGTTGAAATGACCTTCTGGCGTCTGAGGTCATCTCCGATACCTCCACAATCTCACGACTAATATCACTCGGTGACATTAATCGGAACCCACTGTTTTACGTGACAACACAGAGAAGGTTGGATATTTGAATACCAGTATTAGAATGGGTAACCCATCTATTGTCAGCCGGGGTCTGGTTGTCGAGCTTTGTCTAAAGCATTTCTAAAACCTTAAAAAAAGTTTTTAATACAATTATCCGGGTAGTTATTTCATTATTATTTAGAGCCTATTTCTTCGTACTGCAGAGCAAAGGCCTCCCTACCCTATTTTCATAAAGTTCTTTCTAAGGCTATGGCGTTGCCAATCTCTATTATAACGAGTTATTCCTTCATCTCATTCTTGGTAAGCCGCGTTGTCGTTTCTGATCTGGGGTCTATAAAGTGGAGATTCCTGGCTGGACATGATCCCAAAGATCATGTCCAGCCCAATCGTATGTATTTTTAATTTATTTCGTTTAGAATAAATGTGTTTTATGTTAATGGTTTATTATTTGGTAATAAGCGTATTGTCCACACAGATAACGATAGCGTGCAGGATGAGGATGTTGTATAGAGTCAAAATTATAAGGGTTCCTTGTAGAACTACGGAACCCCCTATAAAGGGCATTAGCCCTTTCAATGGGCAGGCGATTCACGTATATAAGTGCCTTCCGTCACCCGTGGACTTCACTACATGGAAACTCGTTCAATAAATTTTTCTTTAATAAGGTCTCGTTATATTGTTTTTTTTTTTATTAATAAATTATATTAAAAGAAATGGCAATTGCATATATGAGGAAATATATTAAATAACTTCTAGATTTTCCAAAGTATTTTATATTTTATTATGATGATTTTTATACATTTCTTTGTAGAGACAAAAATGCGCACGTATAAATTGTATTTAATGTATAAAATGCTGTACAGCTTAAATCCGTTTTATGTTAAAAAATTATCGTCGACATAGTTTTAATGTGCGTGCAGATGACACTCGTGTTTTTTAATCCGAGTCGATACTGTTTGTGGTTTAGGCATTGGGGTTAAAAGGAGCAATGAAGTTTTTATTCTCTTCTATTCTACAGCTGTCAGACTGGGAGAATACCCTCTCCAGAAAACTACATCCAAAAGAGATGAGATCCGAAAAGCAATTTCAACCGGTTAATAGGTACGTCTTTATCTCTTACGCCCTACCTCTTTTTAAATTACCAAAGCATCTCTAGAAGATAGACTCTATAAGTGTCATGTTTGGAAAGCAACTTTTTTATATCTATAACAAGGAACAGCCGGGAAGACGGTTCACCTTACTGCCCATGTACAACTGCACTCCTAAAAGGCTCGTAGATGCATCGCCGGCCTTTGAATGACTGTGCTCTTTCTTGAAGCTTTACAGATTCCTTATAAAAATTAAAAATACTTTACTATTGGAGCCCGACATAACCCGTCGTCGGCCCCTGTGGCGACGGGTATCCGTTCCGGATTTCATCACGTTAAAAAAAAAAAAAAAAAAAAAAAAAAAAAAAAAAAAGTCTGTGTTTTATAAAATTATAAAAAAAGAAGAATATAAGTTATTCAATATTCTTCTCACATGGAAAAAGTATGAAAAGGAAATTTTGGAAATCTAAATACTACCAATTTTTATTTCGTTTTTATTATGTGCAGAGTATGTATTAAAATCTATCAATTTTTAAATATATCTTACATAAAATATTGGGGGGGAAAATTACTGTTTTAAAGAAAATGTAGAAGTTATTTCTGTATTGAGATAAAAGCTTCGGTCAGAAGAGCAAATCGAAGTACTCCCACACTGAACCAACGGAGCGTGAAATATGGGAGCGTTCGACAATCGTCATTAAGGGCCGGCAGCGCATCGCTGGCCTTCTGGTCGTGCAGATGTCCATGGGCGCCGGTAGGTACTTTGGTGCCTGCTGTCTGCTCGTCTGCCCCCTTGTAACATAAAAAAAAAACAATTTAAAACAAATGGACATGCCTATAATGGTAGGAAAGCCACGGTGCTAAATTTGAAGTCACTAAAGCGTTATGGGGATTGGATTAAGGAGGTAAGATCTTCTTGTGGTGTTTATTTGTCATGGTTTTAGTTCCATTAGCTTAAGGAAATCGTTGGATTATATATTCCCGTAATTCTTAAAGAATTTCGTTAAAAAAAATCGCGAATAATTCAAGATGAAATTTTTTTTTATAACTTTGTGACTCTACCTACTCACTATATTCTTATGTCACGCTTAATTTGCCAGATTATTGACCTGTAAGACTGGAAAAGCAGCAGAGAAATTAACTTAGGGTATTAAACAAGGGACAAAGAGGTCGTCTGTTTTAATCGGAAAAAAGACTGAAGCAATTTTCTAGAATATACGGCTCTTGGTGTATCAATTATGTAGTCTATTTTTAAGACGATCACATTTTATTCTTTAATTCTCAGATATAATTGCGTTTCGTTTAGATCTATTATGAAAAACGAAAGTAAAACTTTTATTTTTAAAGAATGTTAGGAATGCTTTTTAGGCATGTCTAATGATCCCGTTTCTCCTCCTGCTAAACTTAAATAAAAAGCTTGTATTACGAGTGGGTGTGAGAATATCCCAGCGACGTCGGGCTTTGAACCGGATGCCTTGCGGATTTCAGTCCATCCCCTTTCCCGTTGATCTGTAAACCCGGTCGAAGAAAATTTAAGACGTTGTCCTGCCCGAACGTTAGCTTACACTTACTATTGAATATCTTATTCACAGCGTATGCAATGTAAGCGCACGAAAATACACGTTTTACGTTATCACGTGACTACTGTAATATATAAATGTAATATAATATAAATTGCCTTCCTTCTCATTAAATCACTCTGTTTATTGATGAAAACCGCATTAAAATCCGTTACATAGCAGAAAAATTTAGGCGTCGGGAAGTCACTTTGTAGAAAACAAATTCTGTAAAAACTGTAAAAATTTGTTGGGAATTTAAGCAATTACCCAAAAATTTAAGCTCAACAAAAAATGAATTTCCTTTCCTAAAATAACGTCATATAGTTTAAAAGAATATCAACCGAACCGAAAACAGACTTGTTTGTATTCCAAAGATGGCGACAAAAAACTACTTCAACATACAGTTATAAGTATTTACTGAAAAGATATTATTTCGACCAAACAAATCTATCACCTGATAAGAACTGCTTATCCTTGTGATCGCCTCAAAAACCGGCCACTGATTCACTGACCCCCTTTTATACACATAGTCATCCAGATGAAAATAATGTACTTGAATAAATGTAAGTATTTCAGATAAACCAATGTCCTTCAATAGAGATAATAAACCACTACGCAAAAAATAAATAATTCTTGGAATAATATATCAGTTTGTACAAAGCAAATATAATATTTACGTAATATCATTTGTACAAGTAGTCAAAATATGGAGATGTTCCACTCATTTCTTTATTACATCAACGCAATATGACAATGTTTTATTATAGTCCTCGCAAGTTTTATTCACTTACTGTCACTTTTATACTGTCGTGGACGAATATTATAGCTTATATTGGTCACTTAAATAAAGCTGTTGTTTTACATCGATATGTAATAAAGTTACAAAAACTTTTGTAATTGCTAAAATTTATTTCAGACGTTTGAAATACGTATACATTATTATACTGGCCGTTTCCCGCGACTTCATCCGTGAAAATTGCGAGATCCCGTAAACCTGTTCAATCTGGCCCTATTGGAAAATCCTTTTTTAGCGGATGTCTACACTCTAGCGGTTTTTATGAAAAATCATGTTGGGTGACATTTATATACATATATAGACTAATAATAACTGTTTGTGGCATTGTAACATGTAAATGAATGTGTGGGGAAGGCACACCAAGGTGGAAAGCTTTTCGGCGAGGAATGAAAGGTGGGAGCGAAGGTCGATATGCTCAACCCCCGCAAAGGAAGATCTTCGAGTCCAATCCACTTTCACACATCCGATTTATTGGAACTACGCTTTTGTAAATACACTTTAAAAGTATCTGTACTTTTAATCTTTTCTGTAGTTAGAAATACTTAAATTGAGTCCGACACTCACTTGTTGTTGGGCTGTTTAAATATTTGCTGTTTTGCTTTAAACTTAACACTATAATCGCACCGAGGTTGGCTTCCGCATTACTGTTTTTTTATATATAAGATAAAAACAAAATATATTCAAAACCACACATTTTATTCACTTAACATTTCCTTAGACTAATCGGCTGCATTTAGTAAATTTAATTGCGCTTATTACACAAATTGACTTGCGGTTGAGTAATGATGATGAGGCACGCTCGCAACACATAAATCAATAGCGCTTATTCTACTAACATAATCTTTTGCCAGCGTGCACAAAGAACGCTCTTGTGGTAACTCAAACACGCCGCTAGGCAATTGTTCCTCTGCGTTGCCGCCGATTCGATCCACATTGTTCACGTATTTGCCCGCCGGGTATTGAACCCGCTATCGCTCGCGAGTGGGAAAATGTTTGCCCTTCGTTTTAAACAAACATACATACTGAGCCGACGTCCGATACTACGACCACATACCCAAAGTTATGAGCACAATGCTCTTTAGGAAAACAGTATATGGATAATTGTAAAACTGACTGGAGACTCTATAGTGAAACGGTAGAAGAATGGACTAATCTGTGAGATGATGGGATCAAATTTCGTGGCCACTTTATGGCAAACAAATGCTGTAATAACAATTTTGGTCGACGAAGAAATTGGTTTGCTACGCTAAGGTCGAATATCGTTTGCACGTCTATTAGTTGCAAGGCTTATTTTTGGTTGTTATGCGTTATGTTCATTTCTAATAATAACCCTTAGAAAATTTTCCTTTGACTAGGATCTGTCATCCAAAATGGTAAAGCACTTTCTTTGTCGACTATACCTAAAGTTAATGAACAATTTTTTCGACAAATATTAAAAATCAAATAAAGAAACAAATATAAAATATAAATAAACAAAAATTTACTAAATTACTTTCAAATAAATAAATATTAAAAAATAGATAAAAGTTCTTGAGATTGTGAAATAAATTAAAGACCGTCTGCTTGTTGTTGGTTTATTACTGAGACAAAAGGAAAGATACATTGCTGACCATAGACAAAAGATCATTTTCTTAAATAAATATACATCAGATTGAACGTTGTACTAATGCTTGTTCAAGTAAGCGGTGACGAATGCCGATGTGCGGATAAATCTAAATAGGTTTATGATACACAGGTGATATGATTACTTTAAAAGTATTTTTGTACGTGTGAAACAAAGATAAAACAAAAATAAACTCCTCATACAAGCTTTTAAAAACAGTGGCCAAGAGTGTGTTAAGACACGCGTATGTAGAAGGGTTCTGTGCCTGATACGCGATAAAGGTATTTGTTAAATAACTACAAAAGATGTTGTCCGACTTGGCTCAAAATAATTTTCCTAATGATTTTTTAGTATGTCCTATCGGCATGGAAAATTCCAAGTCTCTACATCAAATAGTTTGGACATCCTAGGATGGGACTACTTTGCGGGCGAACAGACGGATGGACAGAACGAAACTACAGGGTTCTTTGTAGGACAACGGACCCCCTAAAAATATCAACTAAAGTATTAAGGCGAATATTAGGCGATTAAAAAATATTCTTAATATTCTTAAAGAAAATGACGGCAGTAATCGAATCCAGCGGGCTTGACTTTTATCGCTCTTAATTAATTTACTAATTTTAAAGTGGTGCCTTGTAGAAGCGTTTGGCCATTAAATTAAGAAACACCGATGCCCTAAATATCTTTATTTGATGGTTCAGTATGCTCTATTTACATTAATAACATTCAGTTTACATAACCGGATGCAACCGTGTTGTGGTGTTTGCTATGGATGTTTGATTTAATGTTGGAGAGATGAAAATTTGGACATCGCATTAAGGAAACTATTATTTTCCTAATTTAGCATGGTAATGCTCATTTTTTCCCTAAATTTATCTAAAACTGAAGAGTTCCGAAAAATGATATTAAAACCTTCCAAATTATTTATGAGCATTCTATGTTACTAGTATAAGATATGTATATATTTATTAAAGGTCTTGTATAATTTTTTGTATGACTCTTAATTATAAAATCTTTATTATTCTTTACGTCATATATTTGCCCTTCGCCCCCGGTGTAGTGTTACAAGTAAGCTAGTACTTAATGAGAGCAGTAAATAATTCAAATATACTTAAATAAATTTAATACTATTTTATTATTAAGAATATATGAATACACATCATTCAATTTCATATTTAATTGCCTCAATTTTGCTTTGCTTGCTTATTTTAATTGTATAACTTTTTTAAAGCATATTGTGATAAAGCATTACCTTATAGTACACATAATTTATGATCTTCTATTTCTTTTTTGACCTTCCCTTTTCCAATTATTTGGGATCGAGTCTCCTTACTTCTCCGCTAGATATTCCTAAATAGGCTTGTCGTTTAAGATACCTGAGCTATCTCTAGGTCTTTCTTTATGGTTGACCACTATCCGTTATGCTATAATGATAAGTAATAAATGAATACAACGCAGATAAACTCGCAGGTACGCAAAATTTAAAAAATTGCAGCCATTTGTAAATCAATATCACACAGTGATCTGGCATGGCTCGGCCGAGCGCTGCACCCACAGGCCGTTCTTCATTGGGGACTGTATTGATGGGCCAGCTTAGCAACCTTCCAGCCGCCCGGACTATTGACATAAAACATCCTGACTCTATATATACGTAATAACCATGATGCTATTTTGTATACTAGCAGTACTGGAATAATAATTCTTCAGTCGTTCATTAAGAAACTTTAAGTGCTGATGCAACTATATGTAAGATTCAACTTTTTAGAGAGTTTTTCTTTGGATTTCATAGTTATATCAAATTACTCGCAGAGGTCTATTTGTAAGGCACAAAATTGCTTTAGAACCATTTATACAAAGTTATAATACTAGGAACCTTTAAGAAAAAAAAAACATTAATTTTTTAAAGGCCCTCAATGTACCTAGAAGATTTCTGGGCACGCAGTTATCCATGAGCGTCTAAAGTAACAAAGTTGAATTGTTTATCTCTAGCCATATATATTAAAAAGAAAAAAAAAGAAATATATAAATCTTATTCTTATATATTTTCTTGCTTATTCTTCTCGGGGCTCGAATTTATCGAATCATAGGTTTTAAAATATTTGACAACTCAAAAGAGCTCGTAAAAAGTCTTTTTGAATCCTACTAATATTATAAATGTGAGAATTTGAAACATGGATGTATGGATGTATGTTTTACACTCTTTCACCGAAAAACTTGTTTTAATAAAACTTTACAAGAATGTAGTTTATACATCAGAATAACACAATGGCCTTTAATTATAAAGATATTGTGTGAATTTTTCAAAATATAACGATAAATGTCAAGTAAGTAAGAGAAAATTCTGACATCTGCGAGCTATTCTGGCGTGCGCTGGAAAAATGTTAGTTACACGTATATAGTGTATGAAGGGAATGTTTATCTTAAATAGTTCTACAAAAAGGCCACGGCAGCATATATCTCTCTTCCGTTTTTAAGCCATTAACGCCAAATAATGAACAATTATGGAACGGTAAAGGGAAAGGAAACGGGAACGGGGACAATATAAAAGGATAGTAGAATGTAGTAAATATTAAGTAAACCCAACGTTCGGACAGGTCACTAGTAAAACATATTTTGGTTTGATACATTTGAATCAAAATTCTAAAGATGCTTTATTCAAATAGTCTGTCAGCACATAAAAATCACCTTGCCCCCACAGTGTAAATCAATAAAGGCACACACAGTTGCCCATAAGTCTGGTTGATATCCCCGCAGACAATAATAAATCAACATAACGCTATATTGCCGCGAACGTGCGCTTCCGCCCGCAGACCAACCGTTGTAGGGCCGGTATCGATGGCCCATATATTGGTAATGTATTAATTATTTATCTTTTAACAATAACATGAGATTCTACTATAGCATACTGAGCTGTACATTATGTCCATTAATACTACATCTTTCTATCTTGTTTTGGGCCTGCCTCTGGGTCTTCGTCCAGGGACGGAAAGTGCTAGCACAAAGTTGCCTACGTATATCAACCAGAACTATGAAAATGATAATAGAATAATGTCGATCATCAGCAATTACTGTTGCTGACATTTGTATCAACCCTAGTACACCGCATCGTGTCAGGGCGAGTCTGTGACCTCTCACGCGGAAATAGCGAACGCTGCATTCACCGCGATACATTTCGCTTCATGACAATATTGTTTACTCATGTACATATGTATTTCTAACAAAATGTTTGGAGTTCAGCGATCCAAATGTACATTCGCCGTGTGTGTAGTGTATACATGGAGGAGGGTAGTTGTTCATAAGACTATAAATACAGAGACAATCGGTTATGCGGGGAGTTGTGATACGTTGATCCATTTACGAGTAAATCATATGATTTAAAGATGCTGGTTAGTAACTCTAATGTTTTATCTATTAAAAATAATTTAACATAACCTGTCACTGCAAGGATTTTAATTTTTTGGTTAAAATTAAAATAAAATTAATAAATAAATATGTACAGAACTATATTATGACCCACGGTCGTCTGTTCCTAAGATAGACAACTTAATGCCTGTGTTATAGGTAACAAACTTTTGTTATACCGGATATTTTTTTTTGAAGAAATATATAAATACATACGTGCCCAGTCGTCCGCTCCTGAAGTCGTGGGATGGATTTCAGCCTCAAGTCTGTCTGTATTGTCTATTTTATGTATATATTTATATATTTCTTCAAAAAAAATATTTGTGTATAACAAAAGTTTGTTACCTATATCACAGGCATTTGCGTGTACTTAATATCGAGTAGCATTGATTTTGTGTCTAGTTGCGTCAAAATTGTAATAGATGGCGCTCACTACACTGCTTTGATCACAGATTTATGTTTTTTTTTACGATTAAAACCGCGTTAATAGTTACGCATGTAGTTGACGCATATCTTTCACCCATTAAAATGATTGAACAATAAAAAAATTATAATTACAAGTCATTATTAATGCTAAAAATTAAAAATTACAATTGGGGGCTAACCTGAGGGTAGATTTTTAACTAATTTTCTTTTAAATCAATAAATGGAGAATAAGCAATTATTAACAACGAACAATCAGGAACAAACGATGTATAAACAACGTAAGAGCTGAAAAGTCAAAAATAGAAAAGAAAAAAACATTTTTGAGGGGCAAATTCAGTGACCCGTTTTGATAAGCATTTACTTGTGTGTGTTTATTTTTCTTCCGATAAAATATTTTTCTTCCACCTAGGCAGTAATGTTATCATTAATTAAGTACTACATAATCGATCAGAAAGGACACATTTTCCGCTCAGAGCCAGAATAGTGCAGTAATGTATGAAATTTCATTACTGCACTTTTTTATTTTTTAATGTAAATTTACCACAGAGGTTCAAAGTCTCCCATTAAATTTCACATAAAATATATGTATTGGATCAAAAGATACTATTACTACTACTAATAGCGCGTATTCTATACCATTGTAAATCTTAATTCTCTCTATTCTTATATTGCACTCTACTACTAATATTTATATTACACAAGAAGTTGTACTTCAAAAGTTTATGACTTGCGCCACCATATAATAGAGGGTTCGAACATAGAGAAGAAACTTCCCATTTTCCAAGTAAAGATATTGCCCAAACAATTAAACAGATGACCAGAGGAAAATCCCCAGGTCATGATGGTCTCAGCATTCAGCATCTCCAATATGCTGGGCCTCATCTTCCGAGAGTTCTATCCTATCCATAGTTTTATTCCTGCTGAGATGATACGTTCGATAGTTGTGCCTGTTGCAAAAAACAAGACGGGTAACTTAACGGATAAAAGTAACTATAGGCCAATTTCATTAGCAACGGTCATATCGAAAGTATTTGACAGTATACTTAATAAACAGTTAAATATGATTATAAAACCACGAGACAGCCAGTTCGGGTTTCGACCTAGACTGTCATCAGAAAATGCTATATTGAGTCTTAAGCATACTGTTAATTACTATACTAAGTGTAAGACTCCCGTTATCGCCTGCTTTTTGAACCTAAGATATCGTAAATATCCTATTACTGTACAGATTGCGTAAACAAAGTCGTAAAGCCGGCGGAACGAGATCACATAAGCCCTCGGCGCAGAAGGCAGGGTCACTGCCCACTGCGCCAACGGGCCAGTCCATTAAATATAAAAACTATTGCGACGAAAATAAACAAGATTATTATAATTACACAAAAATCCAAGGAAAAAGTAAACTATTGAACTGTTTTATTACTACCGATAAGACTGTTGACGCAAATAAGTTTATTACCCGCAATGTGGAATCTGCTAAAATTCTCAATAATAACCTAATAGTAGAGAGCTAATTTAATTAATTAGAGCTTCATTAGAGGTAGCACTATGCTTGTAGCCGAATTGGGCCGACGCGTCCGGGTACCAGTACCTCTTTCTCACATGAGATCGGCGTGAAGTGGCGGGCCGTGACCCTGCCTTCCGCTCCGGGGTCGTGGGTTCGATTCCCGTCTCGAGTCTGGGTGTATTTTCTCTATGTATGTATTTATATATTTCTAAAAATATTTGTGCATAACAAGCGTCTGTTCACTATAACACAGACATTAAGTTGTCTACCTTAGGAACAGACGTCCGTGTGTCATATGGTCCTTTATGTATTTTTTTATTTACTATTTATTATGAAGTCACGGGAACCAACTAGTTTGATAAAATAGTACTTTTCAATATTAAAACTGACCGGTAACTAATTCATATGCACATGAACTAGACCGGAGAAGAGCTCTTAACCTTAAAGATATCCTATCTTTGGACCACCAAGCTAAGGAGACATCCGTGATTAAAACTAATTAGAGATAGCACCCTGCTTGTAGTCCTTTTGGCCTGCACCATAATTCATTTATTTTTTTTGAATTACGTAATAAAATAATTCATAACTCAGGATAGGAGTTCGTTGCTAACAAAAAATTAGAAAAGTTGAAATACAAAGCCAATATTCCAGACAATTTCAATTTCGCTAACTAACGAATAAAAATGAATTTTGCAAATACAGTAAATTCTCTCGAGCTATATTTGTTTTACATTTGAAATCCTTTTATTTTGGGTGATAGAAAATTAAGTTCAGATATTTCATTATATTTTAAAATTACTCTCTATTAGCCTTAACCCTATGTGTATGTAATATAATGAAATTAATTTATTTTTAGTAACTCTATATATGGTTATCTTAAGACTGTATGTCATACGGACGGACCTCTATTCCTAAGGTAGATAACTTAATGCCTGACTTATAGGTAACAGCCGCATGTTAAAAACATGCCGGGGTGTATAAACAAATACGCATTTTTTCGGTGCATTTTGGCGCTTTAACTTTAGTTTTGAGAAAATAGGCCAGCCAACTTACATCAAGATTGGTGCACGAAGTCGAAAGTTCTGCGGTACCAAAAATTAAAAAAAAAAACATACGCTTCGAATTGATAATCTCCTTTTTTTTCAAGTCGGTTAAAATAGTACTATTTTCAGAGTATTTTTTATTATTAATTGAAAAGTTTGTATAACTATTACAGTGGCCCGTAATTCGTAACTGAATGCTAATTCATTACACACACACACACACACACATACACACACACACACACACACACCCACTCACACACACACACAGACACACCCACTCACACGCACTCACTCACACACACACTCACACACGCACGCCCACCCACTCACACACACACTGCAGAGGATTTGGCTGTGGGGCGAGTTAAGATGACCGATTGCCATCTGACGTCATCCTTGGAACCCCCACGATCTCCACAATCTTACGATTAATATCACAAAGTGACATTAATCGGGTCCCACTGTTTTACGTGCCGTCCGAAACACGGAAGAGGTCGGATATGAAATATAAACCAGTGCTAGAATGAGTCACCCATCTATCACCCGGCCGCAGCCAGAGCAACTTAACTTAACGATCGACTCAAATGTCGACCACTGATTAGGCCACGACCTCCTCTCCTATTTATAGTACTATGTGTTTATTTATAATTATGAATTTATTATGTCAATTCCCCTCTAATACTTATATTAGATGCTATAACGAGGCTATAAAATATTTATAGCCTCGTTATAGCTTATGTACAACATAACTTTATTTAAAAGTTGTGCCCGCGACTTCGTCCACGTAACATTAGGTAAAAAAATTATATTAAATTTTAGCGTGATGATATATAGCCTATAGCCTTCCTCAATAAATGGACTATCTAACACTGAAAGAATATTTCAAATCAAGTAGCTCCTGAGATTAGCAGGTTCAAGTAAAAAAACAAACTCTTGAACTTTACATATTAGTATATATTTGTCATCTTTGATGTCTCCAAACTGATACGACTTAAAAGGGTCGATAAAAAAAAATCCTACTTTTTTTTGTAGATACCGAATAAATCGAGTAAAAATAAGACAATAGAAGAACAGAACAGCAAAATCTCTGTTTAATTCATAAACAGATAATAGAATTTAAGACAAAAATGACTGCATATTGTCTTATGGTCTTAATTGGATTGGCTGTTATCGAAGAAACTGCTATGAAAGATATTCAAGTAAGTTCAGATATATTTTTAATTGATAGAATGAAACGTTTGCGGAAATCGACCGCGAGCACGAAAACCAAAATTACTTTGAAAAGAAAGAAAGTTTATTTCAAGCATTAAACTATATTTATATAACGTATGAACTATAAAGAACCCAATGCTCATAGACATCTGCATGACTAGGAGACTAACAGATGCATTGGCGGCCTTTAATAACGAGTATAGGCCATCAGGACTTCTCACAAAACGAACGAAACGCGACAAAAATACCATCATTTGACGTGACAGTATTGCCGCCATTTCACGCCAATCTTATGTGAGAAAAAGATACTGGTACCCGGAGGTGCCGACCCATTTCGGTTGCAGACCAAAAGGACTGCAAACGTGACGATACCTCTTATTATAAAGATAGGAGTAAAGGAAAGGGATGGAGTCAAATGATATAAAGCTAGTTGGAGAGGAAAGAAAGGATGCGAATACTATTCCCACGGACAATGAAGGGGGAGTGACAATGGCAGCTAGGGTGGGCCGGGGTCCACGCCCTGGACTAAAAGTATTTCAATGGACGTTGGGTATCGTATTCGTAAGGTTTACTTTGTATAATAAACAATGATTTCTTGGCTGTTTTCACAGACTAATGCTTTACCAGAAATACCTACAGTTACCTCAAATTCACCAATCCAAATCACTGAGATGATGGTGCGCTCTGAGATCGCTCTACGCTATGCTCGAACATCTGTAACAGCAAGTATGAGGAATCCAAGTAGACAAGCCCAGCAAGCCACATTCCAGATGCTCTTACCGGAGACAGCCTTTATTAGCGGTTTAACAATGTAATACATTTGACATCTATTCTGCTTTATGACCCTTTTTCTCAGACATAAATTTAAAATTAATACGAAACACTGAGGTCTGCCGTCACTTGAAGCTGTAAAAAAATCCACTTTCCTAGAATACGCAATCAAAATATGTAGCAATTTATGCCACATTTTCTATACATTTGCAAAGGAAACCAAAACCTATAGTGTCAGTGTACTTCCCATTGACGTAGAATCATGAAACTTGCAACTGTTTGTCTATCTGACCTTCAAGACCCTTTTTCTTAGAAACTCGTACAGGTATAAAGATGAAATTAGCATTATATACTGAGGTCTGTGATTCCATGAAGCTGTGTGAATTCAACCTTTTAAGTGATGAAGAGATTGTGACCATTTATGTTATATTTCCTATACTAGTACATTCGAAAAAGGAACCAAAACCTATAAGGGTACTTCCTGTTGACATATAATCATTAAATTTGGCAAGAAGCAAAATGTTGAAGTACAAATAAAGGTAAAATATTAATCGTCGAATATTTATTTTCTTTTTAAAATGACATGTATGCGCTGACATGTTCAAAGCATTCTGTCCATGTCATGTAACGTAGAGAAGACATAGAGGAGAAGGATGAGCAAAATAAATAGTACAGCACTACAGTACAGGAATTGAAATATCGTATATAATGAATTTCGACCACCAGGAGATCCCTGGTCTTAGAAAAAGCATAAATATTAAAATAACCTTATAATATTAAAGAAACCTTAGCCCGAGAGTTTGATTCGCTCTTGCCCATTTTTGTTAAATATATCAACACACACAATACTGAAAATATATATATATTTAATCCATTTTAGGACTATAAGTGGAAAATCTTATAAGGCATATGTTAAAGAAAAGAAAGAAGCTAATGATATCTATAGCCAAGCTGTAACTCAAGGGTTCGGCGCAGCTCATATATCTGCCAAGTAAGAGAAAATGGTTTCATACTGAACATTTATTTTTAATATTATCAATCGTACTGAATATCATTAATCTTTAACAGAGCTCGTGACTCCAATCAGTTTGATGTGTCCGTCAACGTAGAAGGCAACAGTAGTGTAATATTCGAACTAACTTATGAAGAACTTCTAGCACGTCGAAACGGAGTATACAATCATGTTATCAACTTATACCCTGAATGTCTGGTTCCCAAATTAGAAGTTGTGGTGCATATTAAAGAATCAGAAAAGATAACTCAACTCAGGGTGCCTGAAGTAAGGACTGGTAACGAAGTAGATGCTACCGAGAATGATGCACGTAAGTTTTGAGAGAAATACTTATTAATCGTTAGTAAGAATAGATAAACTAGGCTTGATCTTATTCTAGACATTCAAGGAAAGGATGGAAGGGTTACACTTTCAAGAAGATGCTTTCAAACTCTGCTTGATCTAGTTTGTGAATCAGGCACTCAAAGGCGTGAAAACCGTTCTTTCAACACTATTACACTTATTCATACTTTTAGCATTTACTCGTATCTTAAACGAATGCCCACAACCTATCAATAACCACTACACACGTTTCCATAAATCATGGCAAAAACGCTGTTTTATCTTACTGATAAAACAGCGCGGCTTAAAGTGTGAACAATCTTTGTCGATTTAACTGGACAGTTTTTGCAACGATTTACCGAAACTCGTGTAGCGGCTTTAAATTGGCAACAAAAATAAAGTAGTCAGAATAAATACTATTACAAAATTAAACTAACAAGAAGAAATCTTGAGAATAAAGGGTGACATTTGTTAACTAATAATAATAAAGAACGAGAACTAATTCACAGAGAACTCGAAAGCTGTTGTAGAAAGATTCCGGAATCAGAAAGAAGCCACCATCACGTTTAGACCTGATATGCAAGAGCAACAAAGACTTGCCGAAATATATGCGGTACTTCACTAAATTTATCCCATTAATGAAACGCTAGCTTTTGAAAATTAACTATATAATCGTGATAATATCATAAAAAAGCAAGCTGAAATTTAAGATTTCATTTAAATTAACTTTAGAAAAAAAAGGATATTTTGGCTTATTTATAGCTTATTTATACTTATATTGAATACCTTTTTTCCAATAAATAATATTTCAGAGAAAAAGCAAGGAATCAAGAATATCGGAATTCATTGGTTATCGTAGTAATGAAGAAACCGACAACAAAGATGGCATTTTGGGTCAATTCGTAGTGCAATATGACGTAGATCGACCGAACAATGGAGAAATTTTGGTAATCTTTGCTATTACTTTTTTTTTTTTATTCGGAAGACAATTGGTACATAAAACATGTAGCTTACATATTAGTAACATAGTAACCCATTAATATATCTTCACAATTAAATACAATATACACCTTGTAAATGTAGAACACACATATATAGAATAATTTACTGCGCTTTGATTGTTTGCCCCGATTTAGCATTTACATAATTGCCCATTAGCAAGTTTTTGCTAACAACCAACTAGAACGAACCACAAGAGTCATATGATTCGAAACTGCTTTATACCAGAATCAGACATAGCACCACCACCACCATCCACGTAAAACCAGTTATAGAGATTCAAACGTTAAACATGTCAACGTGTCTCGAAAAAACTCTATGCCAACATATCAACGTTTCGATACCTCCAACGTAAATTGTTGTAACTCCAAATTCCCAACTTCACAGTAGAGCGTTACAAACATGTCAATTGAAATAAAATCGTCATTATATAACACATTTGTGTATACAATTGTATATTCAATAATGAACGATTACATTTTTGTATACAATGATATATTTAAAAGCCTTTGTAAATTTCTACCTATAACACAGGCATTACGTTGTCTACCTTAGGAACAGACGTCCGTGTGTCATATAGTCCTGTATATATTTATTTATTTATTTATTATATTCAGTTAAAATTTATTACTACAACTAGCCGTTTGCCGCGACTTCGTCCGCTTAGAATTAAACTTGCGTGAACCCTTAGACCTACTGACCTCTGACCCTATCAAATCCGTTATTAGTGGATGTCTACTACCTTTAAGCTACCTCCTTGCCAAATTTCATCTTTGTTCGTCCCACGGTTTTCGAAATTTCGTAATAGCTTTTTCTTTTGTTTATATTCTACAAGGGACAAACGAGCAGGCGGTTCATCACCTATGTGACCGCCCATGGACAGCTCCACCACTAAAAGGCTCACAGATGCGTTGCCGGCCTTAAAAGAGGGGTTTAGGCCACTGTCGGAACTTTGGATTACTTACTATTTACTGCATTCTATTATCCTATAATATTTTCCTATAATCCCGTTTCCCGTTTCCGTTCCATAATGTCTCAATAGCACAACAGTATAAGGTATGGACTGTAATCCGCAAGGTAACCGGTTCAAACCCCACCGCCGTTGGTATATGGTATTGTCGCACCCACTCCTAATACAAGCTTTTAATTTAAGCTTAGTAGGAGAGGAAAAAGAGAATATTAGACATACCTAAAAAAGTATTCCTAATATTCTTTAAAAAAAAAAGGTTCACTATTTTGGCGTTATTAGCTTAAACATGAAAGATAGATATATGCTGTCGGGGGTTTTTTTGTAGAACTATTTAGAACAAACACTTCCTTCATACACTATATGTATATACGTGTAACTCTAACGGATTTTGTAGGAAACTTCGCTTGCGTGAGTTAGTTCTTGTACTGCGGTCGTCGTAATCCGTACAGCGCCATCTAGTTTTGCTTTAGTGTAACCTTTTCCACTTGACATCATTGCCATCTTGTTATGTAGCAGCCGCTACAATGGAAAGAAACTGAAGCAGTATCTGGGACTTGCAAGCAAGGTGTAGACTTTAGTGATCTCTTTTCTGCTAACATTTGAATGGAAAATATCCATGTTTCGAAATGCTTATTTTATTAAGTTTTAAAGTTAATGATACAAGCAAGGTTGGAGTTATGACGTGAATGATTGAAGAACGCATTCTATGGATTTGTCGTTCGTTCCATTCATTCGCTTGTCTTTCTATCATTGCATAGAAAGAAATTCAAGCAGTGTGTGTTTCTTCCAAACAAGACGTAGATTTTTGTGATCTATCTAAATATTGCAAAGACCATATAAATCGAAATTGAACAAAGTAATGCGTGATATCTTCTAGTATTATCTAAACACCTTATTTAATCTCGTTAATTTCATTTGTTACTATTTATTCCGAATTTTGCGCACTAACGCCCAAGTGTATCAATTACTATATGTAAAGAGCGTTCTATCTGAAAATGCACGCCCCTCCACTAAAATCCATTATTTAATGTATTAAAGTAAATATAAATTGCACGCTTACATGTGTGTGCAGAAATTTTATTGTTAAATTAAACTCAACCACGGCCCTGCAAGGTAAACTAATCTCCCAAATGATAAAGCGGATCTTTAGTGGTTTGGAGGAACGTGCATTTTTAGACTGAACGCACTCCACCTATATTGCGTAAATGCATAGGGCGCAACAGTAGTGGCAGAGCGTGGGCGCCATTTCTATTTTCTTTATTTTCCTTTTAAATCCGTTAAGTTATTTTAGCGTAGGGTAGGGTATTAAGATACTAATTTGTAAACTGTACTAATATACAGGTAGTAAAAGACATCGTACCGGATACGCATCCCATGGGTAAACCCTCGATAAATGGGCTATCTAACAGTGAAAGAATGTTCATATCGGACCAGTATTTGCTGAGATTAGTGCATTCAAGCAAACAAAAAAACTCTTCAGCTTTGTATGTTGAGAATAGATTTCCGAAAGATATTTCAATTTTATTGGTTCGTTATAGAAGGATAGGCGTAAAGATGAAAATTGTGTATGACGACAACATTTCGGTAATAGTAAATGAAACGGGTTTTATATAATAATGTACCATAGAATATAGCTATATGATTTCATTTTCGTTTCTCCTAATAGATAGAATTCTCACTTGTTTCTGGTTTTATCAAATTTTATCTTTGACTTCGAAGACTCCAAATCGAAAAATCTAATATGTGATCTTACACAAACAATGCAAAATATCAATGGATGTCATTTGTTTTAACCTTTTTGATGTCAGTTAAAAATTTTTTAGAGGCTACCGTACCTACAAAGAAAAAAGTAACTCTTAGAGGATTACTTCGTTGTTCGTTTGTCTATCTGTCTGTCTGTCAAGACTTTTTTTCTTAGGAAGTAAGCTCTCGCGTAGAGCGAGAAAGTTGACATTAATACCAAATACTGAGGTGTAGGATCTCGTAAAGTTGCGAAAAAATTTACCCACTATGTGTACACAATCAAAAGATATGGCCGTATATGTCACATTTCCCTTAGATCTGCAAAGGGAACCAAAACCTGGAACTGTTCAAGAATGAATAACATCAGTAGCTGTAATAAGAATACGAATTTGATTATTTATTGGCCGTCCTAAATTCACCGCGAACCTCAAGGATCTCAACAGCCCTTGAACCACCGAGAAACTCAAGTAGAGTCAGGCAAATAAGAATGTTGTGCGCAATTGTGCCCTTTAAGCCGTTTACGATAAGAGCCAATGTGGTCTGTATCCCTTAACCATATACAACAGTAAACTTTGCGAGCTGTATTCGTTTGTATTACAAAGTAATCATATTATTGATTAATATTCAGATGTTATTGAATTTGCAATTTTGATGCTAGTTACATATTAAACATAGGTACGCATTAGTTAAGGTATATATAAATAAATAAGTATAAATATATACAGGACTATATGACACACGGACGTCTGTACCTAAGGTAGGTTTTTGATGAGATATTGTCTTTCATATTGCGCCACACTGCAACTGTAGATAATTTTACGACACGACTTTGATGGTACTTCGTACTTTATATACTAGCTATAGCTGATTCTATCATAAATTCTATTTCCTCTTTTAATCCAATGGGGTATCGAAGTCGAGCGAAGAACTTATGATTGATATAATTTAATTAGTTCTTTTATAAATCTTTTATAGGCTTCACCTGCACATAATTAAGCAACTAATAATTATATAACTTATGCATTTGTACTGAAATGTTTGAATATTATTGAATAAAATATATGTAACTCTGATGAAATTCATGTTAAGGAGAGATATATTTTTCTTTGCTTAAGTCCACGATTCTAATACAGTTGTGCGAAATAGTATTTTGAATGTTATGCGGTCAAAAGATTATTATAAATTCGACTTAAAGCTTTGTTTAGATTTTTGGGGTTTGATATTGGGGGTCCTATGTAAATTGTAATATTGGATGTTGTAAACAGCTATGTATTCATTTTTTTGTATTACTAACTAACTTCCTTAATCTGGCCCTATAAATAAGTCCGTTCTTAGTGGAAGTCTACTAACTGTAAACAACTTCCTTGACAAATTTCGTCTTCGTACGTTCAGCAGTTTTCGAGATTTCATCTGATGACCTTTCGCTTTTATATATATATAGACTAGCTAAAACCCGTGAATTTGATCGCGATGAGTTTTAAATTGTCATGGTTTTTAATTTTTTGTGAAGAATCAAACCGTTTTCTATTTATAAGATTTTTTTTATGTTACCAGGGGGCAAACGAGTAGGTAGCTAAGTGCCTACTGACGCCCATGGACATCTGCCTGGCACAGAGAAAACACAAAGAAAATTGTTAGGAACGGGAACGGGAACTGGGATAATATTATAGAATAATAGAAAGGCTCTCGCTTGATTATTGGGTCGAGAGTCGGATACAGAAGGCGGTATTGCTTGAGACGGCACGTATTGTGAGGAGGTTTCTCAATCCGGAGCCCTAACCACCGGTTGCTTGGGTCCTTGCCTCGCTTCCGCCGGTCGTCATTTTTTTATATATTTTTAAATGTTTGTATTTTTATGTTAATATTTAAAAATGTATTTAGAGTAAGTTATTTAAATAAATGATAGTCTTATAAATAATTAGAACCATTGAACACACTCATCTTTTTTTAAGGTAAGTAACCTAATATCCTTTTTATAGGTAAAATCCGACTGATATACAAATTTTTGTTTAAACGTATTTTTTTAAATTTATTTATTTATAAGAAATTACAAGTACTCGTATATATTAACATTAAACAAACACTAAATCATAAGGCTATTAAGTTTAATTCATCATATGGAAATAAAAAACAGCGGGACTGTATTGAAATAAAAACTACATAAGTTTAACGACACGTTTTGACGATATTTACAGTAGACTAATTTATATGTTATGAATATATTGTGATATTTCCGTCTATATGAAATTGTTCACTGGAATCAAATAACTGAGCTTCGATAGGACGGTTCCAGATGATTTAACCCGGGTTTATTTAGTATTGGGTTTATTCGCTGCATTCCGAACCGGATCGTTTCCCGAAATTTATTTGTGGAGTATTAGCTAACACTATAAATGGTAAGTGCGTATAATGTGTTTATCCGACGAGTAAAATAAGAATGTATTGTTAGCAACACTGGAATCTGCGGTAGCGGCAGCAATTACGTGTTGATTACTTGCCTATAACTGACCAACAGTTTTAAACGAACGAAATTAACTAAAACACCAATTAAATAAAACATAATTATCTGACCACACACTATATATAACATCATTGATTATTGAAATGAAAAATAAATATTCTAAAATGAAAGACACGATCCAGTAAACACAATTTGGTTTCATTATAAGATGATGAAAAATAAAATTTTATGTGTAAACGGACAACACAACAGATCACAAATCGAATGATATGCAAGTCCTGGCTGAAATCCATTACACCGGATATCTGGAGTTTTGTGTATACCAAAATATCATGAAGCGATAGAATTTATTAGAATTCGGCCGTTAAGTCGCGCTTGTTCGAGTCACACGCACCTTTCTCTAGTCTTATTTCAATGCCAATAATAATAAACGTAAGAGTTGTGCAAAACCTTCCCGTAGTTTATCTGTTGGCTTACTCGTACATTCGATGTTAGGCCACGATCGATGTTTTTGTAAATAAGAAAGCAAAGCGCAGGCTTTGCTGGTAGTGACGACTTGCTTGTAACGTGGGTATTAAAGGTTATCCTCGTCTAAAGCACAAAGTATTATATTTATGTATAGTTTGAGCACTATAATTAAATATTTAAATATGCAATATGAGACTTGAAGATAAATTTAACAGACATTCGATTTTTATAGGTGTATATCATTTTGTGTACTCGTATCTCCTCGTGGTATTCCTTAATCTATAGCTAAATTTACGAGGCATTATATTCGATTTTGCTAAATTTAAATAAAGTAGAAAATTCAGTAACATCGTCTGAACGCTTCGCAAGAAAATGCAATTTACTACGACAACGACACTAACGTACACGGAACCCCCCCTCCCCGCGGGCCCTTTGTATGCCACCTCTACCTCTCACTGGGTTACACGCCACTTCACAAACACTTGGATAAAATATATTATCACTCTGTGTTGCATTATATGCATTATCCCAACTAAGTTTTATAGAAGTTGGTCCAAAACGTATGTTCTCAATACTATTGCACCTGTACACTTTACCCCTTTGGCACCCTTTTGGCACTTGTGTTCGGGAAACCACAAGACAGCTGGCTGCTAACCCTGCCGCGCAATCATCACGTAAGTTGGCAGCAGGCAGCAAACAGTCAGTACTGACTGTCAGCCATTTACTCTTATCACGGTGGTTCCAACCCAAGTTAAAACATATTAACACTTTTGATATCACTTCACACTTCCTGAAATGTGCCCGATTGGGTTCGCTGTGGGTTCTTTTCAGTGCCAAGCTCGAGGAACTATCGTAAATTTAGCTTTTAGGTAGAGTAAATACTCTATAATATCAGCAAAATATCAATATTGATTTTAAGTCAATTATTTTTAAATAAAAAATGAAACCGACTTCAAAAATCAAAAAAGAAAAGGTAATTGTCATACGATGTGCTTCAGGTATGTGCCTATGATATTTGACAGTTTGCCTCGATTTAACTGTTCTTCCATCATCAGAACCCGACTTGGTGTAATGGGACAACTCGGAAATAGGCTCTTTCAAGTAAAAAAAGAATCTTTAAAATTGGTTCGCGAATGCCGGAGAAATTCGTGAACATACATAAACAAATTTTTTGAAGTCGCCTAAAAATGTATAGTACATTTATATGTACTAACCATCATAAGTGATTGTCAATAAAAATAATAGTGAATTTACTCATTACTTTCAATTAACGTAGAAGTGCGTGACTTACAATACTCATGGCCAACAAATATCTTAATTAATATTATTGAATTTATTTCGATATTCGATAATAGCTCGTCGATACAACATCCCTAAGTTGGGCGTTAATTGCGCTCAAGAATACAAAGTGAGCCAAATTACAGGTGGGTGTTTAATTAAGGCGCGTCGGTTATATTTAAACCGGTTGTGACGCGGTTAACATTCTAATGAAATCGCGAGCTATTCGCACACCGAGCACAAGCCGCCATGGCTAAAACAGAGGTCGTGAAGTAATACTTCGCTTCTTTAATAGGAGAATTGTTAGCAACCCCTTGGTAACTAATATGCGGCTGATAGTACTAGTAGGTATGTAAGTAAATTCACCTTATTTTTTTGGCAAGAATGTGTATCCTGAATACCGGTAAAGCAGACCCAGCTCATGTACCGGGGCAACACTAAGTAGAAGGATAAGAATTTGTATCCTAATTGGTTGTTACACCGAATTCCTCAATCAATCTAAGTTTTTTTATATTCAGTTTGTGACTTTTTATTCTCTTATAATTTTATATGCTTTTTTCTTCACGAAGAGTTCAAAAGTGATTGTGAAAAGTCTAAGAAAGTAGCATCGTGACTTTACATTACAATACAAAAAGCTCCACGACGTACTCGTTTAAGAGGTGGCAGAAATCTAAAGTATAAAACAAAGTTTAACGGTTCGTTTGTTCTATGAAACATGAAAAACACAACCCCGAACTATCGTTGCTTTTTGTCAGAATAGTAAAATTTTAATATGTAGACAGTCTAAAAATGTACGCCAAGTATTCACCTCTACGCGCAAACACGCAAGCTCAGTAATATCATAGGCTTACACTGCGGGGTTGAGTTTGCAATAAAAAAATACTTTACGCACAAACAAGCATTGCAATTAATTAGAGGAGGGGCGTGCATTTTCAGACTGAAAAACCTATACCTGTGTACATTTCAATTTAAATTTATTAAATGTGTCAGCAATAATAGATATATTTGGTTTGATCTACTTTGTCCTATAAATACACTTTAGTCACTGTCTATAAGCATTTTATTTGCTTTGCACAACATCTCTGCGCAATTTGTTGGTCAACATCTCTGGTGTTTCCGAACCCGTACTACCTATGGAACCTTCAAGAAATTAGTACAGTTTTACATAACAAGGGACGTAAACGGGCAAAAATATGATACTCAAAAGACGGCGAAATCTGCGAGCTGTCATATATTTATCACCTACATCCAAAATTTATTAGAATACTTGTAATATTAACATATGAGATTAAGGCGGATATAATATCTTTATTGTGAATAAATACATATAAAAATCAATCGTTGTTCGTTAGTCTCGCTAAAAATCGAATACGGCTACGCCGATTTGACATTCGAGTCCCTAGCACGAACATTTCAAACCGTTCAGCGCCAACGTGCCAGTTAAAAAAGTCAAAGTAATTTAGAATGAAAATAAAATTAAGTGCCATTTAACATTAATAATATTGTTAATTATACATAAATTCGATTTAATACGGTTTATACATTGACTTAAAAAAATTATAGCACTTCAGCTTATGCTATATTACAAATGACTCCACGTAAAATAATCAAAAAATGTTTTTCACCTTCGTCTAAAACAGAATTTTTTATCTATCAAACAAATATTTCAGCACACTTTTCACGACATAATTACATCATTTTACGTATTTCATCTCTATTTGTCACCATTTCAGCTCGTCGACGAGACTTTAATATCCTCTAAGATCCTCACATTAAACATTTCTGGACGCTTGTATTGATACAATTTACCTTTGATCAACTTGAGTCTAGGTAATGAGATATAAAAGGTAATGACAGTCACGCAATCAGGTGGTGTCATTTCGCAGGCAGCATTACACATAAATGGCTTAGGATTTATCTTAATACATAATTAAAATATAACCAAAAGTTCGTTCTTTTAATATAAATGGACATCATGACGCTTGTATTTGTTACTTTAAAAATTGTCTTAAAAATTAACGAATCCTTTTGAAATGGAAGACTTTATACCTTCTGAGGCCTTAGCACGAACATTTCGAACCGTTCAATACGAAGAGTCAACTTTGAACATGTTCGTACTGGGCCCATAGCGGATCCTCCTTAGTGTCAATACGGGTGGCATTAATTAGAAACTGACACGATAAAGACTTGCGTCCTGTGGACCTAGCACGAACATTTCACCCTAAATACAGTCGACCCATGTTAGGTCACTTTATGATTAAGCGTGCGTTGTGTCAATAGTAATTAATTATAATTTATAGGTAATAATTACTCATAGTAGGGTTGTATGAGTAAATATTAGTAATTAGTAGTGGTTGGTAGTTTAATTGATAATACTTTATAATTTAATAGTCCCTTAAAATATTTTTTTGTAATGATCCAAATATATACGTCCATTTAGCCGATTTTTGTATCTTTATTCAACATATTCTTGAGTGGTAGTGATCAAAATTATCTGCGTGGGTTTTAAGTAAATAGTTAAGGTTAAGTACATTATTAGCTAATTATTAACATAGTCAATATTTGGTAGCAAATATGGCTAATATTAGTAAAGGATAGAAGAATAAATGACCTTTCTACCCTGATAATATCACAAAACTATGCTAATAATCCTCGTATATATATACTCATATAGTGCTACCAATAACCCAAAACTGTCCACGTTGTTTTCTTCCACTTTCATCCCTTTCAAATTTAATTGTAATTGTAGTTTTAAATAAATAAAAAATTAAAAATTTCAATTTTCTTTTCCAATTTGTTTAAACTTATTTGTATTACGGGGTTTTATTCATTAGAAGTTCTTAAATGTACAATACTGAATATTATCTCTTCATATGACAAATGATATGCCCGTAAAGAGATCTCTAAATAACAACTACGTAACAAAGAAATAAACGCTCATTCTCAAGTATACGATTGAATATAAGTGCATCAATAAAAATTATACGGCCTCCTAACTCCTAAGCTACAGCATGTTAGAATCAATATGGCCGCCTACCAAACCCAAAGTAACCTAAAAGCATGTATTAACTCTATGTGATCTATAATTATAGCGCCACTGCCGGCCTCTATTCACGCGTGTTACAGTCTTCAAATAGAGACCTGATGCTCATGAATTGGCTTTTCATGCGTTTTTTTATCCATACCTTCCATTTCCTCTATCTGCACATACCGGGTACAGGCGCTTTAAAATTCTATTGTATTGTTGGTTATTTTATCAAGTACTAGCAGAGCCGGTAGATGTCTTGTCGTTGACTTTAAATTTGGGCTCGTCGGCTATTAGCCAATTAACCAGTCTCCTTTATGTCTTTTCCCCAAAACGTGACACTGGCTGATTTTTTATGACATAATAATTTTACATAGTCCATCAGTCAAAATTCTAGTGAAAACGTTATCCATTTGAAGTATTCTAAAATACCGACCAAATTTGCAATTTGTTCGTATTTGTAGACAAACTCTGGGGATACAGTTTGGCGTTACAGCTTCTTATCTATCATTACTATCCAAAATTCAATTACACCACTGGAAAGCTAAAGAATCAGAGGCGATAAGCGTCGTCACGACGCAGCTGGCCCTGCTTGCCTTTCACCGCTGTCGTAGATAACGACGGTACAAGAGACAATTCTAGACGTTAATCGTACAATTATGTGTCCAGCACCGCATGCCCTACAACTCAGCGTTGCGCGTTACGATTAAGAGACAAAAGCTTATTACGTGGTCAAGTCAAAAAGGTCGTGAACAGAGGCCCCTGGCACGAACATTTCGGACCGTTTGAAATCGACGAGCCCTTTATATAAGCATATGAATTTGTGGGCAAACTTCGAGCAACCACCAACATTTAGTATATACATTAATTTCCTTATATAAGTCAGACATAAAAAAAAATTGTTGTTAACAAATTACTAACTTACAGCTTGTGATATCTTTGATGATTTAAGAGTTTATCCATTGATTGCATCCTTCGCTTCATTCCGATATTCGACATTTGACGACTGTTATCGTTATGGTCGCGGCGAAAACGTCGAGGTGACGCTTATTGGGACGAATCTGGACAGTCAATTTTGTTGTTAAGTAACAATTGTAAATTTAGTTATCAATTGTAAATTTTTGCGAACATTCTTTCTTTTCTATAGTACTTCAGTTCTAATTATTATTGTCTAACTATAATGGTATTAAATTGCTTTTAACTTCTTGTTAAGTATTGTTAAATTTTATACAAGCTATATGATTTTTAGACATAGAACTTTATATTAGCACGTAAAAGAAGAGACAAACATATTTTCTCAATATTCCTTCTATCGACTTTCGAATCCTACAAATATTGAATGAGAATCCTAAATGTACTTCAGTTTTGCGCTAATCTGGTGGTCCATCCAACGTGGCATATTTCTTCATGCTCCCTCTCCCTGTTTCATCGCCTGAAAATAATAAGGTTAAAATTAATATAAATAATAATAACTGAGACAAAATGGAAGTTCAAAGTTTTTCACTCGATTTGACTGTCACTCGCCTGCTGTGATTAATTGTTTTAGTTTTTAATTTGCGATACAATCATACAAATATCGAGAGTTTTCAATGTGTTTTAAATATAAAGGTTTATAGAATTTTTGTAGTTAGCGAGTAATATAGAGCAACTGTATAACAACTTTCCAACCTAGTGAAATGGAAAACGAGACTAGACGTTGTATTGGAAATGTTTCCAAGTGAAGTAAGTGAAAGTAGAACTCTACCAAATGATATATTCAGCATAACTGGGCAGCTGACTTAAGTTGAATAACTATTTGACTCAGTCGGATAATAGGCTACGTTTCATTCGATTCCCGCCTTGAGTGTTGGTGTATATATATTTCTACAGAAAGAAAATATTTGTGTGTGCATAACAGGCGTCTGTTACCAATAATACAAGCATTAAGTTGTCTACCTTAGGAACAGACTTCCATGTGTCATATAGTATTTATTTATTATTTATATTATACCTATAGAACATCATTCGAAGTCAATGTCGATGTTTGAGAAACCTGAATACATCAATGGTAGAAAGACGGATTGAAATTAGGAAGGCGTTCGGTTCCAGGCTGGTTGTTGTCACTTCTAACACAGCCTTTAAAAATATATTAGCCGGAGGGGTCACAGGAATATTAAAGTATCTGAACGTATTCCTAATATTAATTAAAAAAAACAAACATCTATCGATTACGAGGGTTTAATCTAGTATTTCTTTTGTCTAAACATCTTCTGGTCGTGCAGATGTCCTTGGGCGCCGGTAGGCACTTCGGTGCCTGCTGCCTGCTCGTCTGCCCCCTTGTAACCAAAGGAAAAAAAATGACGAAGCTAGGTCTTGGCTAGCTAGCCTAAGGCCTTGGAAGGTAGAAGGTGGTTCCTCACACTGATAAATTGCTTGTTTTTTGTAACTAAAGTTTTTTGCTTGTCTATTTAAGTAATTTGTTAAGTTAATTAAAGATTCGATCAGCCATCGGATCGATTTATATCGCCATTCGTATATAAAAGGCGGGATCCTGACGTCGACCGGCCATAAATTTGCATAAAGACGCAGAATTTAACTCGTCGGCCCAAATAAAGACGGAAAGTAATTTCCATATGCAAATCTCGTATCGTTCTCATTTGGGTTTTCCAAATATATGCTTTATTATCGGACATGTCTTGGTTGAAAAGTATAAAGTCGCTTAAAGTCGGAAGTTGGAAAGTGGTACTGGCAGATTAAAGCCACTTTTTAGTGTTAACACTACAATTGTTAATCATTACAGAATTGCGTAAACTCTTGAGAAAAATAAAATAATACATTTTCTTTTTTTAATAAGTTCCTTATGTAGAATTATTTCAAAGCCAACGTCATAAATGTTTTATTCGTATAGACTATACAGTACTTATGAACGTCATGTATGTAATGATTAAATTTTTTAAAATCATTATTATAACATTGGGTGATACAATTTACGATTCAAAAGTTAAGTTTACAAGGGTTCGAACGCGCCCTGCACTGAGAATATCTCGCAACAAACTCAAACGGGTAATTTTTTTTGTTATCACCGTTTCACAATAATTCAGACACGGTTAGAGCAATTTACTGCCAAGCTTTTTCATCATTCAAATAATCATTCAAATTAAAATAGGATTTTTGAATGAGCTTACGTTTAATGAAGGTTTTCAATTTATTTGAGGACATCTCTCGAATATCACATGGACGTTTATTATAAAAGCGAATACCATTATGACACATAAATGTGGAGTTGATTTTACGAATCCTATTCGTATGCATTATGAGTTTATTTAATAGGTTATTGACACGAAAGCTAGTAAACTGCAAATTCCATTAATCCTGTATTTGAAGATTACGACATGGCCACCATTTAATGCAAATACTTACCTCCTTTATTACAAACGCCGTAATGACACTTACCAAGCCAGCTTCCAAGTGCCCCTGGGTGTTCTGCAAAGCCTATTTGTCATTCAATCTCGATCTAATAACTCTTTGTCTGTTCTCGGGCGAGCTTTATAGTAATATTATTTGCTGAGGGTTCGTAATGTTTGCCATGGAAGAATTATTGTCAATGAAAATCTTCAACATTGAGTTGAGAAATATTTCTTTAAATAAAAATGTTTATAGATGTATAAATACTACTGTTATTATATTTTTAATCTATTTAATTACTTCTTCCTAGCGTGATCCTGGTTAAATAAATACCAGGGTCCGCTTAGATTGCAGAGGATATGGCTATTGGGTAAATTAAGATGACCGATTGCCATCTGGCATCATCCTCGGAATCCCTACGATTTCTACAACCTTGCGACTAATATCATTCAGTGACATTAATCGGGTCTCACTGTCTTACGTGCATTCCCAGACACGGAGGATATCGGATATAAAATACAAACCTGTGCTAGAATGGCTCACCCATCCTATATTAATTTTCATCACATTCACATATACATTTTTAAATATATTTAAAGGCACATCAGGATGGGTGAAGGCTCATCATTGGGCGTATCGTACTTCAATAATAGTGGTTTGATTCGTTTGTTATATTCCATAACTTGGTTAATTCACACAGCACTTGAAGTCGAAATCTAAAGAGACGTATTTCTTAGTAATGCGCAATGGATTGACTATCCGGGTATCGAATCCATCGTTTAACAAAGGCCGAGCCTGGGACTTGCGTGCTATGTGTAGGCTTAAAGGATATTTTAGGATGGCCACCAACACTTACCTTAACTGCCCGTGTTACCTACCCTGTTCAACCAGTTCCGCTCTGATTTTATCCAATAATGATACTTTCCATTAATCTTCATGGTGGTGATGGTGATCAATCTTATTTCTTCGAACGCCTCTAAGGTTGCTAATAGATGGTGTTTTACTAAATGACATCCTCCTACATATTTATATAAAAACAAAACATTTAAAGATATAAAAAATAGATGTAGACCCTAATTGAAGCTCTAGCCCAAACCACCGCAGGTTATGGTTACAGACTAATCTCTTCACAATGCGTGCTGTTTCAAGCAAATAAATAGATACTCATTATTTTATTTACTCATCAAATGTATTTTAGTCTAGTTTTTAAATTATGCATAGGTTTAATTTGATATTTTTGTGTTTATAATTGAATTTTACATCCAATGCCGGCATTTTTATTTGGCAGGTAATAGAGTATATGACATTTCCGATTTTAAATGATACTAAGACACACCGCACACACATACGAAGAGAAGAAACACGTTCGCATACAAACACACACTCGCGCTCATTCGCACACACCGTCATTCTCATTTTCCAAACATTACTGATTAAACTACAATAAAACATAAACGGCTATACAAATTTGAATTCACAATAAATTATAATATCAATGGGTATTGAATACCGACGTCAATAAACATAATTTGTTAATGCAAAACAATTTGCTAATAAAAGCTTTAATACATTCGACGCTGCGGTCTGTTAGCGCCGCATTAACATAAATGAAACGCACTTCTCCGCTGAATTGCGAAATAATTGAAACTTATCACTGCTTTTTAATACCAACTAATTACGCTCGCATCGGGTTTTAATTAATTTCCCAAATTACGTGTACGCATTACGCAATGGATGAGCGTGTTATTGTGATTTTAATGATTTTAAACTGACGGTTCGTGTCTCGATGTCATCCGGGCAGGTAGATGAAATACGTTTAAATGCTACTTTCTATAAATAATGGCAATTTATTCGAGAATATTAAAAAAAAAATTATCTCTATCTATTTGTTACTTCAGTTTACTTAAGGACCCACTAACTTATTATTTCACATCTAGATACTTCGGTCAGTTTTTAATCAAATAAAGGATCAGGTTTAGTTCCATTGGGCAAAAATTCTGGATCTGATTCAAGCCTAAGTTATAAAGATATGAATTGTTATTATAATCTAATAGCTATCCAAAAGACTTTATAAGCCTCGTTTAATTTACTCTTTTCACTTAGATGTTTTGCAGTGTAACCAATTTATCTACCAGAGATAAATAGATAATAGAATTTTTTATTCCTTTACATCTAAAATTAAACAAATCTTTCATCCAACAAACTTTTCATCTTTGTCCCCCTATAAATTAGACACGTGGAACTATAAACAGAGAGTTAATGAAACGATAAGAGAGAAAAGACAAAATAAAATGTAATATAACAATTGGCACTAGCCTCATGCATGTTGTACGTAAATTTAACGACAAAAAATAAATTAATCAACCCATATATTACAGTAAAGCCACTGTGGTTTTCTAAAGATATAACTCGGAGCGTAACCGATATTCATGTGATGTGTCCTTTATAGCTTGTGTGTCGTTGTAGCGAAGCCACACGTATACTTGACCCGCTTACACCGCCACACGGACAGCTTTGTTAGAAGTGCGTTCGGTACCTGCTCTGTTGAGGTGTTAAATATTTTGTACATTATAGTGACTAACCAAAGTGTATTATGTAGTTTCGGTTTATAGAATACTAGCAGTTTCCTTCGTCCATGTAAAATTCAACTTGGGAGATCCCTTAGATCTCCTCAATCTGGCCCTATAGAAAAATCCATTCTGAGCGAGTGTCTACTGTAAAATAAATTGGCTAGAGTTGTGTAATTTAGTGTATTTTTTACAAACATAAAAGTCTAAACAGATATGGTGTTCTTATCGTTATGGAATGATATATATATTAACTTTTTATATTTCTATGAAAATTCCACTAAAGTCCGATAAATTGTATCTCTATAGATAAATGAACTGAAAATGACGCTTGGACTTGCGAAAGTACTAAATAGAAATATTAATGAATGACTCGAGGTGGGAATCGAACTCACGACCCCCGGAGCAGAAGGCAGGGTCACTGCCCACTGCGCCAACGGGCCAGCCGAATTGAAACAAACGTCTATGATATAATAATCGTTTCCTTACTCGATGGATGGAAATAAATTGTGAGATGGGGCGGAGGTCAGGACATCACGAGCGTCATGTCGTAGGCGGGTTTTACTCGCAGAGCACTTAAACTGGCTCCGTTCGTCCCCGGAGTCATTGTTGTACGCCTCTTTATGGGCCCTCGTGTTTATGGATCGTTGTGTCGTTCTGATCACAGCTAACGATCACGCGATCCTGTGGTGGATAAATAAATTTAGATGATATGAAGTTACTTATAAATGAGGAGGTCGTGGCCTGATGGCCTGTGGTCGGCATTTGAGTCGATCGCTCGGTTCAGGTAGGATGACGTTATTAGTGACTTTTTGGCCGCAACCATAAAGATCGCGGTCGTCAAGTGGAATGGCTGAAGGTGCATTTTAGGTCTTACGAACGCAGCTATATTAAGCCAAATAAATATAGTTATGTTAGATGCATAACTTTGATGTTACTTAAACCTCATGAAAATTAATATATTTCAAATAATAAAAAGACTATTAACGAATTATCCTACTAACTCCCGTCAGATGTTAGAAGAGTAATTCTATATAAGAAAAAGAATTAATATGCATTTACAACTGGAGGCTTTATGTACTTAAAACTGGAGTCTGCCTCCACCATGTGGAGACATAGGGATTTAAAGAACTAAACATCTTTCCAATATTAATACAAAACATCATATGTCTATAAGGATGGAAGTTGGATTAGTTTTGTTAAGAATAAAACATAAGACCTAGTTTCGCGTTCGTGCCTAGTTAGGCAGACTAGAAAAACCTTGACACAGCGACGGCGTCATCTCAGCGGTTTCGAGATAAGTATTTTTCAGCCCGGATTTCTTTTTTATGTTACGAGGGGCAAACGAGCAGGCGGTTCACGTAAGCGATTACCGACGCCCATGGACATATGCATCACCAGGAGGCTAGCAGATGCGTTGCCGGCCTTTAATGACCAGATTAGGTCACCGGGAAGTATAACAAACAGAACGAAACGCGACAACAATACCATCCCCTGACATGACAGTGTGAAAAGGTACACCAAGGTGGAAAGTTTCGGCGAGGTATGAAAGGTCAATATGCTCAACCACCGCAAAGGAAGATCTTTGGGTCCGGGCTAGTTGGAGTTGCCTGGGACGGTCGCGCCTCGCCGACAGACGTAACGCAAAAAAAAAATTGTCCCTTTCTGCCCCATGAAACACGCCGTAGCAGTTTTGTGTACCCCCCCCTCCCCTCCATTAATTTTACCCAACATTCGCTAAAATACCTTTGTTATTTTTTTGCTGGAATTTACAGCAAACCTATTTAGCAGCGTACGAGTGACAGATAGAAAAATAATTCTTTTTTTTAATTTTTAATAACGGACTTGTCAAAACAGACATCATTTGTTAATGGAAAATGTATATATACTGATTTTATATCGAAATAAATAATTATTAATTGTCTTAGCATCTTTAATATAAGTAATTAAATAATCAAATAAATAATTATTCTTTAGGACATAAAGAGGGTGACAGAAGGTAACTGGATACGACTGGAAAGAGACGAGAGAGTGGCATAAAAGAAGGGAGGTGTATGCTAAAACGTATTAATTATTCAATATTGGTATCTGAACACATTTCTCGAACGTGTGTAATAGAATAAAAGAAGCTACTAATTTACTAGTTTTCCCGGGAACTCTCAAAAACCGACCCAAAAGCGACAAGTTTCTTTGCAGAAATCCATGACATGCATGAAAAACTAAACTAATTTGCTTTAATCCGCGAATGGATACGAGGGAAAATCGGTATAATGCTGCAACCCGAAAGCTAGACCACAGAATCCGCCACCAAATGACAGTACTACACTGAATTTCCGATGTGCCTCAACGCACGTTCCGCTTCGACACCGAAACATCATCAGGAGATAGACTCTACAAAGGTTAATCGTAAAGTGATTACGGAAAGTCAGTGTAGTGCTGTGCTTTGGTGGCGGGTTCGGTGGTGTAGCTTTCGGGTTGCACATAATAAATTGATACCCGGTTGAAGGAAATGTTGAAAATATAAAAAAAATTTAACCCGCCAGTTATAAATAATTTTAATTATTTATAAGTGTCGAGACCGGCAGACGTTGCCCTGCCCAGACGTTGGCTTACTATTGAGTACCATAACATAGTGCCATTTTATTATTCATTTAATAATAAATAATAAATAAATAATTTTTTTATTTCGGATTATCATCCATATTGCGTTAGTATGTACATGTAGAGCCATAACCTATTGTTAGTAAAAAATACAGAAAAATACTTATGAAACTAAGCTCTTGTGCTGGTGTGCACATTATTCCACCTCCTCCACCTAAACCTTCACTCTCTTTATTAGAGAAAACAGTATTTTAATCCGTTGCGAAGTTGAAAAGATCTATACTTGTACAAAGGCGGGAAGCACCGTTTACTAAAAAAAATTAAAACAATTATGCTACATGAAGCAAGCAAGCAGGCGATAATCGAATACAGACTGCATTTTTTTCTATAGGGCCAGATTGAGGAGTCTAAGGGATCTTGTAATTAATTACATGCGGATGAAGTCGTTAGAAACAACTAGTCGATTAATATTCACTGATTGCATTCCTAAGAAACGTCCAACTTTCAAAACTTTCTTCACTACGTTGCATAATAGTACACACAAAATAATTTGCGAAAATCAATGACATGCATCAAATACTAAACTACTTTGCTTAAATCCGCAATTGAATACGAGGGAAAATCGTTGCAATGCTGCAACCCGAAAGCTACACCACCGAATTCGCCAACAAAGCACAGGCTTATGTTAGGAGTATATGACGTTCCTAACGTACAAAATCTAATTTGTCTACCTTAGGAACAGACGTCCGTGTGTCATATAGTCCTGTATATATTTATTTATTTACTATTTATTTATTTATTATTATTTATTTATTTAGACCTGATCCGGCTGGGCTATCGACCTGCTATTCATACCTACTAACAAGTGCGAGATAGCGCCTGCATTTGGCTCGGGCGAGGCACGTCCTGACTGATCGAGGTTGCCTCGCGAGGCTGCTCACCCAGTCAGAAACCGGCTATTTCTTATTGTTTTTACATTTATCCAGTTCATAGAGTGTCGTTTCTGTAAGAACAATGGCGAGCGCGAGTCATACTATCGTTCGCATCGTTTGCGTTGGGCCGGGAAAGTAGAGTGCCCCGTACTGCGTGCGTACCGCTGCCGAAGATGCGGTGCTGGGGGAGACAACGCGCACACGCTCAAATACTCAAGTCATGTTTCAGGTTGCGGCTACGGGATTTCCGTGTTGTCTAACGAAGTTAACGAAATCCCAAAAAAATTGGCTAATATAATTAAAAAATGAGATTACAGAGTATTGTAAAAGTAGCCAAATCAACATCAAATTGACAAATAACTATTTTTTTTATTATACGACAATATATATATATATATATATATTCACATAAAGCAAAAGTTCTAAGTTTCTTGTTTTAAATTTAACGAGAATAATCATACGGTCTTGGCTATAATTAAGTGTACTAGCAGATTCGGCTACACGTTGCTGTTACTGAGTGATGTAGAACATAAAAAAAAACTATGTACAAAGTTGGCTCAAATTACACTTAAATACAAACTTAAATCAATATCGGTTCACTTGGTAAGGAATGCACTGGGAACATACGAATGTTAGCGGATTCAGGTACTACACCGGGATAGCACTAAGAAGAAAAAGGAGATATTACAATCATACACATTTAGGATAAGGGCAAGTACGCTAATGCTCTTGTAGAACGATCCATTAAGTATACATATGTATATAGAATGTTTGTGCGTGTCTGTATCGGTGCAATAATCTTACAACAATGTAACGATCAAAGTACAGGCGATGCATGTGTGTATTACTTCCACTCCGCACGTGTCGTAACCTGTGTTACCCGCCGTAAAACTTACCGTGTTTTAGTGAAATTTATAATAATAAATAATGATTTAATTATTATTATCATTCATATTAATAATATAAATGTGAAAGTAACTCTGTCTGTTACGTTTTCACGTCTACACCACTAAACCGATTTTGATGAATTTCGGTATAGATGCGAACCTTGGGCAGGAACATAAGCTACTTTTTGTCCGAAAAAAAATTGAAAGAGATGAAATATGGGTTCAAAGTTTGTATGACACTCCGTCATTTTTGAAACTAGAAACATGAAACTTTATTTATGGGTTTAAAAGTTTGGTAATTAACTGTTAGGATAAATTCCACCTCTAAGAGGGTAAAATAGGGTCAAACCTTAGTTTAGCCTGTTAGAGGTGAACTTTGATAAAACTTTCAGAGGTAGGTAGATTATTTTATAAGAAATAACATAGTCGATCTTATTTATGGCAAATAATTAGTGTAACGGGCAAAATAATGAATCTATTTAAATGTAAAACTTAGTTAAATACTTGTATGAACATATAATACTTTACCTGTGTGGGTGTGCTGGAGCACGTGCTAAAATCCCAGTTAAGTTCAATGGCATCCAGCAGATTGCCCCCTACAATTCTGCGTATGGCTGGGGAGTGGACAGTGACCCACACTCTCCCACAGGACGACTTTTCAAGGAGATATTTGCTTGCTGAAAAAATTTAATGGTATCCTTAGGGCACATCGCTTTGAATTATCGGCACCAATAGAACCATTATTATGTAATTATATATGTACATATGATTATATACATTGTAGAATTCGTCAGTTTCTGTCATTAGGTTAGTTCTAAATAAATTAAAGCCAAAATTTATTTGTTCAATTCGGTTTTATTAAAAGCACATTTGATACAGCATATATATTTTAAGCAGCATATACTTAATGTCCGAAATATCATAATATACGCTATTATGATGATAAATATTGGCTTCAAAAGTTAAGTTCACGAATTAGTTTAGTTTTATTATTTAGGATACACGTAGTTGTGAAGAACACATTTTCTTCAGAGGCATTATCGCTGATTTCCATCCAGGCAAGTGCCTACTGAAAACTTTAAGGTATTCTGTTTTATATTTTCACGTTGTATCATTTCACATTTGAAATCTAAACGGGTTCAAAGTCCTTGAACCTAATTGAAATGTAAGGTCGGAGTCCCCCTTATTGGAGCTCTAATGTTTATTATCAGACATGAGTAAATGATCCCAGTAACAATAAACAACTGCAGGTACTTTGATAAAACAAACTGACCTATGATAAGATCATATTTATAAATTTAAATGTAGTTAAATTGGTTGTTCGTTTGTAGAAGCAAACAAACAACATTTGGAAATTTTTGTTTTACTTTTTGATTAACAAGGATACTAAAAATGTATGAAAGAAATCGCTCTTTAGCGATGACATCGTCTTTTGTGCCTCTTTCCTCGCTTGTAATCTTTTTATGTGTTTATTTATATTATAGTGTATTTTAAGTGTTTTTTAATGAGCCTGTAATGTTCTACTGCTCGGCAAAGGCCTCTCCCCTCCTAGACCACTTTCCTCTATCCTGAGCCGTCCCAATATACTCGTTTCCCGCAAAGGTGTCCAAGTCGTGTTAAGTGTTTAAATAAAATAAATAATTTATGAAGGAATTATTTCAGGTGCTTTTTGCATGGTCCTGGATATATATGTATGTATTTAGTACTCTTACGGACAAAATATAAATTTAGAACATGTAGAAATATAACGTAAATTTGGATATCTTTAGCCAAAGTAGTCGATATTAGCTTTTTAACACAGGAAAAGAAAAAGAAGTTAACGAAAAAAGAAAGAAAAAGAGGTAAACGAATTACAGTAAAATTTATGGCAAATGTAAAAAGTAAAGACTTCTCTAGGTTATGTATAGATAAAAATCAATTCAAAGAACCATCGACATCTTTTTTCCATAACAGTTATGAGTTATGAGAAAATTTTAATAACGTTAAATTACATTACACAAATAATGGACACGTTTACCTTATCAAAAATAATCAGGCATTGTTATATCCAATCATGTGCTCGTTCCAACACATTAAGGCCAGAGCAGTGGTAGGAAGTAATTGAAAAGAATTATAATTATTTTAGAAAATTCGTAATTATACATATCAAATAAGTTGAAGTGAGAATTTATTGTTGTAAATATACAATTTTTGATAATTCTGTGAGGTTTGTTTCAAAACATTTCATTTTAATCCTTTATAAGTACGCATTAGCATTTTAAAAATAGTAGACATATATATGGTCTTAAATTACTATTGAAATGTAATAACTTTATTAACTAAATTGAGTTACATACACATGTTATTTATATAAGCACTACGTGTTTATTGCCTGTTACCGGAACAAACATTAGCTAAGGTGAGTTCACAAGCTAAACATATGTATCTTATGTGAGATATGTGCATTATATACATGTGTGCCACCACAGCCGTACATTATATAGCCGCAGCTACGTACATACACTTTTTAAATGGCGCATGATTCGTCCTATTTTGATGTCTGTCTCCAAGGATGGTGTCCGGTAGGGTATGAATCTCACTGGAAATCACAATTTTTGATAGATTTTACTTTCATTCACTTAAATTTCAAAGGTAAAATATCTTTATTTAATTTGGTTGGTAAATACAGGTCCAAATCCGTGACGTGAATATGTAAACATGGCTAAATTATCTTTATAAAGTATTGGTAATAATTCTTGTCACATAAATAAATTTAAATATCTGTGATGATAAATAGTAGAAATGGTATCGTAATTAATCAATTTTTTGTCGTATCTACTTAATCAACATTTTCCATTCCTACATCAAAGGTACGGTGGAATTTTCCACAATTTTAGTGTTACTATTTTAATTGCACTAAAATTTATAATAAATATTCTTTTTTTAAGTGCAAGATTTATTTTGACAGATAAATTATTTATTGCACAGTCTACAAAAAAAGTAATTTAAGTACAAATATGCGTAGGCGGTCTTATCTTGTTTCAGTTAAGTAGGGGTCCGTCCGTCTGTCTGCCCTAACTAAATTATGGTCATAAATGCATGAAATTTAGTACAGTTATGTGTTGCGTATACATATTTCTTGACATCTGAAAATAATAATAATTAAGGATTTTCAGGATGACTCCCATGCCTGTGAAGATGAGTTACATTTGTTTCATTCAACTCCATCGCTTGGGGTACAATTGGATAGCTCTTTTAAAATAAAGGTGAGTTTGTTTACACAGCTTTTTTGTTATGGGTACCATTTTCGAGTAATTGACCTTCAAAATATTTTGCAAGGTAGTCCCCCCATTTCCAAACTATTAGATGAAATTTAAGTTTCTATTTAAATTTTCAATGTTAATAGGACATGAGAAAAAAATATTGACCTAAAGGCAATTATTTTTTTTTTTTCACTTTATTGTACACGTAAAAATAACAGAAAAATGCATAAAATAAACTAGATAATCTAAGAATATACCTAGATAATGTAAGAATGTGTACAAAGGCGGGCTTATTCCATATATTATTCACTAGCCTATAGCGGGGTTGGTGATCGAACCCGGTATCACAGCGATTTCAGTCCGCATCTTTACATGCTGAGCTAACGGGGCACAAATGTACCACAATTTGGCCCAGTTTCGCTGTCATTGAAGTTAACTTACATAATTCAGTGACATAACGTGCGTTTGTCCGTAGTCTAGCCGCGTGCGTCTCCTTTTACAGATTGTCGTGTTGCGCAAGATGTAGGAAATGCGTTTTGATCCGACTGTAGTTATGTATTTGTTTTATTAGGTCATCAATTATATATAAACTATATTATACCGCATGATAGTCCCATATATCAGAACCTCAATAAGGTAGAAGGGATACGACTGTTATCCGCAAGGTTAATAGTTTTGGTGTACTTAGTGTAAGGAAATTGTTTATTTAGTCTTGAACCAACATAAAAAAAAACCATTTTTTACACTAATATCAAACAGATATGAAAACAAAATATTCTATAAATGATACCAAAATATATTTTTTTGCTATCTAGTAGTAAATTAAATATAAGATTATCTATCTATATAACGACAATATGACGTTAAAGAAATGTAAACAATTTTTAATTAAATATCTGCTCGACAAAACTTACGATGAAGTTGATGAATGAAGTATCTTAAATAAAATTATTTTTATAAATGGTACTGCATGTGAAATTAACACATATCAACACACATACATATACACACTCCAATAGTACATCTATATATACAAATAATAGGTTTTAAGTACTTTTGCCATTTTTGTTAGTAATTAATAATATCTGTTTTTTATACTGGCAGTTGGGAGATGATGGCTGGTTTATCCTTAAGATAGCTAAATCTTTAACCTAACTGGGATAATCAGACTATACTCGTAAATTTTTGGTGTAAACCTAGGTATAACCTAGGTATAGTACGTTAAACCTAACTGTGACCTACTGTGAAGTATTGTGTAAAATTTTTCATATAATAAAGACTTGTCATCATAATCTTGGATTAAGAATTACAGCAAGAGTTTAAAAATTTCCATAACTAATTGCTATTAGGTAATATAATCTACGATTATTTATATTTTTTGTCTTATTGCGTGTATGCGTTGCGTGTGTATGTGTGTGGGAGCGCTATTTGAGCAATGAATGAACTACGAACGACGAACCGATGCTTCATTCAAATGAATACCACTTACAGCAAACGCCCTTTGTATATATAATATGAACGTATCCGGAGTGTCGGTCCGTCCGTGCGACGTGCGTAAACATCAATGAATATGATTTATCATA
>JANCMC010026410.1:1741941-1983547 GCA_024363005.1 Charaxes varanes
GATGAGTGTACATTAAATAATTATTCTTGAATAAAAATGTCAACTTATGAGTGGAATTTTCGTCATTTGGGGGAAGCATTGATTTATTTATTTTTTCATTGAAAAAGCTGCGATTGAGGCTCACTGAATGCTCTCAGATGCTCATCTCGGTGAAAATAGCCACATAGCCTTCCGTATGGGGCAGGGTTCATAGCGTTGTAGGGGAAGGAAGTCACTCCTTGTTATTTGAGACCCAAGTTTGCGGGTTCTCTTTTTCTTATCCACTCACGATAAGCAGGTGAAGCTACTACGAATGTAAAAAGTTATAGTGGGAGAAGATCAAAAGTTTTTAAGATAAAGATATGCTCAATGAAAGGAAATTGGCCACAGTACTATGAAAGACATTATAAAGTTATTTTGCAACATGACAGTGCTCGGCATCATGTGGCAAAAGTTGTATAAACAAACTTAAAACGTTGAAATGTAAAGTCTTATCCCACCCGCTGTTTCCGCCAGACTTTGCTCCCTCTGACTACCACCTACTTTGACTTATGGCACACGGCCGCACTTCCAATATTATGAACAAATCCAAAATTGGATCAATTCGTGGATGCTTAGTTCTTTCAACGTGGGATTCGGTTGCTGCCAGAAAGGTGAAAAACAATCATTCCATTGGATCAAACTTTGAAACTTAAATGTCTAACAATAAATTAACATTACGAATAACTCATTACAGATAATATACGCAGGCCTATACCTAATACAAAATATGTAGAAAAAACTGTATTGTTGATTTTCTTATAGAACGAAAAAATTGCTCTAGCCAAGGTTATGTTCGATTTTAAGTGTTGTGTTAATTTTACATATATTTGTACAAAATTATTATTGTCATGTTTTTATGAAATCTAGGAATACTTTAGATATGTTAAATTTCATTGATAATAAAGCTTGTAAAGTTGAACCTAGTACCTTTTTGAAATCCAAAAGGACGACCTTCCGACGAGCCCAATGGCGATTGGGCTTTTAAATTTTGGTTTCTGTCTTATAGGTAATCATCGCATTTAAGTAGCTTTAGTATAGATTCTAGTAAAATTTTAGTATAGTATACGGTCCATGGTAATACTTGATGGCCCTTAAAGACTCCTAGGCTAGAGTAACACTAACTGTTGTAAGTATAATTTACATTATAAATAAAATTAAAGTTGCACTTTCGTTACCACCCCTTTAATAACCCAATATGCTTAAGTAATAAAGTTAACATTATTTTGATGCAGTTTATAGTTCTGTAGTAAACTTAATTTTTTGCAGTTAGAACAATTATTATTGTTATTCTTGTTTAAAATATTATACAATATGTCAACATTAGAATACATACCCCACAAGGTTGTTTGTGCCTGTAAATGTGTGTTAAATGCTTTAAGAAAATTATGGACTTGTAAATGAGAACACAATATTTTTTCCAAATTTAAATTTTCTCATAACAATGACTAAATCGAATCTACATGTTTATTTTATAAGGTTTTAGAGGGAACACTTACGCGCAATGGAGGCCCCAAGTGCGGAGGCGGCGAGGAATGCTACAGCGTACCACGAGACGGCCATCCTCAGTGGTGGCTCCCGCGCCACTGACTGCCGTCGTCGGTGCTCAGTGGATTTGCCATTCTTTCACAATTGATTGTTGTGAAGGATCGTCGTGATCTGCACACGACCGACTTTTCACACTCGCATACACTGCACGCAACCTATGATGCGCGATATATGATTTGCAAACCGATTGCTCAATGTATTTGTTTACGAATATTCTGTCCGTTTTAATAAAACGGAGTGTGAGTAATGATATCGCTACCTCCGATAGTTCTCATGTAACAGACTAGTTGATGTCCGCGACTTTTGTTATGTTTTGATCTTGCTACAGAGTAGAGCCAGTACAGAGCTCGTTGCGAGAGTCGGCAACGTGTGATTGAATACCATTATACATTACTTATAATGTATAAATCATCTATGTGCTAGCTTGTTAATGCTTAACAGCAGCCAAATATGTAGCAGTAGAAACTTAAAAAAAATACTGTTATCAGCTGTTACAAAAATTACTGAGATTTCATTACGATTACGATTTTAAGATTTCACCCTCATCACCTCGATGTCCTAAAGTCCACAACCGTGCGATTCTCCAGAAACTTCTTACCTGCCATAATTCCTGTGTGGAATCAGATCCATCTTCGATACGACTTAGGGACCTTCAAGAAAAGAGCATATTCATTCCTCAAAGACCGGTAACGCATCTACGAGTTCTTGTTATAAACATAAAAAAAACTCCTTGTGTTTGCTAAGAGACTGTGGGGAAAAAACCAGACAAGTGCGAATCTGACTCGCGCACTAAGGGTACCGTATGCTATCAAATAATACCTTAACTGATTATTTTAAGAATTATACATTTTATAAGATTTCTTTTAATTTGACAAAGTCACTGCATTTTTTTTATAAATTTACGGTTTTTGGATTTTTTCCAGATATAGCATCTTGCCAAATTTCATGATTCTAGGTCAACAGAAAGTACCCTATAGGTTTTGGTTCTCTTTGCAAATATACGGGAAATATGCCATATATTTTGATTGAGTTTGCTTGGCCGGTAGACTTATTCACATCAAGGAACGGCAGACCTCAGTATTTTTTTTTATTGAGGCGGACCAAAAGGCCCTATCGTTAACGCGACTAGTAAGATCTTTTGTAACTGCCTCAGTATTTGTTTTAATTCCAACTTTATAGCTCTACGCATTCATGATACAACTGGTTTTGACAGGCAGACGTACAACAAAGTGATTCTATAAGGTTTCTTCTTTTATTTTGGAGGTACGAAATCCTAAAAGTAAATAATAAATAAATAATACATAGGACTATATGACACACGGACGTCTGTTCCTAAGGCAGGCAATTTGATGCTTGTGTTGTAAGAAACAAACGTCTGATATACACAGATATATATTTTTTTAATTTTTAAATTGTATGTAACGTATCGATAATACACCCAGACTCGAGGCGGGAATCGAACCCATAACCCACGGAGCGTAAAGCAGGATGACTGCCAAGTGCGCCAACGGGCCCGTCAAAAATAAGTAAAATTTTTTCATTAAACAAATTATGAAATTTTAAAAGGAAGTTATTTCAAAATGACGCACAGACACTCCCATTTTATTTATACGTAATAGGTTAGTCTTGGTGTCCAGGCGCACGCGACCGCGGTAGGACAACGTGCATGCTCCGGATATAGACAATTTCAAATATGAATTGACAGTCAGACTCTTCTATCGGAAATAAAGATAAAATAAACGAGAACTAACTCACGCAAGCGAAGTTTCTACTTACGCTCACTATATATAGACCTTCCGACGAACAACTGTCGCTCGGTTCGTTCACTTGATTCGCTCGCCGGCGTCCGACCAGTGCAGACGTCTGCTTTCATGAGCTCGAGTGCCACGCTCGCTCCGCCCTATTCGCGCGCCGCCATTTTTGTGCTCGCGCAGTGAAGTGCCCGACGGACCCATCCAGAATGCTACGCTCCATAGCTCGCTGGCAAATGCCGAAGGCGGACATCATATATTAATTGTTATATAGCAAAATTAATAAGAAATAATTTAAAAATATCTTCTACTAGTTTTAGCCTAATAGTTGTATCCCTCGACTTTATCCGAGTAAAATTTCGAGAGCCCTTAGACCTAAAGTGGTCTCTATCTGGCTCTATCGAAAAATCTGTTCCTAACGGATGTATGTTTTTCTGCCTTTCTACTTATTCGGAACAATCTTATTTTTTAAATTTATTTATTTATTCTTCAATTTGTTGAATGAATGGCATTCAATATTCATTAATTTTTCCATTACCAAACGCTACCTAGCAGCCGTTCTATAATTATAAAGTGTCAAACAAATCTGAAAGACCTTAATGAGATTTTCAAGAATTGATTCAGAATTGATTGGTTTTACTTTCAGCGAAAAGAGAGGTGAGAGCCATTAAGTGAACCCTTTGTTTGCGAAAAATTAAAAAATACGTAAATTTTCGAAAATAATCTTAATTCTGAATATAGACTCAATGAGGCTTTTAGCATAACCCTTACTCCCCACTAATTTTATAAATGTGAAAGTAACTCTGTGTGTCACGCTGTTAAACCGCTGAACCAATTTTGATGAACTTCGGTATAGAGATAGTTTGGACCATAGGGATGAACATAGACTAGTTTTAGACGTATGAATTAAAATTGAAAGGGCTGTAATAAGCGTTGGAAATCTGTACGGAAGTGAAAGAAGCCAACACGAAGGAAGTCGCGGGATGTAGCTAGTAATTCGATTATTAAACTATACCTGATTTGAAGTCAGTTAAGCAAAATTCTTTGTTCAATTGCCGTGTTGCGCCTTATGTGGAGCTAGAGGCCTGATGAAGTGAAGACAGTTGGAGTAAGGCAGTGACTGACAGGTGGCCTAGGCTAGGAAAGCGGAGCATTGGTTGTCCAGCAACGAGATGGGTTGACGACATAATATATGTCACGTGTCGAACCGGCTCCAGATGGAGTCAGAACCGTAAAAGTGATGCAAACGGGGAGGGCTGTGGATGATGATGAATCAAACCAAATATGCTTCCGTTTTTCTTCTTTCTTTCATGCCTAAATTACTGGCCCACCATTACAAGACTCGTTAAAAATTTCGGGCCTTCGTTTGACCTAGTTCTGGAAACAAAGAACAATGATTCAATAGTAAACGCCTGGCAACGCGAATTTATTGCCTATTCGAGTGAATTAAGGGATTTTCCAAATGTCCTACCCATTTACTCACTTTAACAACGATAACAAAATGTGTGAACTAATTTTGTACCCCGAGGATTGAGGATGTCGTAGTTTAATCAGTGACTTGCACTTGAGCCGATTGCTAGGTTAACAGTTCTTACCGCGACCAAGTGATAGATAGCTGACCTGATTAATGTTATTGAGTCACATTAGTAGCCAGATTGAAGAGGTTGTGGGGATTCCGGGGATAACGTCAGACGGCTATCGGACTTCTTAACTCGCCCCACAGCCACATCCTCTGCAATTTAAGCGGGCCCTGGTACTAGACCGGGATTAAGCTAGGAAGAAAAAGAGGTAGGTAGAGGAAGAGGTAGAGGAGAAGAGGAATTAGAGGTAGCGCCACGCTTGCAGTATATTTGGTCTGCAGCCGAAATAGGTTGGCGCGTCCGGGTACCAGTACTTCTTTCTCACATAAGATCGACGTAAAGTGGCGGCAATGCTGCCTCGTCAAGTGATGGTATTGTTGTCGCGTTTCGTACAGTTTGTGAGACTTCAAGGTAGCCTTATTAAAGGCTGTCAACGCACCTGTTAGCCTTCTGGTGGTGCAGATTTCCATAGGTGTCGGTAGTCACTTATTGCTTCTTGTAACATAAAAAAGAGTAAAAATAACAAACTGCGTACAGTAATTTTGTTACCATAGGACTAGTCTGTGGGTACAAATCATAAGTAGTATTATATGTTGGTAATTTCTGAGAAATGAGGTGTCAAATTTTGATCAATATTTCCCATTTGAATTGCAAAAGTTTTAAGCGCAGCTCTTTTACAGAGAATCAATCTATTTCTAAAAAAGAATAACGCCTAAACGAGAGCGGTAACAGAATTGTTAAGACCGATTCGAAAATATTTAACCATTTGGCAAATCTTTTGTTCGTTTGGAAAGCGCGTATAAATCTCCAATTAAGTTCGTTTTATTTGGTTCAATTGTCACGTATTTCACGTGCAAAAATTTATTGTACGTTTTGGGGAATGCTAAAATGAACCATGTTCAATTTTTCATTCAAAATAAATTTAAAACCTCTATTAAAGGTGAGCTCGTTCAAAAATCCTATTATAAAAAGGATTATTTGAATGATAAAAAAACTTTGCGAGTAAATTGCACAAGATCTTAGTGTCCAAACTCCTGAGTAGAGACAAAAATCCGCATCTACAAAACCATCATTAGACCTGTACTTATGTATGGGTGCGAGGCTTGGACACTGACCCAAAGGGAGGAAAATAAGCTGCTAGTAACGGAGCGCAAGATACTCTGAAAAATTCTTGGACCGACCCGAAGAGAGGATCTTACATTTAGATTGAGAACCAACGCCGAAATTGAAATTGCTCTAACCGTGTCTGATTTATTGTGAAATGGTGATAACTAAAAAAAAATAACCGACTGAGTTTGTTCCGGGCTCAGGGAACCCTTGTAAACTTAGCTATTAATTTGTAAAATCTATCAAATGTTATTGTAATTCCATAAGTATAAAGTCTACTGTAAAGTACAACATTTTTGACTTTGACTTTGAACGCCAACAGATAATTTTATAGAGTACGGGTAGAATAAGCAAATGCTCGTTTCAAGTCTAATGGCCGATTTACATCAATATGTTTGATCGCAAGTTCATACGAACTAAGTTTGCTCGCATCGCGCGTTCGTATAGTATTAGGACGACATCTAAAACTTGAACTGTCTCTGTGTCGTCAGCAATTATACTTAGGGGAAAATTAGACCATTATATAATCACTCTGGATATTAGAAATATGGTCGATGTATCAATCATTATCTGAATTAAAGATCAAGGCAGCAAAATTATTGACTCTTTACCTCTTATTAATTGATACTAGAGATCTTCTGGTGGTCGAAATCCAAGCACAAATCTTTAGATTTGCGTACTATACGCTATTTATAGCTATATACAACATTTTAATTCTTTATACACCGACATTGTAATATTTGTGATGAAGAGGTCGTGGCCTAATCAGTGGTCGGCATCTAAATCGATCGCTGCTAAGTTGGTCTTGCTGCTACCGGGTGATAGATAGTTGATCGATTCTAGCACTGGTTTATATTTGATATCCGACCCCAAGATTACTCGAACCTACAATGCGATTTTCATAAAAAAATTCTCACCAATAGGATAGCATTGGATAGGGACTGAAATAAAACGGTACAGTGCCTTTTTAGGCAGGATATGTGATGTATTGATTTGTAACCAGTTTAATGACCCAAATAAAAAAATAAAAAATGTATGACGCTTCAGTAGTGGGGTCTGTTGGGCGTATAATACATACATACCTGCATCAGAGTATGTATCGCAGAGTGCGCGTGCAGTCGCGCCAGCGCCAGCGCGGCGGGCAGACGTGCATCGGGCGACGCGTCTGCAGCCTGGTCGTAGCAGCGCTTGGGCATCCGCTGCTATTTAAGTGGAAACTGGTACTAGTCCGGGATAACGCTAGAAGGAAAGGGAGATTTAACATTTTGGTTATAAAATTTACGACTTAAAAGCTAAGTTTACGTCTTAAGATTGTAATTTTCTTACAGGGAAGCATGCCGCGAAGCCTGGGCTGGTCTGCGTCTGTCCCCACTCTTTTTGCCCTGCGAGAGGCCCTAGGGCAGCCGCGATAGTTCGCGGGGTGCCCCTTGGATCCGCACAGGACACAACTGGGCGGCTCCACTTCCTCAGCCGGGGATTTCCTAGTGCAATCCACCGTGCCATGATCCCCTAGGCACTAGACGCACCTAGGGCGTGAGAAGAAGTGTCGGGCGGAGTGTCCATATAACTGGCAGCGGTGACACTGCCCTAGAAGACCCCTGTTTTTAGGGGTCTCGACATAGATGCCGGAGAGGCGGCAAAAAGATCTGATGTTGAAGATTTTCTTCCCTTCTGGGGAGAGATCCAATATGGCCAGAACCATATTGTATTGTTTTTGGGCTTTTGGCCATCAAAAAAGAAAAATATAAATAAAACCTTACAACTTTTTGAAATATCTTTATGATTGGTTGAACACAGTAGTGAAGAACCCGTTATGGTTTATAATTACTAGCCATTTCCATAGACACGAAGGCGTGCTACACCCTCTGACCAATTTTCCCGCCATCTTTCTTTTACCTTTTGGTATTAGGCTTTTATTCCGTGGCATACTTTTATTTTGAATCGAAACCCAACACAAATTTTCTAGCTCACAAAAAGTGAAACGAAATAATGATGTGAAAATCCGTACTACTTTTCAACCGACTTTAAAAAAGAGAAGGTTCTCAATTCGATTGATGATCCTTTTTTTTTAAGTTGCTTTGATATTTTTTATATTCGAAAGAAAGGTGCTTCCCGTGTCGGATGGTTTTTTCAAGAATGTGATGTGAATAACAAAGTACAATACCAGGACGGACTCTCTAACGATACCGTATAATTCTACCTTTCTTCTGTCCGATGACGAATTATTTAAGATAATCGCGTACTAGGAGAGGCCCTGTAATGGCATATTAAGAGATAGGGCGTCCCCTGGGACTCGGCGCCTGGAGCGGCCGCTCTATGGTAGGGCCGACCCTGGTTTCTGTACAGCAGTGAAAGGCAACGTATGTACTTTAATAGTGTTGTAGAAACAATCCATACTTCAATATCGTTTATATAATGCATATACATACTACCGCAGAAACAGCTGCAGAAAATAATGGGTTTCCGATATACGATCTGATAGAGGATACCAGTCGTTCAAGTCGTAAGTGCGTTAATCGGCCGTGGATTTCTAATCACTGGGACGTTGTGTTTATATCTATTAATAACGGATATGCAAATAGCCCGTAAGGCACATTTGATGTATGTATTTGGGCACCAGCGGCACGCGCGCGGACAGGTTCGTGAGGTTATAGAGATCGTGGGGATTCCGAGGGTGACGTCAGATGGCAATAGGTCATCTTAACTCGACCCACAGCCACTCCCTCTGCAATCTAAGCTGACCCTGGTTTTAACCTGGATAACGCTAGGAAGATGTTGAAATAATATGTCATGAGATCCCTAAATTTAAGATTTAAAATTACTACCCCTTTTAAAAGACTCGTCAGATTTTATATTTTAAATGATGTAATTACAATGGAGAAGACACTCCAGCTGCGCTCGCTCTGTGGCTACTTTATATAAATTACATTTTCTTTTTTCAACTTCCCCCTATCTAAAATGTCTATAGGTCTATAGGTTTGTGCTTTGACATAGTAATTTAACTGTATATCTAGATATGCTGCCTGTCAAAAAAATCATATAATAAAAATTTATATATGAAAAACCTTCCGTCTCTATACATTTTCTTGAACTTGAAGTATATAAAAAAGTACTCTGGGAATCCAAACGAAAAAATAATATTGGAGTCTGTGTCTGACTCCATAAATAACTTAATTACCATCCTTAATAAATACATCTTTTTTATTACTAATTATAAAACGGCTTTTAAACTCACGCGTATGTTATATCGGTATTGCCCGACTAGTTTCCAACCCGTCCGGGGTCCTTCCTCATGAGCTCGCTACGAAGCGGTGTCGCGGAGGAAACTCTTTTTTATTATTTATATTATTACTAAGTAAAGTCGACTAGTCGACTTACTTCGGTTTGAAAAGTTCGTGCTACGTCCTCTGGTACCCGGACTTGTCAGTCCAGTTTTGCTGCAGACCAAAAGTACGGCGAGCGTTTTTGTAGTTTATAAATAAAGTCAAGTAGTTGGGATATGGCTCAAGGCCAAACGATTCCGATTACGACTACATCTCGGATAGTCGTAATCGGAATCGTTTGGTCTTGAGTCGGTAGTTTAGTTTTTCATGCATGTCATGGATTTCCGCAAAATAACGCCTGATTCTATCAGTTATTATTAATGTATATTTCTTACAGTCTTTCATTTTCTAATTGAAGTCATTATTTTTTTTGATGAAAACATATAATAAAGTGTATTTATCACGTTCGTTCGCACGTTCTTACAAACGTGGCTCACATCGAACAATAGGAAATTAAATACAATGTACATGGGAAGTTCTAAACGCATGTGTGTATCCAGAAAAGTAAATACAAAATTTTCAGTATACACGTGTAAAAGACGTCGTACCGGATACGCATCTCATGGGTTCTGTACATAATTCTAGACCTGCCTTCCGCTCCGGGGGTCGCGGGTTCGGTTCCCGCCTCCAGTCTGGGTGTATTGTCTACATGTATGTATTTATATATTTCTACAAAAATATATATATTTGTGTATAACAGGCATCTGTTACCTATAACACAGGCATTAAGTTGTCTACGTTAGGGACAGATGTCCTTGTGTCATATAGTCCTGTATATATTTATTTATTTATTATTATTTATTGAAATATTTATATTCATTCATTGTTTGCTTATTAGATGCGGTCATCCATCAATGCTCAGGCTCATAAATAAAAAAATTGATGAACAGTATTGTAAAATCTTAAGTGCATGAGAAACTAAACTACTTTGCTCTAATCCGCGAATGAATTTCATTCGCGGATTAAAGCAACGTAGTTTAGTGCTTAGTAGTTATGTCATGGATTTCTGGCGGATTCGGTTGTGTAGCTTTTGGGTTGCAGCATTGCACCGATTTTTCCTCGTAGTCATTCGCGGATTTAAGCAAAGTAGTTTAGTATTTCATGCATGTCATGAATTTCCGCATATTAACGCCTGTTTCTATCAGTCACAATATAGAAAACAATAACTTAAAACTACTTAAATTGCATGAGAGGGATATTATTGGTCAAAGCGATCTCTTACAGACAACCCAGGCAAGACAGGATTGTAGAAAATAGTAATTGGGATGGTGTAAACGCAATAATTTTTTTTTTTAAAGAATATTAGAAATACTTTTTAGGTATATCTAATATTCCCTTTCCCCCTCCTACTAAGCTTAAATTAAAAACTTGTATTAGGACCTAACAGGCGGGTGGTTAACGTAAATTACTATCAACGCCCATGGGCAACATAATATTTTAAAGCGGAAAGATTTGATTGTTTGTTTGCATTAAATACACTCTGAGGCTACAGGACCGATTTGAAAATTCTTCCACCATCAGAATTCCTGCATTATCCCAGATAAACATAAGGGATAGGGTATTTTCAAAAAAGTTAGGGATCCGTATGAAATATACGATAATGAAAATACCCGTATAACCTGCTGGGCTGGCCACTAATAAGATATTTAAGGAATTTATTTATTTCTAATTGGCAAGGGACAGCGGGACCGACGATTTACCTTCTTGCCATTTAACAAGTAGCTATTGGACAACTGTGTCCAGAAAAGGAGCATACTCCTTTGTCAAAGGCCATCGACGATGCCTTTGTCAAAGGGCTCGCCGATGAAGGCATCGGCCCTCTTGACTGTCCATGGCCCTCAGATAAACCATATGGGCAGGAGACGGTTACGGACTATATAGCGGCAGTGATAATAGCAGATAGGGCAGTCCGGAGTCCCGGACCCGTAGTGGATCTGACCAATTATCATACCAGATTAAAAACAAATATACTTGTAGAGGATAAATTGGGGCGTATCTGAGTTATATTTAGGTTATATTCGGGAATCAATAAAACACTAACTTGCCATTAATTTCCTAGTACTGTACCGGGTAATTAACCACATGCCTACGTGCTCATAAGATCTGATAGAAGTTTTATTCAAGGTGCAATTCAATAAAGACACTGATATGCATGAAATACTCAACTACTTTGCTTAACTCCGCGAATGAATATGAGGGAAAATCGGTGCAATTCTGCAACCTGAAAACTACACCACCGAATCCAACTCCAAAGCACAGAACTACACTGACTTGAATCGATAGCGCAATTAGTTGACCTTGCAGTGCGTGGTTGAGTTTGAGTTTTTGATAAAATCGTAACCGCTGCACAGCTCCATCAGTGTTTTGGAAGGCTATAAAATTGTGGGTCCATTTAGTGATATCAGTCGTGAGGTTATAAAAATTGTGGGGGTTCCGGGCATGCTGCAATTTAAGTGGACCCTGGTATTAAACCGGGATAACTTTAGAGAACCTTTAGTTAAGGGTAGTCCACGCTTGCAGTCCTTTTGGCTCGCAGCTGAATTGGGCCGGTGTGTCCCTGAACCAGTTCCTCTTTATCACATAAGATCGCCGTGAAGTGGCGACAATACTGTCACGTTAAGTTATGGTATTGTTGTCGTGGTCATGGTTTGGTTCGGTTTGTGAAAGTTCCCGATAGCCTTAACCTCTCTTTATCTGGATGCTAGATGGGTGAACCATTCTAACACTGGCTTGGACCTTCTCCCGATTAATGTCACTAAGGGATATTAGTCATGAGATTGTGGGGGATCCGAGGATGACGTCAGATGGCAGTCGATCATCTTAAGTTGCCCCACAGCCACATCCTTTGCAATTTAAGTGGTATTAGATCAGGATAACGCTAGGTAGAAGATTGTCAACATTTTTGAGGCACCAATTTTTTCTTCTTCAGTGCATCTCTTTCGACTTTTATTGAAGCAGAGTTGATAAAAATGTGTTTAGTCTCTTATAGTAAGGTATGACATCTTTAAACGCCATTTTTCTTAACATATTCCTGGGTCTCAGTCACAAGTCCCAGCCAATGCTGTGGTGCCTTCCTATGCAACGTGAAGGACGGTGAATCCCGGTGAATCCATGGAAGCTTATTGCTGCTATAGGATATCAAAACAGCGCCATCTATGGGTCGCTTACCGCACCGTCCGCCGCCCGTTCCGCCCCACATTTTAAACCTCTCATATCTTCTAAGATATTTATATTAATGATATGCGGTAAAGGGCAATTGTGAACTGCATAAAATGTACAACTTATCTGGCTTATTTAATTCGATAGGGATTAATACGGTATTCTTTAAAATAGCTTAGCAAATAGTTCATTATTATTTTGTAATATGAAAAACATAAAAATGCCTACTGTGGGTTGCGCTTGGGAGCTGTATATATATACCATCGATAACTTTTTTATAGATCGTTTTAAGGTGTACACTTTTGTAATACATAATTATGATTTGTTATGTGTCTCGTAAGGTTTAGTTGGCGCACGCAATACAAGGGCACAAAAATACGATATATTTGTTAGCTAAATTCTTTTATTCTCAGACATCACCCCATCTAAGCTGTAGGGAAGATAGAGTCGTAAAAGTAAAGATTATGTACGAGATTCCGGCCGGCGTCTGCAGCGAATTAGGCCTGCGCGTACGGGTACCAGTACCTCCTTCTCACGTAAGATCGGCGTGAAGTAGCGGCAATGCTGTGACGTGAAGTGGTGTTGTTGTCGTGTTTCGTTCGGTTTGTGAGAGTTTCCGGTGACCTAAACTTCACCTTAAGTGCTGGCAACAGTAATGCGAGCCTACAGATGATGCAGATGGCCATGGGCATCGGTTACATTTAGGTGAACCGCCTAATTTGCCCTTTATAATATATAAAGTCATATTGTCTAATTGATTGAATGAGTCTTGTAATAAAAACTGTGTTAATTGTTTCGATACCTTGTAGCCGAATTGGGCCGGCGCGTCCGGGTAGGCACTTCGGTGCCTGCTGCCTGCTCGTCTGCCCCCTTGTAACATAAGAAAAAAAAAAAAAAAAGTATTAATAATTTAAAAAAAAAAACGAAAGAAGCTACAAAGGGAAAAGTAAACACAATATACATGATGCATAATTATGGGTTTCAGGGCAAATCCAAACATTTTTTTAAACTGTTTTTAAAATCATCAACGGAGTTACAGAAAATATCGATTGAAGAATATTTCTTGTTAAAAATTTTACACGCTCGAAACAGAAAAGTATTACTTACATAATTAGTTTAGTAACAGAGTACGCTTAGATTGCAAAGAATGTGATGACGGACTGTCGTTGACGTTATCCCCGGAGCCCCCACCCTCACTACAATCTTACGACTAACATCACTCAGTGAGGCACATCGGAAAGTCAGTGTAGTGCTGGGCTTTGGTGGCGGTTTGGTAGCTTTCGGGTTGCAGCATTACAGCGATTTTTCCACGTATTCATTCGCGGATTAAAGCAAAGTAGATTAGTTTTTCATGCATGTCATGGATTTCCGCAATGTAACGCCTGATTCTATCAATTATATTCGCTTCTGTCAGGTTCGACTTGGAACTGTCATCGCGGCCCTACCAGACGTTACGGCTGCACGGTAGTGCGGTGCGCTCCATCGCCTTCCACCGCCGCTACCCGCTGTTTGCTTCCGGCGGAGACGACCCCTACCTCGTCGTCTCTCATGGCATGGTCTACAAGTAAGTGCGCTTTAGTACAATGGAGCGTCCATTATCCTAAAGTCTATCAACCGAACAATCGCTTATGCGAACAAAAAAATAGAAGGCCAACAGCAAGAAAAACAAAAAAATGAGACGGTACGTTTTCTATAAGATGCTGGTTGCAAATAGAAAGTGCAAGTGTAAATACAGTGTACGCACAGTTTATGGAAAGTTTCCTCGTTTTATTGATTCTCTAATCAGTTTAACACAGTCAAGGCACCGATCCTCAACAGTATCTATTTATATATTTATACAAAACCAAATGTTTATGTATTACAGGTGTCTGTTATTTATATATAACACGGGTTAAATTCTATTGAAGCGTCTTACCTCGTGCGGGTCGATTTCATACAGCGATAAATTTCCGTCATACATATCGGACGGGCACGGAGAACCCATCGGACTGTCACATATCGACCTGTTGAAAAAGTATTCTCATATAAAAATATATGTATTATGCTTATAAATTTATGTCAAAATATGTTCACATGAGATCGCCGTGAAGTGGCGGCTATGCTGTCACGTCTAGTCATGGTGTTGTTGTCGTCGCGTTTCGTTCGGTTTGTGAGACTTCCCGGTGGCCAAAACTCGTCATTAAGGGCGGGCAGCGCATCTGCTGGCCTTCTGGTCTCTTGCAATGGGAGACTTTGGCAGCACAGCGAAGCGTGTGGCGAGAAATGACTTACAGAAATGTAAGCGACTATGAAAACTAGCGGAAGTCCCTCCTGGACCAGAGGAGGGAGGAACTCAAGTCCCGACCACCTGCTGCCATCCCATATAATTACGTGAACGGTGTGCTTAAAGCAAAAATAGGCTATGTGAGCCACTGGAAAGCACACCTAAGAAGCGAACACCATGGTTCTCCCGTCCAACAGTGACCCGAAGCAGTCACTGTAGCCGAACACCTCGCAACTTCGAGCGCATGAATTCAGTGATTTTGTTAAATTCAACTAAAAATCATTAGACCAAAATACATATTTGTATGTAAGTGCAGACTTTTATGTATATCGGTTAACAAATTTTTAACTACACATTGTTAAATAACTTTTTGTTTTAATAAAGCAATGGGCTAACGGGCAGGCGGTTCACCTAAGTGACCACCGACGCCCATGGACAACTGCAACACCAGGGGGCTCGCAGATGCGTTGTCGGCCTGTGAGAAATGAGTATGCTCTTTTCTTGAAGATCCTTAAGTCGTATCCGTTCGGAAATACCGAAGCCGGCAACTGATTCCACATAGAACTCTTCCCGAGGAAGTCGTTCCTTAATCAGTGGTCGGTGTTTGAGTGTATCGCTAGGTTAAGCAGTTCTTTCCGCGGCCGGGTGGATATATAATACACCAAGTCTCGAGGCGGAAATCGAACCCACGACCTTTGGAGCGGAAGGCCGGTTCACTGGCCACTGCGCCAACGGGCCAGTCAAATCGATTGGTTGATCCAATTTTGATGATTCTTTTTTATTTGAAAGCTTTTGCTTCCAATGTGGTCCCATTTCAATTTAGACTTGTTCTGACCATTTGTAGTCTGCTTTTTTTTTGTTAAAGTTTTTGGTAAATAAAATAATTTTGAATAATGTACCGCGCGTAATATTTGTTTTTTTTTACACGGACGTCTGTTCCTAAGGTAGACAACTTAATGCCTGACAACCTAATGCCTGCCTAATTACAACGTTGATGTTTTGTCTCATAGAAACAATCTGAGAATATTTTCCTGAATTGTGAATATACCTTTATACATAAATAACATGTACCTATTATATCCTAAACATAATTCTTATTGTATACTGACCAAATTCTTAGTGATGAAAGATACCAGCATATTGGAAAATGAACCGTCGAAATTCATTTTTTTAAACAAAGATTGGCGACAGCTTCATTATTAATTCTCTATATATCAGCAGTAAGACGATAACTGGGTAACTGCACTGCGGATATACTAGCTTTTACGCTTATCTAGACCTACATACCAAGGTTTTTGCGAACCATTCGCAACTAATAAGTATAGCGTGACTGGCAGCGGTCATTTAAGTGGAACGGATCTTGGAAAAAGATAAAAAAATACTAAGTAAAAATAATATATGTAGTAGCATGAAAAATATCGTTTGTTTGTTCCTATTTTTAAGTACTACTGAATGGATGAAGCTTAAGTTAAAGTCTATATTTATATATTCCTTCAAGGAAAAAGCACTCCCAAAAGACCGGCAACGTATACGCATAATTTCTGGTGGTGTGTCCTTGGGCGTCGATAGTCATTCAGTAAATCAGGCTGCCCGTTTGCCCCATGATATATAAAGAAATGCATTAAGAAAATAAACGTGTCGGACGAAATTTGTCTCTTTAGTGGCAAGTGACTTTACGAATAACATTTGTAGGGTCTATCTCTTGATGGTGCTTTGGTGTCGAAGTGAAACGTGCGTTGAGGCATATCGGAAAGTCAGTGTAGTGCTTTGCTTTGGTGGCGGTTTCGGTGGTGCAGCTTTCGGGTTGAAGCATTACACCGATTTTCCCTCCTATTCATTCGCCGATTAAAGCAAAGTAGTTTAGATTTTCATGCATGATTTCCGCAAAGTAACGCCTGATTCTATCAGTTCTTTCGCGTCTATTTTGAAAGCCAATAAAGAAGCGGGTAGGCAACAAAACATTAAAAGGAAATAGAAAATGTCCATATTAATGGAAGAATGGTACAATCCTTATTGTTACTTTTAATCTTTGTACAATTGTTCGTAAATATGAAATAAGAAATGTGTCAACGCTCTCGTTATTAGCCATTGTTACTGTACTCTTGCTTATTGCTCGCCTCACTGCGCATTGTTCTGTTTATTTTTGAAATGCTGAGTCCGTTTATAAAATATGTCGGATTAAATACAAAATATCAGCACGTCGTACGAGTATATTATTTGACTGTCCCTTGAATTAATATATTTAACTAGCGGACCCGGCAGACGTCTGTATGCTATCCTATCTTTCAAGTTGGTTCAAACTGCACACGGTATATAAATTTGATTAAAATCGGTTATGTAATTTAGGAGTCCATCGCGGACTAACAACGTGACGTGTTATTTATATATATATTTAGATTAACCAATGGAATCAGATTTTACTTTTCGGAAATCATGCAATAAAACGGGATAGACGTATTTCTTAGCCATCCATGGATTTTGTGTGAGTGACGGGTTTATCGCGTTGCAAAGGAAGGGACCAAAGCAGCAAGTAGTACTAGTTACTTTTACTTAGTATTACGCTGCAACCTCGATAGAACGAAACTCAAGGGAACTAAAAAATATTCGTTATATCGCGTAATTTGTTAGAATGAGGTTCGTTGTAAGAGGTTAGATTGGACTACGAATTGTTTTAATAAGGTAAATGTCTGAATCGAATCGTGAATGACTATTATACAATTAAGTGTTAATTATTGATAGGATACGTTATGTAAGGGTTGGTAAATTCGTAAAAAGGAGGTAGGTTAATGCTTTCCATTTATATTCTGCATTTGTTAGAAAAAAGATTTGATTAATATAGTCGTAATGGAAAGGTATATTTTACATTAGTTCGTATGAACAGTTCTAGGGGATTTAAAAAGTTTGTCATATTGAGGTTCGTACATTTATTACTAACTACAGAGTAAACTTAATATGGGTTACTCTGTAGTTAGAAATAAATGTATATTGACATGTATGACATGTATGTATGACAAAGTTTGCACACATATGGACTATATTAAACTAAAGGCATTCTACTTAAAGGCATTGTTTTTCTTTTGTAAAAATATACTGAAATAGGGTTTACATGTGTAGAGACCAATAAAATATCTCTTTTACTGTAGAACTTATGGTTACCTTGCTGTAGTACCGGTCAGGGAAGGACGACGAAAGTAAAAGGTACTACCATAGCGAACACCTTGCGTAATGGTTAATAATAGAGCACGCGTAACGTTAAGTAACATTCAAATTGGTAATTTATACGTAAATATATAAGTGGAATCACATACCACAACGCGTAGGGTTTTGCTAAGAACAGTGGTGTGCATAGAGTAAGGTAAGCCTAGATAAATTTGCAAATTAAAATATTATATTGTGTATTTTTATTTTATGTAAAACACTTTTATATTTTATATTCTTTTTCCTTGCGTTATCTAGGTCTTTGCCCTGCAGTGGGGAAAAATAGGCTCTAAATAAATAAATAATAATAAATATCCCGGTCTAGTACTAGGGTCCGCTTTGCCGATTGTAGAGGATGTGGCTGTTATAAAATAAATAAGTACAAAAGCTTAATATTAAAAGCGTATAGTGAATACTAAAAACTTAATATTAAAATCACAAGAGTAATAAAAACTAAATATTAATATTTCATACTTCACAAACGTAATTTCGTTGCACTAGTAAATATCCTTGAGTAAGGCTTTTGTGCCTGTAGGACATTATAGCCAATGGTTGAAAATACTGCTTTGTTTCTTGTTCTTAAAATTATTACTAAATCAATACAAAGTGAACGGTCGGTTTTGATGCGATTGCTCAATTAACCGCCAGCTAACATCACATTTAATGACGTATGTAATAAAAGAACCACAAACCGTTCATATTGTGACACATTATTTTTTTTGAGTATATTGTGATATATGTTTGACGTGAGCTATTACTAAATTTTTTGACGCAATATCATAACATAAAGAATTTTACGCCAAAAATATAACAATAATCTTCCTTTTCCTAGATTTCCGTCCTTCCTAGCGTTCCTACCTAGCGTTATCCCGGTCTAGTACCAGGATCCGTTAAAATGCAGAGGATGTCGCTGTGGGGCAAATTTGCAAATTTGCACACAGTGTGCTGTTTGATCCAACTTATAAGATACGATAGCTTATATTCGGGCCGGACAACGTCTGCCGGATCCGATAGTATTAATATTAAAAAAACGTATCAATAACAGTTTTCTTGTGTTGTTATAGCAACGAGCGGGTCGGGAAGCGGTCCCGGTGGTGGTGAGCCCCCTAAAAAAGGAAGCAGTCGAGTTCCTAAGATAAGATAAGATAATTACCATATAAATAGATCTTACAAAACTGAGTTTAAATTGCATACAATTAATGCGTACACATTGTCACTGAGTGATATCAGTCGTGTCATTGTGGGGATTCTGGAGATGACGTCAGACGGCAGTTGATTATCTTGACTCAACCTAAAGCCACATTCTCTCCAATTTAAGCGGACCTCGCCAATAGATCGGGATAACGCTACTTATTACGGAAAAAAATCAAAAACATTGTCTTTTTACGTCTTATATTTTTCCTGTTATTTTTCCGTCTCCATAGTAACCAATAAAAAATATTCAAACCTATTGTTCGCCCTCCAAAGTATTCACCTATACATGCAATTTAACGAGTAGACGCAAACACGCAAGCTCGCCAATATTAGATGGGTGACCCATTCTAGCACTGGTTTATATCTAATATCCAACCTCCTCCGTGTTTCGGAAAGCACGTAAAACAGTGGGACCCGATTAATGTCATTTAGTATTAAGAACTTAGAGAAGAAGTAAGTCGTGAGAGTTTAGAGATTGTGGGGATGAGATTAGACGGCAGTTGGTCATCTTAATCCCACAACCACATCCTGGGAAATATTAGCGGACCCTGGAACTGGACCGGGATAACGTTAGGTATAATAATTCAATAAGAGGTAGCGCCATTCTTGTGGCCAAATTGAGCCGGCGCCTCCGGGTACCAGTACCTCTATCTTACATAAAATCGGCGTCAAGTGGCGCTAATGCTGTCACGTCCAGTGATGGCATTATTGTCACGTTTCGTTCGGTTCGATGAGACTTCCCGGTGGCCTTAGGACGGTTTAAGGAGCATTCTGTTGCTCATACAAGCGACGAAATCAAGAGCTTATTAAATACGTCCAAGTGCGTATTAGAATGCTTTAAAGAGTTGTGGAATTGGGATCTCTACATGGGCACCGATACTTTTATATATTTTACTGAAGAAGATCGATAAGAATGCTTGACAGTTGGGGGAATTACAGGACGATACTACTACTTTTGCCTAAAACAGACAATATTTTTACATTTTTGGATAAACTCGTGATAATACTTACAAACGATTATCTCCTAGGGACCAAGTCTCATGATATTCATAGGGTTGCTCAAGGCAGAACTTATTCTAATAGCCAGGGGATGAAAACTCAACAGTGTAAATATTGTTTGATATATTTAAATGCATTTAATGATTTATAAAACAAGTTATAAAACTGGAATATTTGATGGGCTCGGAGAACGACGCCACAGGGAACATTTTTGTGAATCTTGGCCATCCTTAATTCCGCACTCATACCGCGAGCAAAAGTTGTTTTCTCCTAGTAATCATAGCTTATCACATAAATTGAATCGACATGATTCAAGCCTCCAATGGCTCTTTGATCGTTTACTTGTTTTGTCTTGTAGTCAATTCGTGCAAAAGTTTGGGTTGACATATTCAAGTTCGGAAAAGACTCCAACAAACGGTCGAATTAGGTTTAGTTTGTCGCCCAAGAGAGTACAATGTTCCTTGTCCAAAATTTGACACCTCGTATAGCCAGATTGTCTCACGCTATTTACAGTCCCCTCTAGACAAGCGATACCGGTGGAGAAGCAATCCTGACGAAACTTGTCATTTATCAAAATCAAAAGCCGATATCCTTTACGAGAAGTGTACGGTGGAAATCGACCTTACAGTAACCAATTCAATCGGCCCATTGTTAGGTTTCCGTCCGAGATTCATTCCTAAAAATACTGCCGTTACTAGTGACAGTGTAATTGATATAAATGAAATAAATGCCATAGATATTATGTGTAATGTAGTAGATGGTTCATATATAAACGGGGAACCTTCGCACGTTTTATATCATTTTTACCCAAATGTCGCACCAGGCTTTAAGATAATAGAAGCTCCGGATGAGAAAATTTATATGCCAGTAAATACTAACGTCTTAAGTCATATTATCATTCGAGCTGTAGATCAGACGGGGCATTTAATCGAATTAAGAGGTGAAGAGTTGACGTTATATTTACGACTTAGGAAAAAGGTGTAAGTTTCAATATTATTGTCGCTAGGTAGATTGAAATGGTAATTGCGGGTTGATCTTCTAATTCTAATTATTCTTTATTGGGTGGTTTACGAGCAGTGGCTCAAACTATTTCTTATGAAGTTAGAATATCATTAATTATGATATCTAGAATTATTATAATTATAGATTTTAATTTAATAAGATTTTTTAATTATCAGGTGGTGGTTTGGTTTATTTTTTTAATAATACCTTTAAGATTGTGTTTTTTATCTTCATTAATAGCTGAAACAAATCGAACTCCCTTTGATTTTGCTGAAGGGGAAAGTGAATTAGTTTCTGGATTTAATATTGAGTATAGAAGAGGTGGATTTGCTTTAATTTTTTTATCTGAATATTCCAGAATTTTATTTATAAGTATGTTATTTGTGATTTTATATTTGGGGGGTTATAATTTAACATTTTTTTTTTATTTAAAGTTAGTTTAAGGAATAGAATTGTCTTGTGACAAGTGTCTTAACAAAATTTGTGGACAGTTCGATATATTATCGATGTTCGATACGTAATCGCTTCTTCGCTTTTAGGAGCACGGAATGAAGATTTTTCGCGTTTTTTTTTAAATCAAAGTATTAACAAAAAGCCGTTGGTCACACGCTGTTGGGTTATGATATAAAAAGATATCTACCAGAGATTACTTATTCGGCCTTTACTTTAAATACAATACCTCAAATTCATCAAAACCGTAACGACAAACAAGGTCGGTACGGTGGGAACAACCGTTGTTACAGAGATAAAAACGACTAGAAAGGACAACCAAAACATAGATCTATAAAATTCGTATAGAGTATAGTGTAAGCCTCACACAATGTCGTAATTCCATTTTCGAATCTCCCTTATGAAAATTTGTTAAGGTGTCCAAACAGTCACCTCCTTTGACCACCTTTTATCAGTTCTTCTCAAGATATACCCTGCCCATTCCCATTTTTGTTTCTTGATATGGTAGATTATGTCCTTCAGGCCAGTCATCTCTCTAATGACACTCCTTCCTTTTTATTTTATTTATTTTAGTCATACTTCTGTCTATTGCTTTTTGCCAGTTTTTCTCGTTTGGCCATTCGTTAGGGTCCAAGTTTGGCTACCAAAGGAGACGGCAGGACGTATACAAGTATCAAAAACTTTCTCTTTCGGGAAATCATTTTTCATTATTACCTTCAATGACCAGTACTTTGCCCATCCAATGGAAGTTCTTCTATCCACTTCTTTCCATGCATGATTTGTTTGTAAAAGAGATCAACTGCCCAAGGTATTTATAGTCCTCTACGTAATCTAAAGACTTATCACTTGTATGTGGGTAACGCTACAATTTGGGAAAAGATAAGGCAAATCTGGAGGTCCGAGCGGATCATGGATCGGTTATTCATTCGCTGTTCCTTACTGGTGGAAACGGTTAGGGAGCCGGAGCGGCAATCCGAGCTTACGTTGGCGTACCATCAGGGGAAGACAAATCACCGTGGGGTGAGTGAAACGTACCAGGCCTTACGTAGGAAGTATTTTTGGACGGGAATGAGGCGCACGATTCAGGACGTCGTTGGGTCGTGTGAGGTGTGCATGGCAACGAAATATGACCGCCACCCCCCTAGGGTATTACAGGAAGAAACCCCTACGAGCGATGGGCCACTGCGGGATTTACAAGTGGATACCTTTTCCTGGCGTGGTTTCAAATGGATAACCATTCTTGATACCTTCAGCAAGCCGACGCACAGTTTCCCAAGGCAGAACATCTAACCGTGGATTTTGACAGGCTGCAAGCCATCGATAAAATTTTGCCAACTCCTTTTCCGGATCTGGGAATGAATGACGGGGTCACTTCTATTGTCGCAGGCAAATACAACACAAGGATTTAGTCTGCTCATCTTGACTGAAGATATGTCATGAAATGGCATTTAAATAAATCAGCAAAATGATAGACTTACCTGGCGGAACTATTTTACACTTGAAACTGTTCTTATAACTAATATATACAAATTTACAATCTCACAGTCCTCCACAAACACAAAGATCTTCAGAGAAACCTAATAAACAAAAATGGCATTAGACTCCGACAACTTTCATGCAATGTGGAAAATTACCAATTTACCAAAGGAAAAGCTGTACAACTATATAATAATAAACATTGGAAGTTTATTGTAAGGCTGTGCTCCTTCAAAAGTTAGCGTTTTTTTGACGAAATGAATTGTTTTTGGTCTAGAAAGAACCAATAAACTAACACGTCTATTACTCCGTTTGCTAACCTGCTTAGTAAATGTGATATTTTCGTTAGTAGTTTTGTTGATGATTTTATAAGCTATATTTTGCTTGTAAAAATCTACACTTAGTCCTAACTAATCAGATAGTTAGTTAATAGTTTTTCTTATTATATAGAACCATTCGTAACACTCAATTTCGACTAGGAATTATTAGTTTAAAAATTTTTAGTTTTGAATGTATTACATCTCAGTAATAAATTTAGTTTTCTTGCACCCCATGTTGCGGTCCAAATTATCTAATAAATGCTGTAGGAAAAACATTTAAAACCGTAAAAAAGCTTTTAAAATTTCCCGCCACCCACATGTGGTCTCGCTGCTCAGTTAGACTTCATTTTTCTCTCTTTACGGCTATGACAGCGGCCAAATGGATTTTCAGTGGACCCGTGGACTTTTATAGGGAAACGTAGATTACATAAAATTTATTAAGCGACTATGGACCGAGTATATAGTTCTACTAGCAGTTTCCTGCGACTTCGACGGTGTAAACTAGCCCTATTAAAAAAATTTCGTTAGTGGATGTTTGTTAGTTATATAAATACAACCACGTAGCTGTGAAGCTAATGGGTCGCAGCTGAAAATCAGCGGTGTGAATTATGTGTTTTCACATAATATAGGGCACATGCTGAGCTGTCTTAAAGACCCTTTCTCTGTCTAACGCAGACAGCTCAAGTTGGAAGATATTATTAATTTTTAGTCTTATATATTGTTTTAGTTTTAAGTGGCTGTCTGTTATATCTGCAGAGAATAAATGTTTATCATTTCATTTCATATACTATCTCCTTCCGAATTTCATCTTTGTACGTCCCTTAGTTTTGGATATTTCGTGATAGGTGACCTTTCGCTTCGTCCTTTCGCTAATTAAACAGAGCCTTAATAACTCAACGGTAGAAGGGATGGATTAAAATCCGCTAGATACCCGGAGGGCCTAGAACAAACATTCTCGATGGTTTTACTTATTTTTACGTTCGAAAAGGAACGTCAAATGAAGGTTCGCGCTTCCATTTTACACGACTTACACGGCCGTAACGTCGAGGATTCGTTACGTGCGTGTTCTGATTTCATTCGTGCTAGCAATATTGTAACTTAGTTGTGTAGAACGGTAGCATGAATGTTTCATTTGACGTTTGGTTCCGAACGTAAAAGTAAGTAAAGCTATCGAGAATATTCGTGCTAGGCCCTCGGTTCAAACCCTGACGCAGCTGGGGTTTTGTACGTTTTGGTTGCAGCTGAAAGAGGCCGTCGCCTCCAGGTACTAGTCCTCTTTTTCATATAGGATCGCCATGAAGTGGCGGCTATGCTGTCACGTCAAGTGATGGTATTGTTGTCGCATTTCGTTCGGTTTGTGAGACTTCCCGGTGGCCTAAACTCTTCATTAAAGACCGGAATCATCTGCTAGCCTCCTGATCGTGCAGATGTCCGTGAGCGTAAGGTGAACCGACTACTCGTTTGTTCCTTGTAACATAAAAAAAGGACGGCAGATGGGAAGAAAACGTCAAATTCATTATTCCTCAGATTAAACCGGCTTTCGCTCGAAGACGTCAGATTTCCCGCGAGACTTACAATAGTATATTAGTGGAAATACACTGAAGATTTATTTTTTCGCACCTGCGGTCGGATTTAATGCTCAGGTTACTCTATTATTCTTTTATTTTCCTAGTATTTTCGTTCGGAATTTGACGTGTGATGTAATGTAATAAATTATGACGCAACAGTTTTGTAGTGGTTGTATAAACTGCATTAATACGACCAACTTAGCAGCGTACGACTGGCAGCTAAAAAATAAAATATTTTTAAATTATACCCACAAAGGCGGGCCTATATCGTGAACTCCTGGATGCCCACTAATGGCTGCAAACGACCCGGCAGGCCGAAGAAGATGTGGCTCGACCATTTGGATCCCTTTGCGGGGAAGTTACGGATGAGATTGGCCCAGCAAAGAGGAAGATGGTTCAAGAAGGGGGAGGCCTTTTCCCAGGAGTAAGACACAACAGGCTAATAAAAAAAAATCAACACGGAGTTGGCAATACAGCTGACATTTGTTAATGGAAAATCTTCAGTATGTAATCTGTGTTCAAAATCCATTACCACCAAAATAAACATGACGTCAGATAAATGTTTTAGTCGGTCGTAAAGGCGGCACCAATGAAATGTCTTTAGAGCAGTGCTACCATAATTGAGAATTATATTAACAAATGCTATTGGCAGTTGTTATGATGCCGGAGCCAGACATAGCTTCATTTGAATGATCATCTCAATGATCGCGTAGTGTAGCCGGGCACTTTGTACAGCAATACAAAGTTTTATAGCACTTTGTAGACATCAAGGACGAAAACGTATAAACTCTGAGCTATGTCTGGCAGCGGCATTATAGGCACCCACAACTTACATCTCTTTGTCGTCATACCGTATACAATTTCCCGGCCCACACTACATGTTCATTAAAATGATCATTCAAATGAAGCTATGTCTGGCGCCGGCATGAAAGAAATGGTTTAATTGTAACTGGGATTATTCACTCAGCTGCTTGAGGCCAATAGACATGAAAGCGCAACCACGTCTTTGTATTATTTATCTCCAACAATATATGTGTGAATATCGCATTTGAATGTTTGTGTGGTCACTGGTTCTAGATTATATTATGACCTACGACTGTATGTTACAGTGTATGCTAGTGAATTGTATGTCAACCTTCGGGTAGGGTGACGGTCTGAGATAACCGAAAATTGCACTAACCTGCCGATTCATTTTCGTCCCGGATATGTGTTGGAGTCCGCAGATGGTCGCCGTGGTCACAGCGCAATTCACAGTTATATACATCTTACGTACACAAATATTCCGCAGTCGAAGACAAGAGGATGCTTTACTTGTGTAATGTGAGCTAAGTTACATCCTGATGGATGAAAGCATTTAAGGATTGTCCATGTGATGGTGGATACGATCCACACATATACGACCACGCGCGAAGTCAGGACCAAAGTAAAGCGGGGGGGCGACAGGCATACGAAAACGAAGGTAGAAATCGCATTAATGCAATCTCAAAGTTTCAACTACCTTCCACTGCGCAAAGATCGAACAATATCCTTTGTTTCAATAATGCACATCTTTCTCTCTCCCTCTGTTACGAGCGCCGTAAATCGTCTCATCTATTTAGCAATCAAAACGAAAATTCGGAAGAATGGGGATCGGTTAATTTGGAAACGTTTGTATTAGTATTATTCCAATTCTGGAAAGCTATTCATCCAAATATCTCCTCTGAGGATTTCTCGGCGATTGGATAAAAACGAGCGGTTTTACATAAATCCGTTGTTGAGCCAATGGATGTGGCATATTGTTAATTTTTATTTGTTTATACACTTCATTGTACACCACAGAAGTGCACCACAGAAGTACACAGACGGTAAGGAAACATACAATAAACAAAAGACATATTTTTTTATAATGCTAGTAGGATTATACCAGATTTGGCGTGGCAGGGGAGAGAACACTGACAGTAAAGGTAAGTGTTAGTGATCACTATAAAGCGCTCCCAACATCAGGGACTGCAGTAACAGAAAAGGTAAATAAAAACACCGCGACACTTCAATCTTTTTAATATTTTACTCATAGATATCAAGTTTAGGCAAGTTTATCCAGCACAGGAAAAATAATTAATCTCTTTGACAACGTATAAGGCATCGCACAAGTAATGGTCAGCTGTAAAAATTATCCATTATGACTGTATGACCGCGTTGGAGAAGTGGTTCTATTAGATTAAATGTTACCGTCGCTTCAGTCGGTCGAAACTCAATTTTTGTAGTCTCTTCTGTCTGGCCTGCTACTTTGTCATTATCGTAGTTTTCAACATTTTCGTTAGGGTAGGAATAGATATTGATACTCGAGCTTATTTTACCTCAGCTACTATAATTATTGCTGTACCTACAGGAATTAAAATTTTCAGATGACAATTTAATGAATGCGATAACTAACAAACAATGCTTACAATTGATGGATATTTAACTACATTGGCATTTAAATCAAAATTTAACCTTTATTACAAAACTATTCGAAAACGTAGTTCATGCCTACTTTTTTCAGTAATCATACCTAGCATTTGTATTAGACCATTGAATTTGATTAAGGATTACGTGCATGTGATACATATGCCAGTTTAAAAATCGAAATAGTAAAATACTTTATTACGATACGATAGACGACTATGTTAGATTGCTTTATCAATGAAACTCGCGGCGGCGTCAAAGGAAAACGACGCGACTAATTCTGAATGGCGCGAAGCCTACGCACTTCGTGGCTCCTTTGATGCAAACGCCGCGCCGACATGCAAAAACAATTGATCGAAGAAATTTTAAGTTTTATTTACATTACGATTTATTGCTCTTTATCTGTTAAATTATCTATAGAAGTTGATGTCAACATTTCATGTAATTTTCTGGATAGGCGCGAACATCTATTTTTTAAGCTTTTGTTCATCTTAGAGTGAAGTTTGTTAGACATTTTAATAAGGTCTCTAATGTTGTCTGTGTACGAATAGACTAAATCTCTAATATTTTGTTTACCCCTACAGTTATCTAGCAAACTAATAAATTGGTCTAAATTTATAGGAAAGTTATTTTCATTGTTGAGCTCTGTCATATTCTTTTCAATATTTTTCCAAATTTCTTCATTTCCAGAATTGGTTTTCTTTAATTTTTTCTTTATTTTCTTTTTGATGTCCACATCTTCTAGAGAAAGATTGCTATCCGTTTCATCAGTTTCAAGTTCCATCCTATCAGTGTCATTATCTTGTGTTTGTACATTATTCCTATACTTACTAAGTCTATATGACATTCTTAAAGCATTATCTATACGGTATTTAATTAGAAAATTGTACACACTAAACTACAGAGCAATTTCTTAATATATCTCTAATTCTAAAAAGGCTCTACGAGTGAGTATAATTAAATGTGTTTGTACATTATTCCTATACTTACTAAGTCTATATGACATTCTTAAAGCATTATCTATACGGTATATAATTAGAAAATTGTACACACTAAACTACAGAGCAATTTCTTAATATATCTCTAATGGTCCCACGAGTTGGTCTCATTTATGCCAATTAAATGAGTGAATCGGTTATAAAATTCCAATGACAATAAATATCCAACTATTACGGATCGTACCGTAATTTAAGTTCAATTGGTTGTTTGCTTTAAATCGATCCAAAACCGGGCGCGGAACCAGGCGTTGAATGAGGTGACTCTGGCGAAAGCGGCGGGGTGACCCAGAGCGCAACCATCACGGTGACCGAAAGATGTGATACCAATCTGTTGGAAGAAGAGGATAACCTTTAGTACTTTTATACGTATACGTGCATCATTCCCACTAAGAAAATGAAAAGCAGGAGCATTTCATTTAAGATTAGAATTATAACTGACCAGTTGACGGTTGTTGCCACTGCCAGTAGCCAGAGGACCACCAGAGTCCCCTTGGCAAGTGCTGTGACGGGCGGGAGTGCCAACACAGAGGGTTGAGGCGATGACACCGGAGGATCCATAGACACCAGCGCATACGGCGTTAGTGATGACTTGCAAGTTGACGTGTCTTAAAGCTTGAGCAGAAGAAATGGCTGCGTCTGAAATGAAAACAGATTCGGTGGTGTAGCTTTCGGGTTGCAGCATTACACCGATTTTCCCTCGTATTCATTCGCGGATTAAAGCAAAGTAGATTAGTTTCTCATGAAGTTTTTTTTGTCAAGATTTCAACTACAGAATATTTAAATTATTTAAGCGATAAAAAAAAACAAATTCATTGATTTCAAATCTTTTTTATTTTATTAAACGTTGTATTAATAAAAAAGTAAGAAGATAGAGGATTGTGTCACTCCTTTGTTTCCATAAAAGATAAATAAAAGGCTTACGCTAAACGTGCAGGAGTTACCGTTTGGCCTGACACCTCATTACAACAATTTTAAGGTATATCATTTATTAAATTCACTTATTCTAAATACATTTTTAAATATTAGTATAAAAATAAAAACATTTAAAAATATATAAAAAATAGATGTCCACGTGTCTTTGGCGCGCATCCGACTCGTCGCCGCCACCATCTCTCCCTCGGTCACCTCCGGGACGTTGACCGGGTCGGGACGGGGCGTTACGTCGCGACGAGCCGGTTCCTCCTCCTCAGCCGGTCCCTGCGGAAAGAGGCAGGTGACGGTCCGGTCTAGCAGCTCGGGCGGAAGAGTTCGGGTGATGGGGGGCGCCCACGGGCGAAGCTTTAGTCTCACCCGCTTGTAAGGCTTCCCCCAGGGGTCTTGGTCGAGGGACCGGACCGCCTCCTCGTCCGCCGACCGCCTGGCCGCACCAATGGCCACCCGCAGCGCGCACGCGGCCTCTCTGTAGCATGCATACAGACGCGCCTCCTCCTCCTCGTCCCTCGTCCGCCGTCGACGGTGGCGGTGATACCGGCGTCTGCGCGCCACGCACTCTGCCTTTTTAATTGATACTTAATTGATATTGATACTAATAAGAAAAACTGGTATATGTCAGCTTCAAATTCTCAAAAACATTATTCTAGCGAAAGATGTAATCTTATCACAATCCAGCATTGTAGTAATTGAAAACTGCTCTAATAAATTCTAAACAGCGAAGTGTATAACACAAAATCTTGAAAATCGCAAGACTCACAATGATGAAATTCGGTAAAAAGGACGTTTTTAGTTACTTGATATTTGCTAACAGAGGTTTTATTGAATTTGAAGAGAGCTATATAATAAATTACCTAATAGTATCAAGGATGCTAAATCAAACAATGTTTTTAAGAAATTACTTAAACATCACATTTTAAGGGATTTTTCTTTATTTTAGTACTAAATAAGATATTGTACAAATAGCCAATATGCCTACTTTTGTTTGAAATAAAAATTCAGCAATAGGACATTACACGATTATTGTATTAGGGCGCTGCTGTATTATCTGTGACAATGACGAAGTAAATTCACACCGGATAAGCATCACAGATAACTCTAAGATAAATATTCTCATGGTATATATTCTCGTAATTTCATCAAACGTTAGTTTAAAAAATTTGAGCTCTGGCATCATAAACAAGACCAGTAAGTACTAGACTAGATATCAAATTTATTGTTTAAAAAATAATCTGAACGTAAATTCTTTTGATGGTTTTTTTAATGTTTTGTTATTATTATTATAACTTTTATTTTTTTATTTTCTACTCATAAAAGTTTCAATCTTCTATAGAGTTTTTTCAAACGTAAGTGACACTAAAATTTAACCACAATTGATAGACTCTCAAGAGGTTAAATTTATAATGACAGCCAGTAGAAAAAAATAATTCTTAAAAAAATATCTCGAATAAACAAAATTAAAAGCTTCTTAGGCATTTATGTGCCAGTTCCGACACGCGAATATAAATAATATTCGACCTTAATCTTGTTTACAACTTTATCTGACTATAAATTAAATGTAAATTTATATAATCTAGCTGGTTTGATCTTTAAACCTTAACATCTTGATATTTAATACGTAGCCTGTTATTAGTCAGGATTATAAGTAGGTATATTTAATTTATTCCGTAATTATAGTTTCAACATACGCGCAACGTACTTAAATTCATAAAAAAATATAATGCTATTTATAATGAAGACTTAATAAAAACAATTTTATCTATATCCTTTATTACTACCTTACTCGAACTCATCTATACTAATATATAAAGCTGAAGGGTTTGTTTCGATTGCCATCTGACGTCATCCTCGGAACCCCCACGACCTCTACAACCTTACGATTAATATCACAAAGTGACATTAACCGGGTCCCACTGCTTTACGTGCCTTCCGAAACAAATCATCGTACATATAACTAGGTATATACATGACACCTACATAATAAAAAAACACGAGCTAAAACATTTTTGTCTGTCGGTCTGTTGATAATTTCCGAAATAGTTAAACCATTTTTGAGGACGTTTACATAACATGGGCTTGCACACATAAAAAAAAATACATCCACAAAGTATAGCAAAATCACTCAAATCACGCGGCTGGAGTCGCGGGTGTTGGCTAGTATGATATTTTTTTAATTACCCACAGGATATGGTGCTGGACGTGGAACCTGATGTACGTGCTGGGCATACTGATACCGTGGTGCTCCCCGCTGTCGCTGCGAACCCTTTTCTGCGTGAAGCCGTTTGTGCCCGACTTGGAGCTGTCTCAGGTATGTTGACTTCATTTATTTTTTTTATTTTTTAATATTTGGGAAACGAACAACATGCGTTAAAATATATAACTATACAAATAACAATAGTTCTTAAGTCATTAAAGTTCCACTATAAGGTATACGATAATCAAGTTAAGAGCAATTATAACAATAAAATTACTGAATTTCAATTTGAACTATTTTTGTGCAAAAGTATCTGTTTCACCTTCATTTTATACTAGACTGTGCACGCGACTTCGTCCGCATAAAATTGGGTAAAAAAATTGGATTCGATTTTTATATGATGATATATAGCCTGTACCCTTCCTCGATAAATGTGCTATCTAACACCGTAAGAATTTTACAAATCCGACCAGTAGTTCCGGAGATTAGCGCGTTCTAGCAAACTAACAAACTCTTCAGCTTTATATATTAGTATAGGCTAGCTAAATGTACTGTATTTTTCGTCGTTCCTCGTTCCCTTATCGCCATTAGCTATGCAATATTTATAAATGTCAATTTAGACACGTATTTTAATGAATGAACCCTTTTTTTACAGGTCAACGGGACACTGTTTCCCAAACGCAGCAGCAAAACCCAAACCATGTGGTCACTGTTGCTCAAACTGTGGCGATGCGTCTCCAAAGAGCGGACCCGTTTCGAGACGGTACCCGATACCGGTAAATATTAATTTGCATAAAGAATAGAACGAATTTCTTGATGCCTTTTCTCGGTAGCCGAGCCTCTCCTAATCGGTGGTATACTTCATTTGAGCAGAAGAGTTTGTTAATCCCAATTTGCATGCACTATCGTTTGTTTATTAGTTAAAGAGGGGTATGGTATTACCAAATTGTCCCATTGTGTGACAACGGGCATGGGGGGGGGAGTCGAAAGCTTTCAGACGTATGACGTCATAAATTATATTAAAATTAAAAATATTCAACAAAAAATATTTTATTAATAATACGTATGTATTTTATCAACACATATTTCTCAATTTTATGTATATAAAATTTAAAAATATATGATTTCATATTAAGGGGTGCGGGCGTTTCGAAAATGGGACGTGATAAGGAAGGGAGTGAAAAGATCGTAAAATTTGTGTGACGTCATTTATGGATGTCCCCTTATGTATTCTAGCTAAAAATATATACTATTGTGATATACATATATAAAGATACGACCTTCATAAATCCTGTAAAGCCTTAATTTTTGTTGACTAACAAATCTTGTTGCTCATTTTTTCCATAGCTTGAGACAATCCTCAGCGGATCGACAATGCAATGTTATAAGAAATGTATTCTGCACAGGGCTGCTGGGGAAGGGCCTCAGTCGCCAGGCCAATCGCGTGTGGAGCTACGGCGTGGTGGGCGGGCTGGGGTCGCTGGTGCTGCTGCTGCTGTTCCCGCTGCTGGCGCTGGCCACCAACGCTGTGGCTCTGGCGGCCGCCGTCACTGTGCCCTCGAGGCGGGAATCGAACCCACGACCTCCGGAGCAGAACTGCGCCAACGGTCCAGTCATTAGGAGCAATTAATATTTTTGGCCCGGTTTTATACGATAATGTACAAGTAACCCCGCCCACCTTGGCCCCCTCCGCGATGGCGGTGTCGAGCCTGGCCTCGAGGTCGCGCCGCGCCTTGTCCGCGCGCCGGATGTCCTGCCGCAGCGCGTCGATCTTCGTCATGGCCACCTCCAACTCCTCCTCCTTGTCGCGGACCTGTTGAACGAACGAATCTGTCACAAACAGTCACACCGTAACATTGTCGAGTAAACCCCACGACACTTTGCATGTACTTCGGGTGATGAAGAAACAAATATGTCCCAAATATGCACACAAAAACACAGTGGAGTGACACCTAATGACACTTTGCCTGTAATTCGGATGATGAAAAACAAATATGTTACAAACATTCACACAACAATATTGTCGAGTAAACCCAATGACACTTTACATGTAGTTTTGGTGATGAAGAATCAAATGCGACAAATATTCAAGCAGAAACACTGTGAAGTAAAACCCAGCAACACTTTGCATGTAGTTCGGGTGACAAGAAAACAAATATGTCACAAATATTCACACAAAAACATTGTCAAGTAAACACAACGACACTTTGCATATAGTTCTGGTGATGAAGAATCAAATGTCAAAAATATTCACATAAAAACACTGTTGAGTAAAACCCAATAACACTTTGCATGTATTTTGGGTGATAAAGAAATAAATATATTATAAATATCAACATAAAAACACTATGGAGTAAAACCCAATAACACTTTAAATAGTTCGGGTGATGAAGAAACAAATATGTCACAAAATATTCACCCATTAAATATGGCATCTGAATTTTTTTTAAGGCCTATACGCGCGCCCACAAAATATTTTTTTTCCCCTTAAGTGAACCCCCAACGCAATAAGGCCACCACGCAAAGAATAAAACCGATTATACAATGTTGCCAGCCTTCGCTAAAGAAGAGAGGAGAGGCACCTAAAGAACAAAGAAGAGGCACCTAAAGAAGAGAGGAGAGGCACTTAAAGAAGAGAGGAGAGGCACTTAATGAAGAGAGAAGAGGCACCTAAAGGAGAGAGAAGAGGCACCTAAAGAAGAGAGAAGAGGCACCTAAAGAAGAAGAAAAAGAAGGCCCACCTGCCGCGACAGCTTCTGCTTGTGCTGCCGGAGCTCGGACAGCTTGTCCGTCACCTCGTTGTACTCCGTCATGGCCAGCTTGCGCTGCGTCACCGCGTCTCTCAGCTCCTTGTCCTGGTGCACGTTTGGGGGGTTAGCACGCACATACATACAGATAGGTTAGCTATACATACGTTAGTTATTCACCTTCTGTATTTATAAATACCTGAAGTGTCTGTGTTGTATCGTACTATGTGCTTTTACTAATTGCATATGACAATATACATACACGATGACTACAGCAAACACGCAAGATAAAACATTTTTATCTGTTTGTCAAAGTGTTCCATTAATAATATAGGGATTACAATAAAATTAGTCAAAATTTAAATTATTAACATACAAAAATTAAAACAACAGAACACTTAGAATAGATAAAAATACACAGCTTTACTCTATATTAACTGTAAGGATGTAGTAGCTTATTCAGTAGCTGGCATATGAGTCGATCTCTATGTTAAATAATTCTGACCGATGCCGGGTGATTCATGGGTGACCCGTTCTAGTGAAGAAGGTGGTGGTGGCAGGCAAGGTGATAGTCCGTAAATATATTTGTAATTGTTAATTAATTAGACTATAAGATATGATTTATATACTAGATACAAATTGTATGCTTGCATTGTAAACTTATGAATAATTAAGCTTAAGTAACGTATTTCTCAACTTTTGTAATATTATTGATCTCTTAAACCACTTTATAGTAATTTAGCAACTAGCTAATTGTGATTTATCGAAATTCTTTTATTCCTCAAATAATACCTCTTAATCGAATATTTTCTTTTGTTTATATTTATATTATTTAATATTATAAATTATTATATTTTTAATTATAATTCAAAAATTATTAATAAAAAAAAACAAATTATTTTTAATAAATAAAGATCGATACCTCCCACGTAAGCTGTTGTAACCCCAAATTCTCGGTTTTTGATGCGGTGTGCGTTTTTTTTTAAATATTTTCCGTCGGAGGTTATATTTTCAAAAAGAATTTTTAAATTGTCTTTTTGAATAATAGATTTCTTTTTAATTATTTTTTAAACAATAAAATATAACATTTATACAAAAATATATTTTTAGGTCGCTTCTAATAATAGAAAATATACTTGTATTTGAAGATTTATTTAACTTTTTTAATTTCGCTGTTTAATTTGTAAAAGACTGTTTTTTTTATTTGTGAAGAAATTAACTAAATTATGTAATTTTGAAATTTTTAAGCTATCGAAAAATACATCTATCTATTTTAATATTATACAAGCGACATGAATTTCCATGTTATTGTTATCTTTTGGCAAAATTGGGTTTTTCACGTGTGCATATGAATAATATCAAACACTACACAACTTGCTTAGATTCCTAGTAGTGTAGTTGTCTAGGGTCGTCACTAATCACTTGGGAGAACCGTTTGCTCGATATCCCCTTGTCATATATATAAAAATCTTAAGCATTACAAACGTTCTGTTATAATAATTCGCTAGCTTAGTCATAAACTGACCTAACTAAAAAAACAGATTTTTGGGAAATTTGAAAAAAATGTTGTCATTTACGACTTATTCCGCTTATAATTCGATAAAAACAGCTTTATAGTAACAAATTATGCATTTTAATAATACTTAATGAAGTGATTAATGATATTATAAATTATTTTTTAATTAAAAAGAAAACCGCCTTGAAAAACAAAAAGGCGAGGAACTAAAAAGCAAAAAATAAATAGTACTTTCATACGATTTAATAGACACTTATTGATGTGCTGAAGTTGAGAAAATACATAGCTGTAAGATAGTTGTCGTATATCCAAGCTTTTTTTATATTGCTTATTGGTTGTTGGTCTACCTTGTCGAGATCGTTGATAAATAGTTTAACTAACTACGTAAATATATATGTAGTTAGTCTAACTATTTACTATACATAATAGCTATTAACCAAATATAATTGGAGCAAAAATTTAAATGCCAAAACAATTCATTCATATAGAAAACGATTGCCTGCCAATTTTAATAATACGCTAATGTTTTAGTATGTTAATATGTACATATAAAACCTAACTGCAGTTAGGTTTTTAGGTTTATGCATAAGCGAATGTTGATTTGATTTAATGGATATGTTTTTTGTAAATTATTTCCTTATATAGGTTTCACCTCCCAATGAGAACTTGGTGATATGGTCCAGAAATCGTCCCTGGTGGGAACGGTCATAACTAGTAACTCTTAACTCATAACTAGTAACTCTTAACTCATAACTAGTAACTCTTAACTCATAACTAGTAACTCTTAACTCATAACTAGTAACTTTTAACTCATAACTAGTAACTCATAACTAGTAACTCAGAACTAGTATCTCTTAACTCATAACTAGTAACGTTTAACTCATAACTAGTAACTCTTAACTCATAACTAGTAACTCTTAACTCATAGCTAGTAACTCTTAACTCATAACAAGTAACTCTTAACTCATGTGTCCGCAGGACAGCGACTACCGCCGTCGTCTGCGCGAGCAGGAGACTTTAAGAGAGAGAGTTCTCCGCGCCAAGGAGGTCCGCCGCAGGAAGAACGCGGTTGCCTTGCAGAAACATCTACAGGAGAGGTATGCTATCTAAAGCAGTGATCCCCGAATACGTAAATTGCAGACGATGTGGCTGTGGGGCGAGTTAAGAGGTACCTCCGTATTTAACGCCATCTTTGATATATGACGGTATTCACTGATAACTAATATAAAACGGTGACAATTGACAAATTTATAATACAAAACGGTGATAGTTTAAGCGATTTTTTATGAATACTTTTATAAATCCTACTTTATTACCAAATTCCCGATATTAGGCATACCAAAAAAAAGTATTATGGTAAGAATCCTTATATAATACTAGTTTAAGCCCGCGACTTTGTCCGCGTTGTCTTCTTCGACTTTCATACAAACTTTCAATCGCTATTTCATTCTTTTCAAATTTTACTTGCGCGGCAAAAAGTAGCCTATGTATTTCTCCAAGATTCAATCTATCTCTTTATAGAATTTTGTCAAAATCGGTTCAGCGGTTGTGTTGGTAGAGATACGCCTCTTTATTCAAGATGCGAAAACAGAACTGGCTTGGTGACTATAAATCTTGCTCTATGAGTTACTGATCGATAAAGGTATATTATTAGACTAGCTGGTACACATGTCTCCATCCGTAGGGCATAAGCACAAAATTTTTATTTATTTTATTTTAATTTTTTAATTTGTTGTTTATTTATTTGTGTTTTTTCTATTTATTAATATTCGTTTTTATAAGATTTCTACTAACACTTTAACAACTTTACAAGCTTGTGTGTGCTATGTAATATGGATCTTGTGATCTGAAAATAAAGAACTATTATTATTATTATAGGAAATTTCAGATTTAAAATGTTTCTAAATTTTAATTGCCGATATTTGAATTTTTTATTAAAGTTTTTCAAAAATTGTATGCGTTTTAAAGTGGTCGACAGACGGTCGGATGGACAGAACGATATTACAAGGGTTACTTGTAGTACTACGGAACCCTTAAAGGTAGTTTCCATCCATGATATATATAGCCTATAGTCTTCCTCGATAAACGGGCTATGCAAAACTGAAAGAATTTTTCAAATAGGATCAGCTGTTCCAGAGATTACCGCGCCCAAACAAACAAACAGACTTTTCAGCGTTATATATTAATATACGACTCGATATAACAATCCAATTAAAATTTTATCTGGTAAAACAGACAGACGTATAGATTAATACATGTCTATTTAATTAATTAAAAATAAAATGTACGAAAGTTGCTATCGTAGAGTGTCGTAGCACTTGTGCTACGAAAACGTAGCTTCGTTGTTTATATTGTAGAATAAGATTCTTCATATTTAGCTATATATAGCCTGTGGGGGTTCAGGGGATGATGTCAAACAGTAGTCGGTCATCCTAACTCGCTCCACCACTACCACTAGTCACACATTCTGCAATTTAGGCGGACCCAACTACTAGGCCGGGATAGCCTCGGGGAGGAACCTTTACTTCCTTTACAAAAATCTTACATGTTGTGTTAACGTTATTTATATACATAAAAGTGAAAGTCACCTTTTACGAAACTTCGAGAACCGCGGGACGATGAAATTTGGCAAGGAAGAAACTTAGTAAACAACCGCCAACAACACATTTTTTCAATAGGACAAGATTGAGAATGTCTAAGTGCTTAATTTTACGCGGACCAAGTCGCAGGAAACAGCTAACTTAACATATTATAAATTCTCAATATTAACTGAAAGTTTCTTAGTCTTATTTTATACCATCTGCCCTCGAGTCAGTCAATGGTCTTATAGCGAAGAGCTTTAACAAACATCTTAAAAAGCTCTCGCTTGATTGTTGGGTCAAGAGTCGAATACAGAAGGCGGTATTGCTTGAGACGGCACGTATTGTGAGGAAGTTTCTCAATCTGGAGCCCTTTCTTGAGTCCTTGCCCCGCTGCCGGCGGTCATCTACTTTTTATATATTTTTAAATGTTTGTATTTTTATACGAATAATTAAATATGTATTTAGAATAAGATATTTCAATAAGTGATAGTAATAATATTAATAGGGGAATCTTTCCGTAGCATTTTGAAAAATTGGAAAATTACGCGGACGGAGGCGTATGAAATTCGGCACAATTGTAGTTTACATAGAAGATAATGTGTAAATGTTAATATTTTTATAAAATATTCATTTGTTAATACACTAAATTATTATTTATCTTACTTTTGTTTGTAACAAGTTCTTCACTGACAAATCTTAACACTTTTTTAAGCTACAGTTTTCACTAGGTGCCTAATTACCTGTCATTGTAAAAAAAAGTTACATTCTTCTTTTTAAGTTACGTATTTTAAAATATTCTGAGACAACATCATTTATCTAGACACAGTAGTTCGTATAAATGTACATAATAACTTTTCCTAAGGACCAATCTCTCTGTGAAATTTTAAAGTGACTTTTTGGTAACCTATGACTATAGTTTAATCTTAACGTACCTTTTAATACCTTTAAATATATATTAAATACTTACGCAATTATGAGTAAAAGAAACAGTGGAATATATCCGTAAATTTTTGCATAAACAAGTACCTAATTGTTAAATTCATGTGTCTCGGAGTTTAAAATATCACTTCTTCCTACTATTGCTATTGTGCGTGAGAAAAAAAATATCATGGTCTACGGTAAGTTATTTATCAATGAATCTACACATATTTTTATGACGAACTCAGTAACATTCTATTAGGATAGTCCTATTTTAAATAACTAGGATACAATATGACTACATATATTAAAAGTGCAAAATATATAATTAGTGAAAAAACAATAATTCCTTACAAAAGGTAAACAATTACAATACCTTGTTTTAGAAGCTACATGCTACTTTTCTCATTAATAAACAATCAAATCTCGAGCATTTTATGTATTTTTAGTCGGTTGTAGCCTTGAACCCGTGCAAAATATCACAGCTTTATGCCGGAGCCAGATATAGCTTCATTTGAATGATCATTTCAATGATCATGTAGTGTAGCCGGGGACTTTGTGTGACTGCACTGTTTTGTAGAAATTTGTGGACATCAAGGACCAAAATGTACAGAAACTTTGAGCTATGTCTGGCTCTAGCATAAGAGTATTATTAAAACAAACATAAAATGATGGTGATGTCTCTTTATACTATGTAAACAGACTCATCATCGGTTCACGATAAGATAAACTGATTCAGAGATTTTAAAGTAGGTAATATAGTTATAGATAGTATAGTTAATTATTTTTTGCGTCTAAAGAAATAACAAGTGTCCCTATACTTATTTTTTAAAATCATTTATGGCTAATTAAATTCATTGTATTTACACAAAACTTAACCCAAAAAGGTTCAAAATTCATAGGGCGACATTAGCGTCTACTGTGGCAGTTAGCAGTATGGCTGCTTTCCACTAGGCGATCGCAACGCCGCGGTCGTGACGATGTCAAGTGGAACGCTCATTGGAGAAGACACGATGGACGTTGGTTGATGCAAAATCTATCATTCCTCCGAAATTTATTAAAAAAAAATATATTCTATATTAGGCGTTATTACTATAACCGACTAGAAATAATATTCTTTGGTATCCGAGAATGGTGTAACCATTCTGATCACAGATCTGATAATAGCCTATCACAGACTACTTATAGCAAACTATACGAAACGATACCTTATTTTATAAAATATATGTTATAGTCTATACAAGCACATATAAAAGTATATCGTTTATATTAAATATATAAAAATTAAAATTTAATACTGAAATCTTATAGCTAAGTGTATGCCCGTTTCAATGGTCTTTTATAAGATTAAAACGCTCAGACGCTGGAAAAAGGTTTTACTGGTCTAGAATGGTAATATATAATGATAAACACGAGTCTCCTCAATAATGTGAGCTTTTAGTTCATGTTTTAGTCCGCGAGAAAAAATTAAGATCAAACTTTCCTTAACCTATGAATTATAATAATAGTCAACGATCTGTAAATCGTCACTGACACGATCACGTGACTTACGTTGATTGTTTGCAGTTTTAAGTGTTTAATTCTGTCTACAGTCCACTAGTTTACATTATTTTTGTTACTTTTTAATTATAGACAAAAAATTAAAATCTTTTAAAAATTTATGTCTTTATAGTAGTAATAAATAATTATCTTTATAATATCCATTGTGTATCCGGGCGGGAGAGCTAAATTTATAGATAATGATAAATCTTTTCGACTGTAAATAACCTATTAAGGAGATTTTGATACCTTTAAAGAAAGGGACGAGAATTTAAAGTTAATCTGTTTAAAAATAAACATACATATTGAGTGCGCGCTCGCGTCGCTCTCCCGCACACCCATTATGCGCGCGGCATCGCAGCGAGGATCTGCGGCGTCTAGCAAGCGTGGCTAACGGACGGTTAGTCCATCCGTTTTTCATTTATTATGAGGAAAGTTTCTTAATTTACGCTGCGATACGATGGGGAGAGGGACTCGAACGCGCCTTTAATATTTACGTTTATCCTTAAACATAACTGTTAAAGCGATTGAAACATAAATCTAATTACTTTTTGCGCTATATCGCGTCTAATTGTTTAATCGCATAAGAAGACAGAGATTTGACCACGAGTTAGCTAAAATACGGTTAATGCTACATTCAATTGTATAATTGAATTACATTCGCGTCGCTCTTATTAAGCATCGACAATAATACGTCTCTAGACGGCAAAGTATGTAAATAATACTCATGAAGAAGGATACATTTTAAATAAATACGATTATCGAATGATTTTCTTTTTAAAATCAAGTAAACGCCAAAAGCGATAAGAGTAGATAGTATAAAATCTACCGTTAGACAATATAATAAATGTACATTTTTTTATAAGCACGTATAAAAGATATCGTTTTTAATTGTCATAATGAGGACAAAAATAAAATAGTAGTAAAATTGTCCTACTGGATACTAAACTTAAGGATGTTTAAGTTTATACGCGTTTTAGTCACTGTGCAATGACGGTTCTTTATTTCACCATTGTACGAGATATTGCATGTACGCTAAACACCTCACTTTACGTCTATGAATATGATATACAGTGAAAATTGGTTAAGTGGGTCCTGGAAAAGTGAGAAACCTCCATAACTGGAACTCATGCTGAGGTCCCAAAACTTTGGAAGCAAGCCTCTATATCTGGGAATCGTTTTTTCGATTAATCGTCATAGTTTCCTCTATAACCTATGTAACTAACATAACACCGTTTTTTATTACTTATTCTTATTCTACCCGCAAATTCCGCGGTTAACTACGTAAGTCATCTTGAGCCTCAATGACCTTCAATTTTAGTTTTGCTTTTCTATCGTACGGATGTTTATTTGAAAAATGCCGTAACGCAGGCTCAAATCGTAATTAGTATGTGAAAAATTGAAGTTACGAATTTTATTTAATATCCTACCTCTAAACCTCGATAACTTTCCTCTATTCATGGAATCGTCTGTGAATGATACAAATATTTATTAATACCTGCATGTCTGAGGCAAGTGAAAAAAAATTGCAGGTACCTCGATGTCTCACTTAACCAGGATTCATTCACTTTAATAACGAACTAATTTATAGGTGCCCCTCAAAACTTTTCAAAAGCGATTTCTTCAAAAAGTAAGTAATACCTATTGCGATCATTATTATACATATATTAAGAGATGTGGAAAATATGTGACGTATACGCATTTCAAATAAATCTGATTTATCTTTATTACTGTATCTTTGTTTAATTTTTGTATACAATGTTATCACTGTATACTTAAAATTTGTTATATTCAGTGCTATCAACCAACACTATTTAAAATTCAAACATAATAAGATCAAGAAAACACCTCGTGTTTTAATATTATAATCAATAAAATTTTCATTTCTAATTATAATATTATTTGTACTATAGAATGTTTAAGTTTTTAATTAGTTTGAGTCCGTTGTAATTAAATCTGTCTAATTTATAAAGCAGAAAAGTTTGTTTGTTTATTTGAACGCGGTAATCTCAGGAACTACTAGTCCGATTTGAAAAATTCTTTCAGTGTTAGAAAGCCCATTTATCGAGGAAGGGTATAGGCCATATATTATCGCACTAAGGCCAATAGGAGCGAAGCACCAACGAAAAATGTTTTAAAATCGTGAAAGAATGGCACACGCGGATGAAGTCGCGGGGTACAGCTAGTAAATAAATAAATGCTGACAATTCCTAATAAGTATGTGAAGCTGTTTTTTAAAAACAGTCTAAGAAGTATTTCGGCTTTTATAAATAAAATGTCTGGCTCCGGCATAATAAAATAAGGACCGGCATCGCTTCTACTAGTATTCTTGTTTATGGGCTTCTGGTACCACTTTTCTAAGTTTGAATTATGTATATCGCATGGTTAATAGTAAACTGACCTAACTCAAAAAATCAGATTTTTGGGAAATCGCAAAAAAAACGTTTTGTCGTTTACGACTTATTCCGTTAACGGTTCGATAAAAACGACATTATAGTAACAGATTATGTATTTTAATTATAGTTAGTGAAGTGATGAATGATATAGAAATGTTATTTTATTGATATTTTATTATTTGTTTGTCTTTTTAACAAAAACCTATTTTATTTAAAAAGACAAAAATAGCTTTATGTCGATGTTGGGTGGAGATTTCGGATTAATTCTTGGATTGACTAATAGAGGACATTGCAAAGGAAACCAAAACCTATAGAGTACTTCTCGTTGACCTAGAATTATGAAATTTGGCAAGAAGCTATATCTTGTTACACAAGTAAAGGAAATAATCCGAAAACTGTAAATTTGTTGCTGCAACATTGTTTCTTTCTCGGTCGGTCTGTCTGTTTGTAAAAACCTTTTTTCTTAGAAACTCGTAAAGCTATAATGTTGAAATGAATACCAAATACTGAGGTCTATGATCCCCTAAACCTGTGTAAAAATCAACTCTCTAAGTACACGCAATCAAAAGATATAATCATTTATGTCGCATTTACCACACTAGTATATTTGTAAAGAAAATCAAGACCTATAGGGACATTCCCGTAGACCTAGAAAGAAGCAAGTGGGCAAGAAGCTACATCTTAAAGTGCGAGTTTAGGAAAAACTCCGAAAGTTAATTTAATGTTTATCTATTTTTTATGAATTACTGTACTGTTTGTTTCCCTAAAATAAAATAAAATAAAATAAAATAAAATAAAATAAAAGTCATTAGTAATAGTAAGAAATAACTAAAAATTCATCTCGCAGGTTGCTAGCTTGTAATAGGGTTCAGAGCGCCTAGCAAGAACATTCTCGATAGTTTTACTTACTTTTACGTTCGAAAGCGAACGTCAAATGAAACATTAATGCTATCGTTTTACACGACTTAGTTGGTAAATTTTGCGAGCATGAATGAAATCTGAATTCGCACGTGTCAAATCCTCGTCGTTACGGCCATTTAAGTCGTGTTAAATGGAATTTGACGTTTTGTGTTAGGCCCTCCGGTTACAATACAGTATGTGCGTTGAGTGCGTGACAGTGTAATGCTGAACTTATCGGATAATCAATTTATTTTACGGTGAGTTCCTTACTACTTACTTAATATATTTGTTAGTATAGTTTATTATATCTAAAATTAAATTGATATTTATATTTTATTGTCACTAAAGTAAGCTGTACTTTAGTGTGTATAATTTACATAAAAAATATTACACAATAATATGATCCTATACACTTTTGAGGATATCGCTATTAAATTGGATCATGCAATTAAGTTATGCACTCTTGATTGTACTTGGTTTGCTTAATCAGGTTTGAGAATTATAATGTAAGTCAGTTAAATATAGATACGTCAACATTTTAATTTGTACTAATGTATAAAGCTGAACAGTTTGTTTGTTTTTTTTTTGTTTGAACGCACTAATCTCAGAAACTATGGGTCCGATTTGAAAAGTTCTTTCAATTTTGGATAGCCCTGGCCGGCTCTTAACTGTTATAGTTATTGACCGAGTTTACTTCTGCGGCATTACGCATCTTTTAATTGCCGATTAACAAGAAGAATCATATAAACTTTCCGATAATGAATCGAAATGCGGTACGGTTTTTATACTGAAACAGAACTCAGCATTAACGGTCCACAATAAAGATACAATTTTACGGTGGCATTATGCGAAAAACGCGTTTATCAAATATGTATCTTTCGCCGATGTTAATAGTAATGTTTATTCCATGTATATTTATGTTTCAATGGTTAATTATGCCGCAAATGGGACCGCTGTAAGGTCATACCCATATTTAACTTTATCCCTGATATTTAGTCGAACAATAAAAATGTAGTGTAGTGTAAATAAATTACCATTTTGGTTGACAATTCCTACTTAAAGAAAATAGCTAAGGATATACTAAATGGCTAGCAGGAATGAAATTAGAACTCCCACTATCGAATCCTCGACGTTACAGCGAAGTAAGTAACACGCTAGAATGAAGTTTTCATTTGGCGTTCGGTTTCAAAAACAAACTGTCGAGAAATGGCAGTGATAAGGCTACTAAAGTAGATTAAATCTAGTTGAGTTTAACCACAAGAAGATAGAAGTTTGTGCGTTCACCGGTAAAAAGTCGTCCTTCTTACGATTAAAATTACGGTACACGTACGGTATATAAAAATGGCCAAAAGCGTGTCAAGACACGCTTATATAGTAGAGTTCCGTATCTCATACGTTATAAACGTATTTGTTAATAACTTCTAAAGTTGTTGTCCGATTTCGTTCAGAATAATTTTTCTAGTGAGTTTTTAGCATGTTCTATTAACATGGAAAATTGGTGTATATTTAAGTAAATCTAAAGTTGTTTCTCTGTATAATAAATAAATCACTGAAAATGATTGATAATAAAAATTTCCGTATCTAATACGCTATAAACGTATTTATTAAATAACTTCAAAAGTTGTTGTTTGATTTCGTTCAAAATAATTTTCTTTATAAGTTTTTAGCATGTTCTAACAACATGGAAAATTTTAAGGCTCTACGTCTAATAGTTTGGAAATGCCAGGGGGGATATATAGAGCGAAATTATAAGGGTTCCTTGTAGTACTACGGAACCTTAAAAATGAAATTGTTGTAGCAATAGGTATAATATAGAATGTGGCTCTAATAAAATTTGGCAATATATTGTCGGCATATTCTTTGTTTACCTTTTGTCTCAAGACGAATTGAATAGGGCATAAAATAATTCAATAAACAGTGAAATATTATATAAGTACAGAAATATTTTATAAACTGCATAAAAAAACTGATTACGTTTTAGATCCAAAGTGAGTTATTGATACAGACAGCATCGCTTCAATGTCCTCTATCAGCCATTCTTAGAATTATTTCGAATTCTCTATCCAACATTGGGATAAAGTTATTTTTGTCTTTTTAACGAAAATAGATTTTTTGTTAAAGAGATAAACAAAAAATAAAATATCATTAAATTTACATTTTAATATCCTTCATCATGTCATGAACTATTATTTAAATACATAATTTGTTACTATAATGTGGTTTTTATCGAATTGTAAGCGGTGTAAGTCGTTTTTTGCGATTTCACAAAAATCCACTTTTTTGAGTTAGGTCACTTTACTATGTATTAAGCATGCAATATATTCATTCATTTTAAAAACAGTTATATGAGAGTAGTCTATGCTCGCAATATTGTCATATTATGTTATAAAACAATATAAATTTCCGATTGATTCCTGAATTAAAAGAATTTCTAGCACAAAGTATCCCGCTTTTCAGAGAACTCTCCTTTAAGAGCTTATGAAGTTCCCTGGGCTAAAAGCAAGGCAGCAAAACAAAATCATTTTTAAGTCCTTTACTTACGTAATTAGTTATATAATGTTGAATAGACTTCTAATTTGTATTATATATTTCTATAACAATTTGTATATTACAATTTTTGTTACTCTTGAAAATTAATATATTATAGCTTTAGATACCTAGTCTATGGTTTAATTATAGGCTTGAGAATTTGTATCTAAGGCAGTTAAATAATTTTATAACTATAAAATATTAAATAAACATCGTTCTTCCGAATCAAAATCCCTAACTTTTTGTAAATATTGTATCGCCTTTTTTCATTAGGGATAATGTATCGGTCCAGTAGTTACAGAGCCTATTGAATGTTAACAGTCAAATCTTTATATGTAAAATGTTTAAATAAAACTTTGTTGCGTCCATTAATATATCATCTCTTTATTCTCAGTCCTCCATGACATTGTCAATTTAAGTTGTTTTTCTATGATAACTCTCACATCTTCCACCATCAGTTAAGTAATTTAAATTAAAAAGAAGAAAAAATTAAAAAGAAAAGTTTCTTTCTATAGAAAATGGCTACTATATTAATTAACATATATATTTTTGATATTTAGTATAGACTATAGAAACTAATCATCATTTACTTTATTATGTGAATATTAAACAAAAATAGAAATTTTTATAACATGTTTCAAAAAACATGCAATTATTCGCATCGATTGTATATTGTATAATTAGTATATTTAGGCTGTATAATAAAATAGAATATTCATGTATAATTATAACATTGTGTGTTCTACTTTGTTTGTGTTAACGTTTTTGTGGTGATTAACAATTTTCTAGGTGTGTGCCATCGACTAACCGGCGGTGACCGCGCGTTGTATGGAAGACTAGTGATTTTGTTGTTTGATTGACCATAACAAGGAATCACTAATCTCCCTACAAAGCAACGGTGCACTCATCAGACGGAGACCTTCCCATCGCACGCAACTATACGGTCCTATCTATACCCACTTGTCTGTGCTTTATTTGTGTTTAGGGGTCACCCGTAAATTACGTCACTACAACAGCAAAACAGGTTTTTCTGTTTTAATTACTGGCTGTCTGTAGCCGCGCTGTCGTCCGCATGAAAATAATTAAAAAAAAAAAAGGGTTCCATTTCAGCCATGCGATTATTGATGACAGATAGCCTTCTTCGATAAATGGGCTATCTAGCACTGAAGGAATTTTTCAAATCGGACGAATAGTTCCTGAGATAAGCGCGTTCAAGAAAACAAACAAAAAAAACTTTTCAGCTTTATATATTAATATATAGGTGACATGTCGCACCAAGGGAGGAGTTTCGAAAGCGTGTCAACCTGTAACAAGGACGGGGAGAGGAGTAAAAGAAATTAATTCGTGTGACGTAATTTATGTATGACCCCCTACTTCGTTATAAATCATTGTTCTGTGCTAACTTATATCTATGCAGGTCTGTTTGTCATTTATCGATTTCCTCTTAAGGTTCACTTCTATACGCAATACAGAATAAGTTTTCTTATTTTTCATTAACATCTGATAATTTTATTTGAAATAAAATAACAAAAAAGATTATATTTCATGTAACTGATCTAAATGTTATAAGTACAAGCTAGCTGTACTAGCTCTGTTGTTGAAATAGGAGTAAAATTTTTATTTCAAAATATACCACTAGGAAGTGTTAATAAGACCTTACAACAAAAATTTAAATTTAATTTTTTGACTTACCAGAGTATTAGAATATTTGTTCAGTATTATGGCATAGAAGTGACCTTATGTAAGATGTCATAGACAAAAGTAAACTCATGTAAACTTTTCGATTGGTAAATTGAAATTGTTTATTAATGAAGAGTTTTCTCATTTTGCAGTGTACACGAAAGCAACCCCAACCTCGGCCGCGGGAACTTCTGATCTGGAGTGGAGCGTAAAATAAATAGGATTAAATCTAAATTAAGTCACCGCAGTTCATACGCACGACGTAAAGGTGCACTCACACGTTTGAGGCTCTAGTATAATAATAATAAAGGTATGAACACACTGAAGTAACACTGAACCATAATGTACTTGTCAATTTACGGGTGTATGTAACGACCTGTAGGAATATGTTTACGTAAAGTAAAAATGAATGCATTTATCATTTGAATTAAAGATAAACTAAGATTTCGTTTTAATGATGGCAATGATTTTTTGAATTTACCTTATGTTACATCGATCTATATTTAAGCGAATGAAGAATTAGAAATAAAAGGTTTATTTTGTGATGTTTTGTTTTATTGTACTCTTTCACCTTTCTTAGATTTATAAAACATTAAATTATTGGTAATATCTTAAACGTATTATTTTTTAATGTAAAACAAGTTATAATTGGAATTACCGAGAAATTTAATTTTATTTGAAAGGAAAGATCTAAAACCTTGATACATATATGGAATTGTCGTGAAACGTCCAGTAAGTAAACTTTAACAAATAAATAGAACAAAACTGATTTGAATGTCGGTTATTTGAAGCCCTGATTATGGTCTAATTCAGGAGTCAGCAATCTGCGGATCGCGAGCCATAAGCGGTTCTTTAGATGTGAAATTGCGGTTCTTTACATTAATATGGAAATTAATAAGCGGCTATCTAATAATACCATATATTATCTTATTTTTATGTCAAAAAACTACTTGTATTTGAATAAATGGATTTTTTTCTTCTGAATGAATAGATAAGTTATTTTATATCAAAAACCAATTTATGGAAGTAGTATTTATTATTGGCAATAATATTTTTGGTGTCTCTTCAAAACCTTTCAAATGTTATTGAATGATAGTTTTGTCTCTTCCGATTTTTGTTGTAGAGCCTTGAACTAAGCCACTTTAATATTAAAGATTTTTGGGCTATCCAAATTAGGGTTTTTTTTTAATAATACTTATAATCCTCATCATCAAGACATCTCGTCAGGACCATAGCGGATATTATATACTTGGTCAGGACTAAATTTAAACTCCAGCTCCTTCATACACCGATGAACAATACAGCACGATCTGCTAGGTATTTCTTTGAAAATAGTGGCTTGGTCCGGTATTTTCAGAACCGATACTTCGAAAAAAAGAGCATATTATTTCCTAAAGCACTGCAATGGTGAGCCCTCTGGTGGTGTCGTTTTCCGTGAACATTGATAGTCACACAGTTGAACTGCTCACTCTTTTGTGCCCTTGTTATTAAAAAATTAACTGGCCGAGAGCGTCGTTGACACCAAGACATGCTTGTATATAAGGGCTCCGTATCTGATACGCGATAAAGGTTAAATAACTTCAAAACGTCTCCGATTTCACTTACTATAATTTTCCTAATGAGTTTTTGCATGTACTGACTACAGGGAATATTTCAAATCTCTACATCTAATAATTTGGAAATGATAGGGGGAGGAAGCTATACGGTACGCCTGTCTTACAAGTGGACAGGCGTGCTGACAGACACTAAAACTAAGGATTCCTTGAAGGCCTACACAACCTTAAAAAGTGTATGATTGTAGAAAAGCTGTTCTGGACATTCCTACTTATCTAAATTATAGATTTACGCAAATTAAATTAATCTGATATAAGTATGAATCTGATGATACTTCTCTAATAAATAGAGAAGTTAAAAATATGAAACCTTATCATGTAAAAAATATTTCAAGACAGGTTTTTAAAAAGGTATTTATTGTAGCAAATATGTAGTTTATGATGATATTAATAATAAGTATTGCTTTATAAAAATTTGAAAAACAAATAATACAATATATTATGATGCTTACAATAATACGTTATATTTAAAAATCACAATGCTTTCTTTTAATTTTAAGAAGATATATATCATAAAAAACGATGTATCAAAATATTTCCATAACTTAAAGCTTTATTAACACATTTTATACATCCTTTTATTAACGTGTATATGCTTTCCAAATCTAAAATCAAGGTGCGCCATTGTGAAAAACAGGAAATGCGTACAAACGCCCTACGTAGGCTATTATCTTACTAGTACCAACATACCCTAAAAAGACGAACTGAATATCCTTCTAGAGCCGATTCTTTTAGATTATAGTCCTACACCCTTTAGCAGAAAAAAATACGTTAAATTCCCTAACATTAATTCCAAGCGTAAAGCTGTATTTACAAAAACAAGCGATCGCTGATCCGAGCAATCACAGAATCGGATTGTCGAATCTCATCGTCGAGATTAAATTAAAAATAAATAAACGCTGTACAAATGACACGTGTAATAAAATTCCATTTATTTCGCTTGTTCGTATAATTGTTTAAGTTCACCCGAAAGCAATTATTATAAAATACGGATATACTACGAATTAATAATTGTATCAATTATATACGTCATATTAAAATATATACTATAGTACAATAATATTCACGTGGAAATCATTGTCTCAATGGAATTTCATTTTAATTTAAAAAGAACCTGAGGGTAGAAATAACGTCATTAGGTATTTAAGATCAAGATAACTATTTTAGGTCAGTGTCTTTAGTTCTTTGAAATAAAAATAAAACAGTGTTTACTGAACGTTTAATATTTTATTACCAAGTTGTTAATTACATACGTTTACAATATCTGTAGTAGCAACATTAAATAATAGCGTAGAAATTAATTTTATTACATAGTACGTTAACATAGTTTTTAAATTAAAAGTAAATAAAATTGTATTTATGTACAAAATTATAACATATATTAAATAAAAGATATTTGATCACAAAACTCCGAATTGTTAAGCCTCAAGTGTACTGATACCATAAATTTAATTTTAAATAAACCATCCAAAATAACAGAACCAAAAAAAATCTAGTCATTTTATATTAAAAAAAATTACTTTATTATTTTTTTAATAATTTCTTTGTTAGTGAAATAGTCTTTTATTAACTTATATTTCGTATAAATTATGTATTTTTGGTTTTAAAATTATTATCGTTTATTACATAATCCACGTTATTTATTAACTATCCTAAGACTATTTTTTAATTTAGGCACGAGTAAATAACTAAAGTCATTATTTAATAAAATAATATCCAAATTTATGTATATATAAAATAATACTCACAAAAACCAAAAGATACTCCAATTAAACATCACTTCACTGCAAATAACTATACATAGGACAAGCGAATCCAAAACGCAATTATTTTTTTTTTTTCAATTTAGCCGATAATTTAAGCACATCAGCTTCCTTATTGCATAAGGAACAGATTAAGCATACTGGGCAGAAATACTGCCCATATTAATGCAACGAGCCATTTTTTTTAATATCTAGGAAAAGAGTATAAATACTTGTTAATCATGTTTACTACCCTTTTTAATAGTGAATCTCATTTTTATTTCATGGAAAGGTTGAATGAAAAACCAGTTCATTGTTTTTCTGGAACAAACGCAAGGGTTTTAATCTTTTACAACATGATCTTCAGTTTTGTGTTGTATTACATAAATCAAATACAAGAAGGTGCTTTAAATTGCCCAAATACCAAATATTATATTTAGAACTTAAAATCAGACATTGTATTTTATAATCTGAGATAGATTTTTGGATATATTCAAGTACACCTATATTTCATGACACAACAAAGTCAACTTTAAATTTCAACTGCTTGAAAAAATTAATTGTTCTGAGTTATTTTCCTCAGCTTTAATATGCCCATAGACCGTGTATAACAAATAAATAAAATTGTATACAAATAAATAAAATTGCAGTTGATACTTGCAATTATGATTTTTTTAAAGAAATGCATATACTCGTAATGTATTTCTATGTATTCCTATACCCATTAAATAATACGTTTTTGGCACTAAAAGCTACTTTTTAGCCGAGCCCGCGACTTCGTTCGCGTAAAATTAAGTAAAAAAAATAGATTCAATTTTAGCTCGAATCGTCTAATTAGTTTGTTTTTTCTTTGTTTACTTGAACACGCTAATCTCAGAAACTACTTTGAGATTTGAGATTAGCGCTTTCAAGCAAACAAACTCTTCAGCTTTATATATTAGTATATAAGTAATGACTTAACGTATGCAAAAGGCTGTATGTCGTCCGAGCAATCAGTATTTTGCAAGGCTGTGCGTTTGATGATCTATGCGCGAACAAAGCCTTTAAATTAAAGTACTAGCAATGTTGTATAATTTGAATAAAAATATACAATAACTATTTCGCTTTTGAACTTATAATTATTTACATATTTTAAAAAAGAGAAGTGAGTCACAATTTTACAAATATGAAAAAATTTTCTTGTGGTAGATATTTGATGTAAATTTTCAGAACTTTAAAAGTAATAAAAAGAATCAAATAGACTGTATTTTTATGTTAAAAATTTGTAATGTATTTACCTACTTTAACATTTTTCAAAATCTTAAAAATAATTTTTGGCAATTTAGAAAATGTTAAAAATAATTTTTGGCATTTTAGAAAATGTTAAAAATAATGTTTAGTGAAATATTATCATATGGAAAGTTACAAAGCTTATTATTGTCAATATTCCATCGTAAAGAGAAATAAAAAAGAGTAAAAACTAATATTTGTGTTTTTATTTCTAATACAAGTTGCGAATGTTGTGACCCAAACGTATTTTTGTCCGCATAAAGTTTAATGAGTATTTTATCTTTATCCATAAAAAGCATCGTGTCCACGATTGGTTATAACAACAAAAAATATATTTTTTATGACATAACTTTACAACAAAAGAAAATCCTCTTCACCAAATAATTTTATGTTATCTAAAATCTCAAATATTTTTTTCATTTTGTAGTTTTCCTGTTGGGTTATAGGAAATATATTTTTAATTTAAAGGAAAATGAAAATAAAAGATGCATGCAATAATCCAAGTTTTTATTTAAATATACAACAACTTTATTTCTTTTACTGTTGATAATAAGAAAGTCTATATTGTTCCATAAAGCGAAGGTGAACGAACTCTCGTACTGGATATTCGAATTTGAATTAATCGCTGTCTATTTATATTCTAAGTACCTTCTAGTTATATATTTATAGAATTATAAGCGATTTTTCAAACAAATAACGCATTGGTTACAAACTTTTACTACAATGTTTTCGTGTGACTTATATCTGAAAAAAAAATCATAACATTCTGTTTTAAATTATCGAATAAAATTTCACCGTTCTTTGAAAAACTCCTGTTAATGAATGTCTGTTAAATAGTTTAAATTTCAAAGACAATATCCTTTCGGTGATATTGACAAGAATAAGTTGTTATTACACTAATTTACTTAATGGTATATTCTTAATTTAACACTTTATTTAATCAAAATACGGAAGGTACATAAAAACGACATTTGGGAAGACAACGTCTACCAGGTCCGCTAGTGTATACACAACTTTTTGATTTTATCTACCGGAATACTAGTAAATATCATCTGTAAATAATTTATAGGTCATTGTTATTTCTTCGGATTTTTTTTGTTAATACGAAACTACTTTCTATGTTCTGGAACTGGTGAGAGAAAGTTACATAACTTTTTAGTTTGGTTTTTAAGTTAAACGAAAAAAAAAAACATTTTTGTTTTATTTAAATTTATTTCTTTTTCATATATTGCTATATTTAATTTTCTACGCATGTATTATTTCAAAAAAAAGTATTATTAAAATCGACTGGATAAATGTTATGAGTTATATTTAATATGTATAACACAAATTATTTTTAAATGAAAAGAAAAACGGCTTCAAATACATCGTGATGTTCGTAAGTTTGTGAGCGATTGTGCCGTTTTTCGTTTTCATTGTAAATTTATTTGTCTGATTATTTTTACTTTTGGAAGTGATCGGTGTTGGTTTTTTTTTATATAATATACAGACTATCCGTACGATTATTTTTTCATATTTTTATATTTATATTTTTTTCTCATTATTTCCGTGTACATTAACGAACATACAAAAAAAACGTTAGCCGAATTGATCGAGCCGTTCTTGAGTTTTCCTCTTAGCAACATTCATTTTTATTTACATAAATTATTGTAAAACTACAAACAAAATTTAGTTTTAGTTTAGTTTAAATAAATTAAGGATTTCTGTAAGAAAAGTTAAATAAATTAAACAGATAACGTTTAAAATAGCGGATCGAAACGCATCGTTCTACAAGCAATATGATAAAATGAACATGCATATAAAATTTCACAAAAATCGGTTAAGCCCTCCCTAAATTCAATTCATTCAATTTTCTTCGTTGTAAATTTGTCTTTTATAAATGTTATTTTAATAGAAACTGAAATGTCTTTCATTTGCGGTGTTTTTAATTAGTGTTAGTCGTAAACTAGGAAAAAAATATATAATCCCTATGTAACATTATAATTATTCGAAAATTCAAAAGCAAACTGAATGTTTTATGTATGTATTACTTGATATTTCGTGTCGTATACGTTTCACGGCTTATTTAATCATAACGATATAAAAAGAAATGAATGAAAATTTATTAGAAAAAACTGTTTACCGGAACAAATGTAACTTAAAATTAGGACAACGTTGACAACTGAAAAAGTTAAAACTGCGTATCAGTTGTCACGCCCACCTCCAGAAACTTAGAGCTAAAACAATGTTCCAGCTAAACGTTATTACTTTAGAAAGTTATAACAAAAACTTATAAATTTATAAAAAGAAACTAAACACAACAATATGTAAAGACGTGATTAAAACCCAAGACAAAGTATTGCCTCCAGGGTCAAAATAAATTTTGAACAATCTTTCAGGAAAACATCTCGTCCCCCTTTTTATACGTCGTATCTATTTATTGTTAACTCGAGCAAAGTGTTGGGCAAAAACTAGTTTTTATTATATGTACTATTATGAATTTTTAGATGCCATATGCAAAATAATTGTTTTGTAATCGAAAATAATGGCATAGGGGCTCAAAGTTAACCCATAGATGCTGATATAAATAGAGTGCATTCTTTTAATATAGCAAAATCTGGTTGATAGAGAGAGACAAATTTCTTAGCATTCCATGGATTGACCGTATGGGAGATGAGTCCATCGCATTTCAGAGGAAGGAACCATATCAGTGCCTGGGACTTGCCACCCATGTTTCTAATTAGAGGTAGCGCCATGCTTGTAGCCGAATTGGGCCGGCGCGTCCGGGTACCAGTACCTCTACTTACGTAAGATCGGCGTGAAGTGGATGTCACGTCATGTGATGTTATTGCGGCGTTTCGTTCGGTTTGTGAGACTTCCCTGTGACCTAAACTCGTTATAGTCCGGCAACACATCTGCTTGCCTCCTGGTCGTGTAGATGTCCATGGACGTCAGAAGGCACTTAGCTGCCTGCCGCCTGTTCGTTTGCCCCTTGAAACATAAAAAAAGGTGTGTGTTTAAGGCTACTCTTTAGAGTGTTTTTTTCGGCCGCTTTTTCCCATCTAACTAGATTATTCTGGTCTAGATATATATATTGACGTAGAATTTTAATAAGGCAGAAGACTAGTCTTATATTAGGAACGCCATCTCAATGGCGGGATACAGAATTCACCCACAGCTAGCCATTCGCTTTGTGTTTCCAGGTCCATTGCCTTTCGATTGTTTTTTAAATTTCAAAGACGATTTCAACTAAAAGACAGTTAATTCGAATATCGATATATATATAGAATAAAAAAAAGCCCGCGGAGGCGTAAGTTAGGGGAGGCGGAGGTGGAAGTGAAAATAAAAACCAAATCACAATGTATTAGGGCGGAGCCAGACATAGCTTCATTTAACGATCATTTGAATACTGTTTTAGACTGGCCGGGGACTTTGTGTATCTACACAAAGTTTTGTAGAACTTAGTAGACTTCAAAGAGAAAAATGTACAAACAGTTTATGCTATGTCTGGCTCCGGCATAAAAAAAATAGAAACTAAAAAGTCGGTATTTCTTTAAAATTTGGGTGTGTAAATCCCTGCTGCTTACGCGTCCTCACGCAAGGCTTCTCCAATAGGACGTGATCCATAGAGTCGCTACTCTCGTATTGTAATTCAACGAAAACGACTTCTGTTACAACTCGGCGTAAAAAGTACAGAGGTGGATGCGGATGCGGAGGTACAATTTCTTGCGAATGGACACAGGAGGCCGAGGTGAGGTTCCGTTAGTTAGAATCACATAAATGACGAAAAATAAAAATAGTGACGTCCGTGAAATCGCAGCAACAGATAGTTGTAAAATAAATAAGTTACTCAACAACAACCATCGTAAAACCTAAAACGTAAAAAATAGATAACATAATTTAGATAGTTGCATGCTGGGTGGAAGTCAGGCATTTTCGCCTTATCGCCACCGACTGTTTAACAACAGAATAAATAGCTTCACTACTTGTATTTGAAAGTAGTTTGAAAAGGCATATATGCCTATTATTTTAAATTCTTTGTAGAATTGTAACGGATCTCTTGGCGTTTGGCCTTTTCTTGATAAGGTAAGGACATCTCAACTAAGGTCATTTATTTGTTTTCAGTCATGCCTCATTCTTTTAATTATTATTATTTAATTACTTATTTCCCAGAAAGATAGATTTGCCTATTTTTATAACATACTTAAAGAAAGTTGGATTCATGCCTAAAATTTTTTACACAAGACGTTAGTGTAAAGGTCTAGCTTAAAGTAACAATTTAAATGTATAAAGAATGCAATGATAACGAAGTATAGATTTACTAATGTATTTTAAGATGATTCTTATGATGCCAGGATACAAACAAATACATAGTGTAGAACTTTCTAGGAAGTTTATTTCCGTCGCTTAATGAACTAACGTCGAGACGGCTAGGCTTGTTTATATGGCTTACTTTAGTAGTGTTATGTACTCAATACAACAGTGTTTGGGAAAAAACAGCGGATATTATTATTTATTTAAGGGTCAACTATAAGATATATAAACCAAAATTAGCAATTTTACAAATTTTGATGTGCTCTATTTAACTACGGAGATTAGAATATAAGAAGGACCAGCTCAACTTATTAAAGTGTCCGTCGAAATCTGTAAATAAGGGGTAAGCCACATTAGAATGAGGAAGAATTTTAAAGGTATTTGTCAATTCATTGCTACATTCATACTATACTGCGCCGTTCTGGAAGGCTATTGGTTCACCAGCGCCATTTCTTTGAATCTTCGATGGATAATTTGCTCTCTACAAATGGCCACTTTTCAACAAGCCCCTCATAGAAGATGGTCCACCTTATATTCTAATCTCTACATAATTAACGAACAGTCTCATATAGTATATAAACGAGCAGTGCACACAATATATTTGAGAATATTATGTCTAAAAAATTTATCGTTAAAGGTTTTGTTAAAGTTCCTTATTGATTATTCTCTGTTCTTTTATCGCAATAATTTCGATTAGAAAGAAAGATTTCAAGTTTTTGGTTTTAAATATTTTGATCAATAAATTATGTATAACACATTGTTTCATTATGAAATAATTTTACTTCGAGCGATATATTACAAACTTTGAAAATATTTATTTTTATATATCTAAATCTTTATGTCCTAATTTTACAGATGGAATGTTTGTTTATTTTGGTGGGGTTGTTATCATGTAGTGCAGCATTAGATAACGGTTTGGCGCTTACTCCCCCCATGGGATGGTTAACGTGGCAAAGGTTCAGATGTATCACTGATTGTGAGAAGTACCCCAACGAATGCATTAAGTGAGTAGTATTCAAGTGCGCAAAGGGTTAAGCCATTGTTAATTTTTATTGCATCGGATCTGCCCCCTTTAGTGGCTACAAAATTAGCATCGATCCTTTCTCTACTATAGTAGATCTTCTCTACTAAAAAAGAGTCCTGTGTTTCATGCCTCTCTTACACTATACACAGTGTTAGGCATTACATCATTATGCACTTCCATTGTAGCTAAGAAATTTAGTGTATTTATAAATAGCTTATTGAAGCTCTATCACGTATAAGTAAATATATTATTAAAGTAATAGGAAATTAATCAGCACTAAGAATAAAATTATGAATAAAAGCAGATTCTCGTAATTTTTTTTTTTTTTTTGATAAAGACTAATAGGAATGACAACAGTAATCGGAAATCGATTAAACCATGTATTTATCTGATGAAATAAGATGCATAAAGCTAAACGTATTTATTTTTAAATTGCGAGCGAGATTAATAGGGATTTTTAAAAAAGAAAACTAAAAAATACAGCAACCCGCCATGACAGCTAAAACACCCCGCAGAGCGTATGACGTCACCGTTTATCCCAATCGCCACCATACAGCAGGCGATGACAAACACCAGTAATCTACATGACAGCAGCAGGATCAGCAACAACTCCGAATTACAGCTAGGTTTAATAACTCGGAGTAATCTTATCGCACGTTTGTGGGAGGCAAGGGCAACCTGAAAAAGATAATTATTAAGTAATATAAGATAATTTCAATTAATTTTATTTATTGTATTAATAAAAGTAATTAGTAATAGTTTTCAATATTTAAAAGTTTAGCTGGTAGTACATTTATATATAAGTTCCTATTATAATATTAATAAAAATATGATATTTACCTAGAAAGAAACTCTTTTTTAAATTCCTTAAATTCACGAACCAACTCTTCTAAAGATTTTGCTGTCCTTTCAGCTATTTCATTTTTTAGTTGGCTCGAAGCAACAAGATTTCTTCGAGCCATCTCGCCGATTCTCAGACCTATTGAATATGCGTATAAAATTTCATAAAAATCGGTCAAGCCGTTTCGGAGGAGTACGGTAAATAACATTGTGACACGAGAATTTCATATATAAGATAATGTTTATTTCAATACTAGCCGTGCTCGCTACTTCGTCCGCGTAAACATAAGAAAAAAAATAATAGTTTAAATTTTAGCGTCATCACGCTCATATCAGCATATATAGCCTATAGCCTTCCTCGATAAATGGGCTATCTAACACTAAAAGACTTTTTCGAATCAAACAAACTCTTCAGCTTTATATATTACTATTAGTATAAATTATGCACTCCAATATGACAAGAGCCTCAATAGCTCAACGATATAATGAATGGACTGAAACCCGCGAGGTACCCCGTTCAAACCCTACTGTGCTTGGGATATTATCTTTTTTAATAATGTATTTGAGTTTTTCTTTCTTTTTTTCATTTAAACGTTCCCTGAAAAAAGAGGATTGAAAAAAAAAACAAACACAATTTAAACCCGTCCAGTGATTTACGAGACTAACGAACAACAATTGATTTTTTAATAAATTCATATTTATTCTATTAAAGTTTTTCGAAATCTTTGATAGAGTCAGTAATAAATACCATCGTAAAGTGTTTAGGAATAATTTACGTTGAATATACGGAAATCAGCTAGACGAGGGCATAATAGTTGCCGTAATTTGACAACTAAGGTGGTGATTGGGCAAGAAATGTACCGTAAATTGGTAGAGTCAATTAATTAGTAGAGTCTGCTGAAGACGAGTCATAGAAGTGTTAATAAGGCGAAAAGTATTCGATGTGATTATTTTAGATTGATTCATTATTAGTGAATCCGTTTAAACTATTTAAATATTATTACTTGAAACTTATTAATAGGTACAAAGTTTTGTAGCTAATAAAACTAATAGGAATATAAAATTAAATTTATTAAAATAAAATTATTTTTTTAAGTTATTTCACATAGAGAGCACTACAAACAAAAGTAGAGTCAGTTATAGTTACTTATAAGTTAACTTACACCGCCTTTAAAAAAAAAGTATATAATATTGCAATTATAAACAATAGCTTTTAAAAACTTATTTCATAAAACCTTTTTACTCGAAAACTAATGTTTTCTTACTAAAAAAGTTTGAGGATACACTTGTGAGGAAATTCCAGCCGAAAACTTCAATTTAATAATTTATTAATTGATATAATATTTTTAAAAGTTCTTTTATTATTATCTGGTTTGACTATATTTATAGTTTTGTTCACCCGATAATTGTGCTAAGGTCGGCGAGGCCTATATAAATTCATATTAAACTACTAAATAAACTGTAAACTTATACCAATAACCTTTGCTTTATCTTTTTACATTAATAAAAAAAAAACAGCCCTACATTGATTTTCATTTAGCAATGTTTTGGCGCCACTTTATTTTTTTTTAATTTAACAAAGAGTAGATATAAATTTTATATTTACTAGTTTTTTTTAATACGTTTAGAATAAAAAAACTCAAAGATACAATACAATACAATACAATACAAATCTTTCATGAATTTATAGATGATATTCTTTTTGTGATGGATTTCATTTTCGGCCAGTGTCGGTTGTATGGTAGAAAAAGAGTGTCGGAAAAAATGTATTTCCTTTATCTTTCATCTCACAGTTGATTGCTATTTAAAACCCACGACCCCCGGAGCAGAAGGCAGAGTCACTGCCCACTGCGCCAACGGGCCAACCAAAGTCAAATATAGAGATAGATAGATTTGAACAGATAAAGAGATAACCACTTCGATTTTTTAGCTTTGACTAACGGACCCGACAGACGTTGTCTACCTCGTCTTTATTAGCCAATTAATCAAATTCTGTTATGTTTTTTTTTTCATAAAAAGTGACACAGATAATGTTTTATGAAATGGTAAGAATAAATCTACATTTGTTTAGTATTTTTAAATGCAGTTTTGTTTTTGCTTTTCTTTCTTTTTTTCCTTTCTTAAATTTTTTTTTGTTTCGTTTCTGGCAAAGTTTTTTTTTTAATTTCTTTGAAACAAGCAAATGAGATTTTATATCGTTCCGGTCGGTGTAACTGGACTCTACAAAGATTAACAAACAACTTAATCAAACGAAACACTATCTTTTTTAAAAACTTCGTTAGTTTGCTAACTTATTCACATTGCATGCCCATTTGGGAAACGCTGCCATATAATAGTCCCTGCAATAGAATATGATAAAAGTGTCAAACCCCATAAATTTGGATTAAATTATTTCGTTTGAACACGGTAGATTATGTGGTCATTTTGGAATTCTGGGAACGATCAGAAATGACATTGAGTTTCAGTTATACATAGATTTGAATAAAGAGTACTGAGCCATTATTAAATTATTCTATTTGGACACGAGTCTATCTACCGTGTTAACGGAATTTCAAAAGAGACTATGAAATGGAATTAAAATTCAAAAAAATGTTTTATTCAAGTAGAGTTATACAAGCTCTTTCAAATCGTCAAGTAATTAAAAAGCTAGCGTCAGCCTTTCTTTTGACTAATTTGCGAAACTGCTGAATTATTTTGTTAATTTTTTTTAATGTATAGCAAAGACTGAATATAATATTTGTTGATAGCAAAAGGTTTATCATAATAACTCCTAACAAAATTAACTCATTTACTTTTCTTATTTTAAATATAATGATATTAAGCCGCAGATAATACAAGTATAAGATTTTGTGAGCATATTTATGAATATGAACATAATGGGGTAAGAGTATGCGAAAAGTTGATCTGTACGCGACCACAAAATCCGTATAAATTATTTGTAAACAATTTACGAGAGTGAGCGCCATGTTTGGGGCCAAACATTAGGTTATGCTACAGAATACTTCAGTACAGAGACAGTTTTACTTTTATTTTCTTTAATTGTTTTTTCATTCAACATAGACTTTAAATAGAATATATGTATTGTTATATAATTGATCATTTTAAATTTGTCTTTTTCTATTCTTTATCTTACTCTTCTGTTTTGTGTATTATATATAAGTGAAAACTTGATTGGTTTAGGTGTTAATTTAATGTTTATCTATTTTTTATGTATTACTGTACTGTTTGTTTCCCTAAAATAAAATAAAATTAAAAAATTAAAATTAAAATGATATTTAATGTGATTAAATTGTCAAATATCAGAATATCATTGAAGAAGAAATAAAAATTTTTGGTACATAGCTTTATATAAGCATATGGTATATGCTTATATAAAGCTAAAGATTGTTTACCGTATTTCGACCAGCCGGCGATCTCTAATTCAAATAATTCTTTAGAACCCTCCCCGTGGTCAACACGGTATATGATTCAGGATGATGCAACATCTGATATATTATAGCCGCTACACACATATCGATAAATCGTTACGATAAAATTGTGCAGTTAAATCGTTGTGATAAAACTGCAGTTAAATCACAACAAGCCAGCTCCACGAAGAACTGTCGAAATGAGCGCTCGCCATCTAAACACAACGAGAAAACCTTTAATTAATTAAAGTTTAATCGACGATTTTTCATACACACGTTTCGATAAAACTGCGCCATTTCAACTGCACAATTAAATCGCAACGATTTATCGATACATTTGTAGTGGCTACAAGTCAAGTTTTCTTTTTTACAAGATGTTTTGGTACAATCAAATACAGTAATATACAGTAATAGTTACTATTGATTGATGAGAAAGGAAAGGGGGCTAAAAAAAATATTTTAACAATTGAGTCATAATATGCAACACACTAGTTCAAGCTACTTGAAGCTATGGCACCAAATTTACTATACATGTTATCTCAAGCAGTATTGCCTTCTGAGTTTAGCTCAATTCAGTATTGTTATAATATAATTGTAATATTAATTATTGTTGTTGTCATTTAACTTTTTATATTTATTTTCTTGATTTATTATTTTTATCATGTTTCTGTGCTTTGACATAATAGGCATACATGCTAAGATCACATTTTATTGGTATGTTACTTTGCTAAGATCAATATTATGTAACATTATATTTCCTGATCTGAATAAAAAAATAACGAATAAGAAGTTTTGTCAGATAGTTGTCTGAAACTCTTTATTCTGGTTACTATTAATGTGGTTTACTATTTTTAGGTAATTGACAGTTTAAGAACTTTACTCAAATTTGATTTGGCAACATATGAATGCAATGATGTTATTGTAGACTACAAGTTGTTACCTGAAAATATATTGTTACTTATTAGATATCCAAGGTAAAAAATATTGTGATTAATTAATATATATTTGTTATTTTGATTTATTAATTAATATATAATTGTTGTCACGTTTTATTCCTTCCTGATGGCCTAAATTTGTTATTAAAGGCTGTCAACGCACCTGCTGGCCTCCTGGTTGTGCAGATGTCCATGGGCATTGGTAGACATTTAGATGAACCGCCTGCTCATTTGCTCCTAGTAACAAAAAAAAATCATATAGTATCTTTATATATAAAAATTTAATGTACAAGTCTCATTATTTCTTCTAAACCGCTGGACTGATTTAGATAAAATTATGTGTGAATATTCCAAGGGATTTGTAGATTTTTTAATTAATATTAATTAATCAGAGAATATTGACTCAATAGGTGGGGCTGCTATCTGTATGTAAACTAAATTAGGTATTTTTCTTGCTGTAACTCAAAAATTTCTAGGCCTATTTGATTTCTTTCCCTTTAGTTTTATAAAAGTTTTATAAAAAAAGACAGAAAGGAAAGCACAAAAGAATATTTAAAAAATATTAAAAAATGCTTAGTTGGTGGAAACTTTAGAATACTTCTAAAAGATGGTGTTCAAACTGATACTTTTGTCTGACCTTCAATCAGCCAAGACCACATTTGCTAGGTCGTTAGTACCATTATAAGTTTGCATTCTAGATACTTACTGCAAATGAAGAGCAAATATGGAAGTGAAGCAGAGATGTTGGTGGAAGAACTCTTGCAGCAAGCATCCTGCACAGCTACAGTGTTGCTTGTGACTGTCATGAACAAATACAAAGATGATAAGGTGATAAAGCCATAGGTGGCATTTTCTTTTTTGTCTATTCTAAGAGCTTATTATGATGACCCAGATAACGAAAAATGACCTTGGCCTCCTGACACCATTTGTCCCAAACCTAATACTGGACAATAAATTTGTACAAGGAACAGTCTCTAAAGGAGGACCTTTAGGTTTTCTTACAAAATAAAATTCACACCACAGATTATTACAGTTGTAAAAAATCTACAGACCATAGATTATTAAAATTACACCTAACTTATCTTAAACTAGACAATCTGCAATGGACCAAAGTGGTGGAAGCTCTAAATTTCCCTTTTTTCTGGCTTAGTAAGTAGACCTCTGCCGAGCCAGAAAATATTAATCTTCTGCCTTGGCAGAAGCAACATTGTTGTTTTTATTGTCATTAAATTTGACTGGCAGTGACTCTGCCTTCCGCTCTGGGTCTTGTGGGTTTGATTCCCGCATTGAGTCTGGGTTTACATGTATGTATATAAGTATGTATTTATATATAAAAAAATATTTGTGTATGAGTTGGTTGTTACAACACAGATGTTAAGTCACCTAACTTAGAAACTATTATATTGCTAATTCTATATATGTATGTATTTATGTATACTAAAATTTGAAAGTGATAACACGAAATAGTTAAGATGTAACAAAAATTTTCAGGAAAAGAACCTCAATATGATTAAACTCAAGGACACATTTATCAGCCTAGCCACAGCTGGCTACATTCACCAGGCTCCAGTGGCTGAACTCAAAGAAGGCAGTGAGGTCCCCACTCTGGTGCCAGTTGCCACCATAGTCCCCGACCTGGATGTCCGAGAACTCGTACAAGCTATGAATAGTAATTTAGCAGATGTCAAAGATAGTAAGTAAAATAATTAATTTTTTACGCCTTGAGGGGACATCCATGTAAAATGCTATAGGGGGAAGTCTGTCACATAAATGTAACATTGTGTGACAAAGATGGAGTCAAAGTCTTTGTGAAGTGACATGTCAAATTTAATTTTTGTCTTTTATTAACATACTACACAAAATAATAAAGAGAAACTGTTGTTTTCTTAATTATGTGACGTCGCATCAAGGGGGTTTCGAAAATATGACAACAGTTGTGACAAGAGTTAAAAAATCGTAAAGTTCGTGTGACAAAAATTACGAATGACCCCTAAGGTTTGTTGCTGTAAAAAGATATTTTATTATTTGCAGATACATATTGGAAAGTGAACTATGAAAGATTTCATCTTGATTTTCGAGATGATATCATGATTAAAGCTATCACAAGACGAATCGACGAGAACGGTAAGAAATTCATTTCTCTGATAAATTTTAGTTTGGGTTACATTTTGTGGATTTATTGATAAACAGGAATTTTGTAATCACGACTCACGACGACCCACCCGGGAACATTACGGCAGTGCAGTTGTCCATGGGCGTCGGTAGTCGCTTAGGTTAACCGTTTGCCTCTTTTTAAAATAGAAAAACATTTGTTGTCTGTAAACTTGGTGTACGGATGATAATGTTACGCGATAACGCCGAACGCTTAGACCGATCTTGCATCTCTATGGCTATTTTCACGCTTTCGAATAAGCACTCGGTTCAGGAGGAACGTGACAATGAGCCGTGCTGTTAGTAAGACCAAATTTATGTATATAAATTAGATAAAAATTTATAAACTAGAAATAGGCATACATTGTAACGCACTAAGTGGCACCTAGCCACGTGTCGAAAACTAGCGTAGGCATGTAATTAGGAAAAATCAGTTAAAAAAGGTCCCTGATACGCAAAAGTCAGGGGATTATAAAGAAAAAAAATGAGTCATGCTTTATAGTGCGTGCAGCCGCCGCTCATCGGTTTATAAGACGTTACCTCGTCAAAGATGATGACGCGTATTTCAGCCGGTGAGCTGATGGACTGCATATCGATTTCAAAAAAATCAATCTTTTTCGTCTGAAAAATTGATACTTCGATTAATCTATCTAAATTAAGTACCCATTTTTAATACATAATTATAACGAGAATCAGGTACCGAGTGTTCTCCTTAAATATTTTAAGTGTCTCACTAGTTATCCTGTATATTGTAATGCTGCCAACGCATTCTAAAACAACCAATTTGAATAAAGATTTTGATTTAAAAAAAAAAAAAACAGTAAAGCGAAAACTAAACGCAATCGTGATCATCAATAACCCGACACGAAAAAAGCCAAATTCAATTTAGGAGGTTTTCGGTGGGCGACGATAAAAAAATACCCTTTGACATCAGGTAAAACCAATCCAATCCTTCAGATTTCAGGGGCTCAAAGAGCTCCTAAACTCTTTCGCAATATTTTTCCAATTAGGCCGAATCGATAAACAAATATCGAATGTTTGCATAATTTGATTGAAAAGGTATAAAAACGACAGTTCCATTTCGAATAAACAAAGGAATGCTAATTATTGTAATCTTTGTCATGAAATAGAATTCTATCTTTCCTATTGTTATGGTGGTTTTATTTTTAAGTAAAAAAAAATATCGGTTTTGTATAAAAGTAAAGGAAAGTCGAGTATAGCCACAATTTGTGAAAGCTATGCGATTATAAATTAGTGTCATGCATTTGAAACAAAGAATTTTAAAAATACGTGTTAGTCGTGTTCTCATAAGCAAGGATCTCTTTACAAATATGAAACTCGTGTTAAAGGCGTTATGGCACGTTCTTTGCTACAACAATGAAATTAATTAAAGTTTGGAAATCTTACAGAAATATTCTGAGTATAAAAAGAAACGTTTATTTTTCAAATACATTTAATTATTAAAAACTTATATTTTTAGTTAACCTTTTCTAATTTGGAAACGGAATACATACGGTGAATCCATAGAGCGCTACGAAATTTGCCTCATATTAGATCTCTTTTTCTAGTTTAGTTTTATAGGGCTCTTCTCAGTGAAAGCGCTAGGAACCCTTGTAAACTTATCTTTTAAGTCGTAAATTTTATCACCAAATTATTAAATGATTAAAATAATAATAATAATATTATACATATAACGTTTATAAGTGCTTATAAAAAAGTCGTGAATAAAGGATTTTGACTGGGACTTTATTAGTTGCTCTATCTTTTCTCTTTCTTTCACTCCTATGTTCTTTTCTCCCTCAGTACTATTTAACTATAAAAAATAATGCGCTGCCTCCATTTTTCTTAACATAAAATTAATCCTTACTTCTCATTATTTAATAAAAAGTAAAATAAATCTTCATAAGACTCACTTCATTTTTAGCGTTATGATGCCCATATCCTTCCTCGATAAATGGGCTATCAAACACTGAAAGAATTTTTCAAATCGGATCAGTGATTCTTGAGATTAGCGTGTTCAAGCAAACAAACAAACTAAGAAACTCTTCAGCTTTCTACATTAATATTGAGTTTTTAGGTAAGTATGTAGTTATTTTCTTTACTTAAAGACCAAGTTCAAGATTCAAGTTTTAACTCCTTAGTTTGTTTTTTTTTTTCCTTTTAGCGTTCCGTACCAACAAACGAAAAAAGGAGTTCTTATAGGCTCAACTTATAGGTTGAACATCTGTCTGTCTGCTAAGACCCTTTATCTCAGGAACGGGAAGATCTACAAAGTTAAAATCAATACCAAATACTGAAATTTCCACTCCCTTAAACTTTTGAAAATAATCAAACCTAAAAATTCTTTTCTTAGCGGATGTCCATTAACTATAAACTTACCTCCTTGCCAAGTTTCATTATTCTACGGTTTTGAAAATTTCACTTTTTGAGACCTTTGACTTTTCTACATATACTAACGGACCTGGCAGACGTTGTCCTGCCCGAATGTTGACTTACTCTTACTATTGATATTGAATATCAAAACAGCGCCATCTATTGGTCGCTTACCCCACCGACCGCCGGCCGCTCTTATGATAGGTATTTAAAATGCCTCCGCAATTTAAATCTCTCATATCTTCTAAGATGTTCATTTTAATGATAAGTTATAAAGGGCAGTTTTGATCTGCATAAAATATACAACGTATCTAGCGTATTTAAATGGATAAGGATTAATACGGTGTTCTTTACAATAGCTTCGTACATAGTTTATTACTTTTTCTAAAAGAAAAAAGCTCTTAACATATTTATTTATTCTTAACTTAATTTTAATGTGAGTTCTCAGATGTAATCAAAATTATAAAGAATGAGATTGAGATACAAACGAAGCAACCTAAAGTGTATAAATTTTCAAAGTATTATGTATTCACAGGTACAAATTGGACAATTGTGAAAAGTTTTAGAATTTACTAAAAATATAAATATATAATAAAAATCAAAATATCAAAAGAGCTTGTAAAAGTCTACTGGAATAAAATATCATTTGAATTTATATCTTAATATATATAGCTATACTGGAGTGGCAACCGCGCACAGGACCGCGAAACATAGGCAGACCACCAGCGCGTTGGCGCGACGATATAGTAAGGGCAGCAGGCAGGAGATGGATGCAGTTAGCTACCACCAAAAGTATATGGCGTGCAAATTATAATTTTCTTGGTAGCAAAACAGATACGAAAACTTAACGCTCAGAATTATTTGTACAACAGCCAAATTAAGTAAAGAGGGTTTGACTTTAGCGTTTATTTACGCACTGAAGACATCCGTCAGAATTAGCAAACAATTATTCGATCGAAATACTTCGCGGAACACAAGCATTTCTTCAGCCGTGTTTTGCGCGTCGGCTTTGTTAAATTTGTCTCAGCGTCGCACCCGGTGACTGATGATGGCATAAATAACCAAGAGGAGATTTAATGGACGCCTCACTTGCGCTTAAATGTTTGATAATTCATCAGAGATGTGTTAAATGCGTCGACAGTTCACAGAACGTCTGTTGGAATAGGTTTAATTTGTGTTTTAAATGATCGATGGGGCGATTTTTTTTAATGCTACATGTGTTATAGAAATGCAGTTATGCTCAGAATGGACAATTGGGCGCTGATAGTAATAATTAAGAAATTACAGACGAAACATTCAATTTAATTTATATGTATGGATAATACGATATGTGCGTTAAATAAAAAAGTCAATATAAATATAAATTACTATCTTATACTTACCATGATTGTTAAATAATTAAATAAGATGAAACAAGTTCTTGATTACACAAAAAGACGATTCGCCAAAACTTTAGAACTGGTAATGTCCCAATACATCAATGCACATTACGATTTACCCACATAACAAACTTGACCACGCACTACTCTTGATAGATAATTTATTGGTAATGAGAGATGAGATACTTTCATATCACTTTTATACAAACATACATATAGTCTAAGAGCAGGCGCAGTGTTTGCAAGGCAAGTATTTTATGCCTGATATGATGAAGATTGATTGGGGCTATGCTTAAGAAATTGCTTGGCAGAACACAATCTCATGTTTAGCAATTTTATCCTCTCTGAAAGTTTCTCATTTGCATTTTTCAGCTCTGTAATCCTGAACAAATATGTAATCAGAAAACATGAGAGATGTAAATAAAGTTTGTAAGACTCAAACGCAGACCATACTATTGTTGTATGAACTGCTAATGCAAGCTTTGAAAAAGCTGGAGTAAGATATAACATGAATAATAAATATGACTCAAACTTTACTTAACATTCTTTAAAATAATTAATTACATAGCAGCAGGGCTTCTTTTTTGGGGGCACTCAGTGCCCTCCAGGAATTTCGAAAATATCGAAAACTGCTATAAAAATTGAAAAGCGAATGAATTTGCAAATTGTATTCTGTCCACTCGGTTGAAGGTCAAGAAGGGGGAGGCCTTTGCCCCGCAGTGGGACACAAAAGGCTAATTAAAGAGAAAACCACAAACCGTACTTAACTAATAATACATAACATATTAGCATAAGCTGGAATTGAATTACTTATAAGCTATTTAGCTAGATTGTAATTTTATAAAGTAGATACCAGCCTTGTACCTACTTTATCAGAAAAAATAATATTAGCATTTCACATTACAACTTTAAGCACAAATATTTTTTTTATTCGGGGATTGAAAGTTTTGGTTTTCATTGCATTAATAAAGCTTTGTTTTTTTATTATATTTAAGACTTATTAAAGTAACTTTCTGATTCAATCTCAGTCGCGGAGAATTAATTAAATTTATAAGAGTGAAAATTTCTAGAATCTGACAAAGCTCTTTGAAGTGATTAACTTAAGCAAAATGCAGCTATGAAATCATCACCTTTCTCTATGATCTTTTGCATTATTGTTTTATAAATTTTGCCAGTAGCAGCTTCCTAAAAATAAGAAATATAGACAGGGTTGTAACATGAGGCATAAAGTTATAACAAGTTAAATCAAACATTATGTATCACACTTAAACATAAACTAACAATAAAATTTATCGCTTCATTAACTAATAAAATTCATAATTTGTTACTATAATGCTGTTTTATATTGAATTATATGGTGAACAAGTCATAAATATATTTTTTTGCAATTTCCCATTAATCTGCTTTTTTTAGTTAGGTCAGATTAAAATTAAGCATGCGATGTGAAGATGTTAATAATTTATTGACTTCAAATTTGTGGTTAAAAAATTTCAATCAAAATATTTTACCACATACATGCACCTTTTTGTAAATTACACTTTGCATGTATTATAGCTACTTTACAAGGATAAAATACAGACCTTTCAATTTCTTTTAATACACTAAAACAGTTTATATTTACCTCATTTTTTAATTTGTCTAGAACATTCTCAGCTTCCTCTACAACTTTTACCCGCTCATCTTTGTTAGAGTTTTTGAATTTCATTGCGAGTAAGTCAAGGCTTTTGACACAGCCAGGGAGACTCAAATATATGCCGCTGTTGTCACGTATAAAACGTCGAAGCTGATCGCTGGTGAAACCTTTCGTATCGTCAAAAGTCAATGGTTCCTTCTTTGTTTTCAAAAATAATTTTACGACTGGAAAATTCTCTTTCGTTGCTTCGTACTTTTTAGCGAGTTTTTCATTTTCTTTTTCACCGTAATCTTTGACTCCAACTTCAGCAAATAACAGCTCGTTTACCCCTTTCGCTTCTTTGGCCAACGCCACGAAGGCATCGTGTTTGTCCCCAAATGGGAACGCCACATCAAATTTAACCAAAGTTGCTTCAAATTTGTTCACAATTTTGTCAAAAGTAAATTCATTTAGTTCCACAGAACCGCTTTCGGCCGATGCTAAGCATGAAGAAGATACAATTATAAGGTATGCTAGAAATAAATATTCACGCATTGTATTAAGACGGCACGTCTCTTTTTAAAAAAGGATACAAAAACTGTGTATTTTGTAACTTTTAGTTACGTCTGATCTTTTAAAAATATTTGCCTATCTAAGCGCGACTGCGTTGTCAACTTGCTTTTATTGACATGCCATTTGACAGCCGGTTGCGTTACCGGTGCTTTGTTTTCAATTACGTATATTTTTTATTGATTCTATTAGCCTAATTCGATATTTTATAAAAGGTTTCCGCTATTTTATAAATGAACATTTGAATTATCATCAATAAAGTGTAGGAAGAGAAGTTTAGAACTATGCTACTTGTAGAACTTTTACAGTTTGATTCATTTCGTGTAATGCTTACATTGGTTGTTTCCTTTACTGTATTGCCGTGGAGTGCAGTGATTGGCTATTTTTAGCGTAAGTCCGTTTGCATTTCTGCATGTAATACTATTTACGATTTTTTTATTTTTCAGTACATGCTGGCAATCTGGGGTCCGGGATAGTGACCAAGCGAAGCGCAAGGACATTAAGTAACTAAGTTTGATGGGATTTAGGGGATAGAAGTTTATATGACGCTTTCATAAATTTTAATGCTCTGTTATAACTATATACTATAGTATGTATTTCAATATTTATAACCCTGCTATAAATATTGAAATACAGACTATAGTATTTTCATTACTTAAAGTCTTAAAACGAGTCGCCTGGATTTGGGGGGGAGGGTCCTCGATTCTGGGTGTATTATCTATATGTATGTATTTATATATTTCTACAAAAGAAAAACATTTGTGTATAACGTGCGTCTATTACCTATAACACAGACATTAAGTTGTCTACCTTAGGAACAGATGTCCGTGTGTCATATAGTCCTGTATATATTTTTTTATTCTTGGTGTAGGATTAATAATGTTATATAACAATTATATTGAATATCAATATGATAAGGCGTATTCTCAGTCTCATCATTCCTTATCACTATCTGTGTTTGAATAAGACCGAGGAGTATCGATGTTTTTGCTTATTTGTGTACACAGTTTTGTTAAGATCGCATTAACTATTCTCAACAGTTTTTTGGACCATAAACACACGGTCACCTGTTGCTAACTTAATACCTGTGTTATAGGTAGTAGCAGATTGATACAATTATATATATAAATATATAATACACACTTATACACAAATACAGGCGGGAATCGAACCCAAAGCCTCCAGAGTGGAAATAAGGGTCGCTGCCAACTGCGCCGTCGGGCCAGTTAAAATATAAATTATGAAGTCACAAACTTTTCTAGTTAGTAGTCGTAGAAAGACAGTATTCGTTATTTTTGTCAATTTTAAACATGTTAAAACTTTCAAGGATCTTATTCATTTATTGTATGTTTTTTGTAGGTTTCTGCTGACCGGGGTTTTACTATTCGGTCTATATCTAATAGTGGAGAGAGTGCGTATATACGTAAATGATCTTTTGGACCACGGAAATTTTGAAAATGGCACAACTACTACCGAAGTACCCGAGTATGACGAATAATTTTATTAAATGTAACTTTGTATAACTTATGACATAAGAAAAGTATTAAAGAAACCACTTTTGTTATATATAGAATATAGAAAAATTAGGGACGATAATTATTTAATTGTAGTTACAGTTGTAAATATTGTTATTATTACAAATAGCTTTAATAATAATAGCTCTCTCATCTTCTTGTATCGCGTAGAAACGGGGACAATACGATCTGGGAATTGATCTAGAAATCGAGAGTTGATATATTCTCTATCTCTAGATGAGACTATAACATGGGTGTGTGTTCAGATAAGTTGTAGTTTTATTTTTAGAAGATTAATATTTTTAAATTGTTTTAATTTTTAATGGTGGCTCCACATTAGTGTCGTGAAGCTCTGTTAACAAGCATGAACGGTAATATGGACGGTTTTCGCAGTGTTCGCGCGCGTTCACGCCAGTTCCCTGATCTGAGTCGGTATTTTGTCCCGCGACAAAGTGTTCGCGCCTCTTTCGTGTGGCGTTCACGGGTACACATTCACATTCACGGCTCTGTGAATTTGCATTTCGCCACTGGGTTTAATATTATAATTTATATTCATATAATTCTGATAACGGTTGTTAATTAATAAAGACAATTATAATCCTGTAGTAAGGTAATTCAAAAGTTCAGCTAGCAGCATTTTCCACGTCTATTTCGCGGCGAGTTCCACGAACGACTGTCAGTATCCCGTGATTGTGAAGGACATGACATGTGCCGTGAATTCACGGAAATAATGTGGAGCCGTCATTAAGTAATTTTTTCCATTATTTATTAACTCGCCGATGCGAGTTTGAGTGCTATCGTGTACGTTTAGTTGTGTATATTCTCAGATAAACATTAAACCAATTGTAAACAGCCGCAAAAATGTTGGAAAAATATATGTTCCTTTTCAATATTTCTACGTTTTTCCAACATTCAATTGTTTCAGTTCTTAACGAAACAATTCTTTCTTAACTGATAGAATCGGGCGTTACTTTGCGGAAATTCATGACATGCATGAAAAACTAAACTGCTTTGCTTTAATCCGCGAATGAATACGAGAGAAAAAAAAGGACTTTACGAATAACCTACAGGGACACTGCCCAACGGGCCAGTCATGTAGTAGGAAATTGTAATTGAAATTAAGAATTATGTCTAACTTACATAATTGTAAATTGAAACGAAAAATTGTGTACGGCTCGTCGATTCCTGAGACAGAACGCATTGAAAACTTCAAATTCCTCAACACTCAATTTCTTTACGTTGAAGTCCTTAATTTAAAGTATTACATTTGACAAAGACACTTAAAGCATTAATAATGTGATATTTTTGGAACCAAAAAACAGGTATCCAAATTGAATAAATTCCATAGAGTTGCCACAAAACATGTGACTCTTGATTTGTTTGTGTTTGTTGATAAGTGTCCATTTTGAAGAAATTAATTAATTTGAAAAAAATCTATACTAATATATAACGCTGAAGATTTTGTTTGTTTGCATAAAAACGCTAATATAGGTATCACTGAAGATGATTTACGCAACAAAGTCCCTACTGTCAAAGCCAATAAATCTTTTTATTTAAAACCAACCTTATTTTAATTAGCCTACAATTTAGTAATGTCGCTCCTGGACAAAGACCCCTCTCTCTTAGATAACTTTCTTCTTAATCTATCTCAATATAAGAATAAGAATAATAATAATAATAAAGCCTCTTTAATTCCATAATTAAAAAAAATGTACAAATTAGAATTAAAATTACATTTTTTAAATTATAATAATATCAGTAAATTTTATGTTTAGCCCTGTGATATTATAAATAAATTCTATTTTATATAAATTTTAAAGTAATTCTTATCTTCTAATATCCCAATGTGTCCCAATGTCCCACCATTTAACAATAATAGTCTAAAAAAAGAAATAAATAGGAGGAACAAGTGTGCACATTTCTTTTGACAATTAACCACCTTTTATGTATAAAACATTCCCGTCCGATGAATTATCATAATAAGTTTTTATGTAATCGCTTTTCTCATATTGAAATATTATTACGATTAATAAAATTAATTGAACATCGAAAATAATATCGCCGCTTCACATCGCGACCGAAGGTGACGCATCCCGGTCATCGTACGTCACAAAATGTACGAGGGCGGCATTCAAAGTTTTACTCAACTCGGGGTTTTATTGTTTCACGAATTAATTACGTAAGTGTTACAAAAGCACTATAATAATTTATTTATTTAATGTAATAATTTTATTTTATTGTTTTAATGTATTTTTGCATGCGTCTGTTGTGTACGCCTATAAAAGGCTTGTCACATAGAACATGAAAACTTGTAATATTCTTAAAATTAATCAATAAATTTAAGGAACTTAATTTATTATAGAAAAAAAGAAATTTTTCTTAAGTCCCCAAAACGTCGGATTCAAGAAATACCTCAGTTTCTTTCTTAGTTACTAGTGCTCAGTTGTGCCAAAAATGTAAATACTCAGAGAATTTCATAAGATAAATTATTCTTTATGAGTCCTGTTCTTACTTGACCGCAGTGTCCGACATCGCGGGCTAAATTTTCAGCAAATATAGTCACGTAGGGATACCGACCCTTAATATTGTCAGCGGTCTCGGGTTTTTAATAAAAAGTTCACAAGTTATGGGCAAACGCGTTTGGGAAAATTAAGCGCGGGCTGGTATGTCGTTTGACATGATATTTTGGGGATATTTACCGCTCGTGACATTATGTCCTCGAGAGAGATACAAATAAATAGAGATCGCATATTACGTCTATATTTAGAGGTCAGAAAATATTTACAATGGATTTATTAGTGCACTTGTGTTTATAATAAGCTTACAAAAAGTTCCTACTAAATCTTTGAGGTGCCGAAATTGGTAAGAAAGACACTTTGAGGTCTTAAACAATTGCCTTGGTTTTATTATCATTAATTGCCTCGGATTGCCATTACTCATACATTACATTGTCGTTTGACTAAAATTTTACAAATTTTTTTCATTGTCTTAAACCAACTTTGAAACTGTCAAGATGGCTAGTGAAAGAAAAAGTGTTATGTGTCAACGAAAAAGTTTGTTTGATACTTGCGATAAAAGATTTGGTTATTTTTCTCTACTCCCTCCATATATCAAAAACTCTTTATAACGAATGAATATGCTTGATTTTTCCAGATTCGTTATAAAGAGATTACATATTATGAAGACACAAACTATATTTAAAACTAGTTGTTATGCGGGACTTTGTTCGCGTAAAATTTGGTGAAAAAATTTAGCGTGATGATATATAGCCTATAGCCTTCCTCGATAAATGGGCTATGTAACACTGATAGAATTCTCCAAATCGGAAGAGTAGTTCCTGAGATTAGCGCGTTCAAACAAACAAACAAATTCTTCAACTTTATGATGATGATAGATTTTTTAAGTCGAATAAATGTTATCACCAAAACATTACAACATTATAAGAAAAAGATTGAATATGTTTTTTACAAGAGTTCGAAAAGAAACCTAAGTAAATAAAATGGCCAAAGCGTGTCATATAGAAGGGTTCCCTATCTGATACGCTATAAACGTATTTGTTAAATAACTTCAAAAGTTATTGTCCGATTTCGTTTGCATATATCCATTTGCATTGTGCACGCTACGTAGAAATGTAGTCCAACATAGAAGTCCTATTTATCTTTAATAAAAAAGCACGCACTATTTTTTTTAAATAAAGTACAATACATATAAAAACAATGTGTATTCACCAAAAGGATTAAAGAAGTCAAATACCAAACAAAATTAATAAGTAACATAATTTAGAAAACTAAATTAATATCAACATCGAGATTGAATGACAAACAAAATAAAGAACAAATGAAGTAACATGACAGAAAAAATCACTTTAGTTCAACATGGACTAATAAAGAAGAGAGAGAGAGAGATAGAGATAGAGGGAGATAGAGAGTAGAAAGGTATAGAGAGAGTAGGAGGGGAAGGGAGAGAGTGACTAACACGCAAGTAGCAGATAAAACTTACGACTTAAAGTAATAGGCGCGTATTTGAAGTCTCTTTAAATATTTTACAAAATTAATACCCTTGACTTAAGTTTTGCTTTAAAATAACTTTGTTTACTATGAGAGCTACAAAGTTGATGTTCTTAACTTTATAAACTGCATAAAAGACTCGCTTCAAAATTTAAAGAGCTGTCTAGGTAGATGTTACAGTTTTTTTACATGTATTAATAATCGGTAGACTAGCTAACTAAGTAAACCTTAATGGCTATTTAAAAATATGTAGGCAATTGAAAATTTCAGATAGACGTTTTATTTGATTTCAAGCATTAAAAATTACCTTGAATTACCAAGATGAACTTAAAGCATTTTTTTTTTTGATTAATAAATAAGAATAAAATATATGTGAAGAAGTCTAATTTTTCAATTTGTTATTTATTTCCGTTTGATTGTATGGATTAGTATTAGTCGTGATTATATTAGACGTGATATTGTAGAGATTGTAGTATTAGTCGTGATTATATTAGACGTGATATTGTAGAGATTGTAGTATTAGTCGTGATTATATTAGACGTGATATTATAGAGATTGTAGTATTAGTTGTGATTATATTAATCGTGAGATTGTAGTATTAGTCGTGATTATATTAGTCGTGAGATTGTAGAGATTGTAGAATTAACCGTGATTATATTAGTCGTGAGATTGTAGAGATTGTAGTGGTCACGAGAATAACGTCAGACCGTAGACGGACCCCTTTACCACAACCAATTCCTTTGCAATTTAAAACGAGCCCTTGTTCTAAATCAACTAGTAATGCACTCTACTAGGCCCCGTTAAAATAACTTCATATTATGTTTTTTATCTTCATTAATAGCTGAAACAAGCTTCACCTCGACGTTTTCGTCGCGACCGTAACGATCGCAGTCGTCAAATGGCGAAATCTGAATGAGCACTCTAAGACGTTGCGGTTGCTTATTGGAACGCACTTATAATATACGGTAACGTCACACGCTCTTCTGGGTGTTTTAGCTGTCATGGCGGATTGTTGTATTTTATAGTTTCCATTTTTTGTCAATCCCTATTAATCTCGCTCGCAATATAAAAATTTATACGTTTGTTAAGTTTTATGTACCTTAATTTATCAGATAAATATATAATTAAAATGATTTCTGATTACTATCATGTCTATTGAGCAACCTTTTAATACAACAAATAAATCAAAACGTAACACAGTTAATGCTTACTAAATGTTTTTGTTTAATCAATGCTAAATTAACAAAGACAGAAACTTGTATACGTATTTAAAAATACCGTATTAATCCTTATCCATTTAAATATGCTAGATACTTTGTACATTTTATGCAGATCAAAATTGCCCTTTATAGCACATCATTAAAATTAATATCTTAGAAGATATGAGGGATATAAAATACCCGGCGGCGGTCGCTTGGGCCACTAAGCGACCAATAGATGGCGCTGTAATTTGATATTAAAAATAAGCTAACACTCGGGCAGGACAACGTATACGGGTTCACTAGTTGAAAATAATGATGAATAGGCTTCGTCAGAGAAGAAATCACTGTCACTTATTAAAAATCGCGTTAAAAAATGAAAAGCGACTGTTTTTCGTAGGTATTCAGAAATATGTGCCAGTATCCGTTGTGTAAACCATGTGGAACGGATATTCCTTTTAGATTTATGCGTTGTATTGGCAGGAAAATGCCCGGAGTTCACGCGAATCGAATTTATTCCCGCTTATATTCGTGTGGCTATTGTGGTATATTTAATGGGTAAAAATCCAATGTCCACTGGAATAAGATACTTTTTGCGTGGCATGTTTCGTATACAAGGATTTGGAGAATATTTGAGCAATATAACTATATGCTTGTTGACGGCGGGACGTCTTCCTTTCCAAATCATAACGAAATGAGTATCTCCAAGCTATTAAGGTGAGAGTCAATAAGTATTATCTATTCAGGTGTGTTCCAATATAGACTGTATTAACGCTTACCATCAGGTAAGTTCAAGTCGAGCGCATGTATATCATGAAGGAAATTTTGAACGGGAGCTAACCCTATTCCCGGTAGGTATAAAGTTACCAGTATATAAATTATAAAGCTATAAGAGTATATAGAAATCATAACACCAAAAATACATACGTTTCCCCTTTTCGTCTCATTATCTCCTTTTGAAAGGTTTTCCCTTTAGAGCTACGATACAGGTTAAAGAATGTTCTAGACTAGCTTCCAAAAAATTCGCCAAATGATCTCAAACAACTCTATTTAGTATTGGACAGAATAAAGGCTGTCGGGTCAGCTAGTCCAAAATAAATTTTATCTCGAGGGAAAAAACTGCAGCGCTCATGTACGTGACAAAATGGAAGCCGACAACTTTTTTAATCTCAGGCCTCGCAACGACCTGCCGGTATAGTCGAAACTTTAACAGCACAGCGATGCGATAGCTACGCAATTAAGACGCGGGTTCGATATTAAATTGTTTTTAAATATTTTCAATGAGGAAAAATTTAACTCTGTTTGTAATTTCGAAATACAATCAATTTTTTTTGTTGCAAATAAATGTTACGGTATCTGTAACAACAAAAATGAATTTTCATAATTTTTGTCTGACTGTCTTCGTCAGTCCAAAGGGGTTTTGTAACATTTATTGTGTGACAAAATATAAAATAAATATTTTCTAAGTCACAATAAATATAAAATCGCGGGACAAAATATCGCTAATACTTTATCGGTTTATGAGTGAAAAAGCAATTTATTCCAAGCAAATGGTCTTACAAAGGGCGAAATAAACGTTAAAAATAGAGTGAAATGAAGCGTAGCGAGAAATAAAGGAAAGACGCACTAGATGCCGGCAATATAATAATACGTACCGAAATATATTACAGGATATTTTGAACGAAAGAAATAATATTCAAGAAAATATAGTCATCCTCAATCGATGTTTGAATAACGATTTTTTTTTTATTAATATAACGAAAATTAACTTCTGTCTTCACGCTGCACGGTTTCGCTTCGCTCCGCACCGTTCTGCTCTACTTCACTCTGCTCTGCTTAACCTAGCGATCAACTCAAATGCCTACCACTGATGACTATGACCTTCTCAGTTCTTCATAGAATAAAGAATAATTTGTAATTACTTATTGAAAAGCTTCAGATTAAATGCACTGTACTGGGAAAAAGTCTTACTTTATTTAAAAATAACTTCACCGTGGAATTCTCTTATTGTGAAAGTTAAAACAAACATTAACATAAACTTTGTTGTTTTTTTCTGTTAATTAGCCGGGAAAGATTTTAATTAAACGGCGAGTTTTAATTAATCGCATCTTCAAATTAGTTGTTTTGCTGTGAAGTTTTGCGTGTCAGCCTTGATAAAAGTTTATCGTACATTTGCTACTTTTAATACGGATATTTTTATTAAATTAAATTACGATAAACCGTTGTTATATTTCGATTGAGTATTTTATAAACTTCTCTCTCTTTCTTTTTCTGGTTATGTGACTTAGATGTTGGTGCGGTCAGTCATCCTAATTTTTCCTCTCGTCTTCGCTCCAACTTTAACATTAGTTTCTGATAGCTGATGGTTTCCTTATCCCTACTCTAACATTACATCAATCCACATTGTATTGATTCCAAAATCACATGATAAACAAGTTCTGGCCCAAATCATCAAGAGGTGTTTTAATAATTGTTTCATTGCGGGGGCAAATAGGGGGTGTCATAATATATATTATAAATATACGTTTGTCCATATACCTTTTCACTTATAAATATACATTGCCGTTAGATGTTTTGAAATATAATATAAAAGAGACGTGTATTTTTTTCGTGAAATGAATGATAAGCAAAGTCCTTACCAGTTTAGGTAATAGAAACCAACGTAGCCTTATTAAATTGGCAGACAATATGCGGTTCTAGGGATCTCAAGGACTTTGCGGTGTTATTCTGTGGTACGAAATTACGTAGATGAGATCGCAGAAATGCGGGCGAGCGGCGGAGGTGGCTGGGTAGGGGGTGATGTTGTGAGAGCGACTCGTTAGCGAGTAGCCGTGACCATGCCGCTATTTTCGCCACTCACTGATTTCCGCTCCTTCCTCACCTAATTTGCTATAGACAATGGAATTTACTATAGACAATGTGCGGTTATTTAAAACACGATAAAACATGATTTACAAAAATTTGGTTTATAACACAGACATTAAGTTGTCTACCTTAGGATCAGACGTCTGTGTGTCTTTAAGTCCTGTATATATTTATTTATTTAACTACTAGCAGTTACGCGCCAAAATTCACAAAAAAAAATTCGAAGATTTGAATGATATGAATTTTTTTCACTCGTTCTTTTCTTCCGTTAACCTGAATGCCATACATAGTCTTAAATTTAATTCATTCAGAAAAAGGACTTTTATTGAGTTGTACTACATTGACAAACATTACCGTGAACCAAGACGCGAGCAAAAGACAAAGTATCTAACCAAAAACACAAATGGTTTGTCTCTTTTATTTTTTTCAGTAAAGTGTAACGGGCCTAAGGTCCACAATTACGTCATCGTGAGCGTCGTGACGTCAAACGCACCGACCCGTAAGTCCCGCGATTACCCTGTGCTTATTAATATAGATGTAAGGACATTTTATATCATTCATTCGGCATGATGAAAATGTATATTACGATTTCGTATTTTCAAAGAAGATAATACACAAAATAATATCAGGAGAACGATGAGCATCGATTCAACATTAAAACGCGATCAGATTAAAGGTTCAGTTAACAAAAGATGTGATATTCGTAACTCTCCTTCCATACTCATTGTTGGCGTAATATCCTTGCTATCCTATATCTCTATAAATATACGAATCCTATACCTATTTAAGTAGTAGACATAAGCAATATTAAAAATACTAAATTTTAATAGATGACAACAAAACTCTATGCTTGTGTACTCGACAGCGTCACCGGGAGGGGGGAGGGTGGGGAGACAGAGGGTCTCTACCCGGCTAGGGACCTACGCGCGAGGAATTCGTCGAACGCAGGGGGCTGAAGGCCCCCCCGAGCCGATCCCCCTTTGCTAGGGGGGTCTAACGTCGTGGGGGCTACAAGCGTGGCGCTCCCTCTAACTATAGAATAACGGTCTTCAGCAATACCCCATCACTCTTGTCGCACTGACTATACATCAGAGTACCTCTGAACTTTAAATAAATATATATTAAATATTAATTTCGTCGCAATTCGTCGTCGTAATTAATTTAGTTTATGTATATAATTATATGTTTAAAAATAAAACGTATATATTTGTGTATAACAGGCAGCTGTTACCTATAACACAGGCATTAAGTTGTCTACCTTAGGAACAGACGTCCGTGTCTAAGTCTAACTTTTAAAAGGTGAAAATAATGTAAATATTACAGACTTTGCCATGAAGCGTGCAATAGCGTACATGGCTATAATGTTATATGTATATTTTATATATTATGTGCTTGTTTGAAAGAATTGTAAGATTACTTTAATATTCTCCTTTTTTAAACTAAGGACAAAGTTTGTGCAGGGATTTGTTGAGACGACAAATCGAAGAACTGACCACACAAACCCTCCCGTACATGTTGAGCAATTTAGCCTCTCATATAATATATCCTAGTAAAGTATGAATTTTTTTTTGTATTCTAAATATGTAAATAGATAGTTCCATAAAAATAAATATGTAACCAGAAGCAACGTTAAGACTAGTTTACAATTACCTGATAGCCTGATTCTCTCTTTTATTATTTTACCAAACAATTTTTAGGAGCGATCGCTTATTGGAACGCACTTATAATATACGGTAACGTCATGTTACCATATATTATAAGTGCGTTAAATAGTTTAAATTAAGTCATTTTATTGTTATAATTGCTTTTAACTTGTTCATCGTATACCTTATGGTGGAAACTTTATTGACTTAAGAATTATTATTACATTTTTTTTTTTGCAGTCCAAATTATTAGTACTTGACATTATTTGCAAATTTGACATTATAAGAATAACCTTGACATTTGAAAATCGAAATTATTTGATCCATTTTTTTATCCTGCTAATTAAATTAAATTAATTATAGTTATCTAATTTTCTTGACATCCTCCGACTGTAATATCTTATAAAATTATACTAATATAAAATAATTTCGATATAAAATTTATCCATTAAAATTGCAACGCCCTAACGGGGCATCTACACATTGTAACAAGCGTTGATCAGAAATATTGCCTTAAAGGTGAGCTATTATGAGACGATTATATTTCTTTCGCCCGCTCCTAGCGTTTATTATGTGGACGGGAACAATTCAAGGTTAACGAATACCCCCTCAATGTACTGTAAACACCTTTTCTCAATTTTGCTCAAATAGTGACATCGTATTAGCAAAAATAATACGGGAAGTTTGGCTATTTACAGATATTCAAATTTAAAAACAAAATCGCGCCTGCAAAGTTATATCAAATAAAAGAAATATCATTTAGCCTGACGTAAAATAATAATAAAAATGAACACATTCGTTAATTTTTTTTTTATTTTAACTTTTGTGCTGTATGGTTGTGTTACCTTTGCCATATGGAAATTAAACAAACATAAAATATATTTCAACAATGGTCCAAACAGTGCGAATATTTTTTATTCAACCATAGGATAAGATCTACGTAACCATCCTAACCGCGACAATGTCACCGTGTATAATGATAAAGAGTTTGTTTAGTTGCTTGGACGCGCTAAACTCAGAAACAACTGATTCGATTTGAAAAATTCCTTCAGTGTTAGATAACACATTTATCAAAGAAGGCTATAGACTATATATCATCACGCTAAAAATGAACCTATTGTTTGTACCTAATTTTACGCGGACTATAAAGATTGATAATTTTGGATTTTTACTTTAATATATATACCACTTTTTAAAAAATCTACACAAATGAAAAGTTTACTTAAAAAGGAAAAAGGTTAATCAAGTTTAAGACGGAAACAAAATAGTTTTTACAAAGTTCTCGTGTTACGTTGCTTGTAAAGTAACACAATATATAATCTTCTACTTTGGTTAAAGTTACTCTGCGTGGTGCATCTGAACACGGCAACCTTTTTTCATGAGCCATCCTACATAGAGTGGTCACTGGACCCAAAAACAGATTTTGGGTACTCACTAGCTTATCAGGCTGAAAAGAACCGCTTAAGTGAGTAACAAATGCTTTATGTATGGTTATCTTTCTTTCTGTTGTCCTTTCTTTTTATATTTCTTTCTTTTTTTTTTGTTTCTTTCTTTCTTATATTACAGAATGTGGGTTTGGGAATTCACGAGAGTTCTTTAAATAATAATAATAATAAAAAATACACGGACTCTATGACACACGGACGTCTGTTCCTAAGGCTTCCTAGCATTTTATCTGACGGCAAAGATGAAATTAACATTTACGAAGATGAGTACGATACAGAACAGTTAAGCCATAATCTTTTAAAAAGTGAATGTGTTGCCAGCTTTCAAAAATTAGTATGATCATCTCTGAAAATATGGACGAAGAAGTAGAATGGTAACAATTGGTTCTACAGGGACGTTTAAAAGGCATGTAAATTCCAAGTTTAAGTAAAGTGTAATCAATCAAGGTAATTTTAATCCAAGTAATGTTTTAGAAGACCTGTACAATTATTTTATCTACTGCTTCGAAAAATTTATAAAACAGTCAAGAGCCAATAGCAAACGTAAGTGTTACTATAATTTTTAATTTTTATTATTTTTACGACAAATAAAGCGCATTTAAAATTAAACGAAAATATTAAGAAGAACAGTGTATCAGGAAACTATTTTTTTTATTCCCTTGACTACAGTTATTGTACTTTTAGCGTTAAAAATTTCTTTTTTCATTCTAGAATAACACTTCTTCGGAAAAGTAAAACAATCATAAAGAATCAGCAAGATTCTTTTGCTTTAGGGCACTTTTGGGCATTTTTTGTAATTATCATGTTTGTCGTGTTTTTTATTGCGCCTAAAGCCAATTCATCACGGCTAGAGCTGAGCTGTACGCACTTTTTTTGAGGTAGTACAAACAGTTTAGTTTTAAGTTTGTTTTCGTAGTTTTAATAATTGTTTTTATTTTTTGTATTTGCGTATTTTAAACTACGGCTCTTTGCCTACCTAATTAGAAATAAATGTATTTTCTTTCTTTATAGGTTTTCGGATAGTTTCGGTATTCTGAGATCCATAACATCACTATAATAGACGCTTCATTCAAGTTAATACACCAATCTACGTCACCGTTTTACGGGCAATTACTTTCTCAGAAGGGGTCGTAAAAAATATTTGTTTATGATTTATATTTCGATACGAAATCTATGTACGCCAAGCAATATATAAAGTAACGTTACTGGAATGCCATTTGCTACTAATTTTGATATGAATTCTTGTCTGTAAATACATAAAGTTGAAGAGTTTCTTTGAACGCGCTTATCTCAGGAACTACTGGTCCCATTTGAAAAATTCCTTTAGTTTTAGATAGTCCATTAATCAAGGAATAGGCTTATAGGCTATATATCATGACGGTGAAATTGAATCTGTTTTTTACCTAATTTTAGGCGGACGAAGTCGCGGGCTCAGCTGGTTCTATATACATATATCATGACAATTCACTAAGAATTCCACTTGTTATAAGTTACATACCGTTACGGAAATCGATTTATTACACACGATAGTATATAATTAGATTACAACTTGTCATATTCCCCTCTCTGGACCCCTAACCACCGGTGCCTTGAGATCTTGCCACGCTGCCGGCGGCCATATATTTTTTATATATTTTTAAATGTTTTTATTTTTATACCAATATTAAAAAATGTGATTAGAATATGTGAATGTATTAAATAAATGATAGATGACTAATATTATCTATAGGCAACTTAGAAACCTTGCGGAAGATTGCTTTACCTATTTAAGAAATCGTTGTTATAGAAATTATTTTAGCTCATAGATTATTTTTACGCATATTTCCCATTCAATCTTTTATATTTTTTAGCATTATAAGAGCTACGGCTATATACAGTAATACTTTTAAAAATGTACATACATGTTTACATACGCACCAGCACATTAAAAACTTACAACTAGAGAATTTATACAATAGTAATGAGATTTATTATAAAACATTGGCTTGCGCGAGTTCCTTATACGATAATCTGGTAATGAATCAAACCGGAACCCTCCTTTTTTGAGGCATCACCATAGGAGTCATCAAATAACCTTTGTTGGGTTAAGGCAAAGTCCATTTTTTTTTATTCATATACAAGTTTTTTTTTTCTTTTTTATGTAACAAGTTTCTTTTTTATATATAACAAAGGGCAAACGAGCAGGCGGTACTCTTAAGTGACTACCGAAGTCCCTGGACAACAGCAACACCAGGGGAATCGCAGATGCGTTGTCGGCCTTTGAGAAATGACAACTTTTTTCAACAAGTTCGATCGTAAAATTTAGAATTGTTATTAGTTTTTAAATCGTCATTTAATAGTTTGGTGATAATATTTTCGATTTATAAAATATGTTTACAGGGGTTCCTCGAGTCCTGCATTGAGAAGAGCTACCTTAAAAGATTTTATAGTAGTGATATGTATAACATAAGGAGGAAGAACGGAGGATTATATTTATAATAAAATATTTTGAAGCGAAATTAAATTAAAGGCAAAAGGCTTCAATTGTAATATACAGCAAATTATATATCAAAGGTGTGCCGTAAAGCTATTCATTTTAAACGCTGTCTATTGGGAACGTAAAGTATACGTTATGTAATATCATTGTGGGAACGTCTGTCGGCCTGTAATTGGTATGTCACCTGGAATTAGAATTGATCATGTATTATTGCATATTGTAAATTATAGCGACAAATTTGTCTATTTTAATCAAGTTATTTGTCAATTAAAGCAATAATAGTTTAACATTCGAGGGCAGACCGCTTATCCTTGACAAAGCAAGTTCTTATCTTAGGTTGTATAAGGATTTCACTTTTATACTGTAATCCCCCCTACAACACGGTAGATTATTCCACATTGGAGGATAAGGCGTTGAAGAATTATTTTCGTACAACACGGTTATACGGTCTCGAATGCGCATAATATAATATAAAATAATAAAAAATCACATCGTCAATATATCAAGAGTGAAAAGAGGTAGGTAAAACTTAATACCCTTTTTGCTGAGAGTCTCGGGACGGGACATTTAGGTAAACTGACTTCGAGTCGAGTTAAAGTCTAGAGAACACTTACATTGTATATTATAGAATAATATTAATGTATGACGTATTAAAGGAGAATTACAGTAATCCGCTCTCACTTCTACTGCATATAAAGTGACATCTCTTTTTTGGTTATTTGTACCGTCGTTGAATTTCAACTTAATTTTTATCTCGTGGACTTTAGGAATTTTGATTTTTCACGGAAACACTCATTTCAGGGACATTAAAAAGAGTAATAAAACTATTCTAGATGACGAAACAAACAACAACTTAAGACCTTCATTTTGTAACTCGCGTTAAAGTAAATATTTTAGATATTATAATAGACATCGTTCAAAGAGATAGGTCACGCCTGACCTAAATTACACCTGAAAGGCAGTGAGACGGCAATCTGGCTCGGATGCATAAACTTTATATCCATTTATGTAACAAAACTATATGAAACAAACAATTTGATAACGAAAATAACCACGAATAACTATCGCAGAGGCTACCCCTTGATAACGCTCCAGTTTCAAAATGAAACATACATTTGCTTTCGGCTCAGCGTTACAATTATATTTTTATACTTTAACTAGCTGTACCCCGCGACTTCGTCCCCGAGGGCCACCTATATCACGTAGGAGTATGAAAAATAGATGGTAGCCAATTCTCAGACTTACTGAATATGTATACAAAATTTCATAAATATCGGTCAAGCCTTTTCGGACGAGTATGGTAACGAACATTGTGACACGAGAATTTGATATATAAGATTTATGATGTTGAGGCTAGTCAATACTCTGGCTCCCTTTTTTAATTATTATTAACCTTATTTTCGTCAAAATTATATTTGCAAGAGAATAAATGTGATGGCAGACAGATTCTTGATTTATTCTTGACCAACAACTTAAAAAGCTCCCGCTTAAATTTTGGATCAATCGGATATTAAAGGCAATATTGCTTAAAACGTTTGTCTTGAAGAAGTTTCTTATTTTTTAATCTGTCTCTTGAATGTTTGGGTTGTTCTTTCTTTCCTGATAGATATTGTTTTTTGCTGAGATTTAATACATTTATGCACTCTGATCGCGTGAACCAGGAGGATTGTGGGTTTGTGCCCAGGCCAGGCCAGGTAACAATACCGACAAAAACTATAATTAAAATTTAAATTAAAAGTTAAGTAAAGAAAATCATAAAACATTAAAAAATATAACTGTTTTTCTATCATGTTATATTGCATGTATTAATAATGCCTGGAAAATGAAGTCAAACAGTATGGAGTATATTGTCATAAGGAATATCGCTACACAATTTTCCAACAAAGCGGAAATTCCAGCAACAAGCCATTGAAATGCAGGCAATATCACATTCCAGAATTCTATCTCAGAGTTGGAATCGTGTTCTACAGCAACCTGGCCATATAGAAAACATTTTAATATATATACGCCATTTTAATATAGTATATATTATTTATGTGTATACTTTATTTGTATAGAAAATGTTTTCTTGGTTTTAGTATTTACAGACTTGATTTTGCACCACTACTTTTACAAAAATTCTGTTAACGTTACGTTATTAACGTATCGTAACGTTAAGTTATTAATTATTGTTGTTGTTTACTTTATTTGATTGTAAGTAAATAATCATAATAATATTTAAGCCCTCCGAACGGCTTGAATGATTTTTGCGAACGGACTCAGCAGAGGTCGGCACCTTTTGACGGGCCACATCGTTAAGAAATTAGATGTTGGCGGGCCACGCTTATAAAATAATTATTTGTAAATAAGTGTTTAGTTATCCATTTGTGTAGTTGACATTTTAAAATAATTAATTGTATTACGTTACAACAAATCTTTGCGCTCGTGTAATCTAATTTTATCTATTTACTAACGGACCCGGCAGACCTTGTCCTGCCCAGTTGTTAGCTAGCTCTTACTACTGAATATCAAAATATAACAACATCTATTAGTCGCTCACCGCACCTACGGATAGCCGGCCGTCCGCTCTGGCTCCTTATTTTAAGTCTCTCATATTTTCTAAGATATTAATTTTTATGATATAATGTACGAAGCAATTTTAATCTGCATAAAATGTACATCGTATCTATTGTGTATCCGTATTCAAATGAATAGTGATTAACACGAATGTCTTTAAAATGGCTTTTTAATGTAGTTAAAGATATCAATGGTTACTGTGGGTTATACATAAGAAATAGACATATATGTCATTAGCGGACTTTCTTATAGACCTTTTTAAGATCTACAATTCCGTAGTATATTAGTTTGACCTATCTCGTAAGGTTTAGCCAGCGCACGCAATGTAAGCAAAAAACACGTTTTCTACGACATCACGTTACAAATCAATGAAATTATGGGCATATATATGTTCTACAATATACATGTATTATACATGTAAACCTTTTTCGGGAATTACCCTATCTATTAGTGAAAACCGCGTGTTAATCTGTTCAGTAGTTTTTGAGTTTATCGCGAACAAACAGACAGATAGACGCGGCAGAGGAGTGTGTTTTATAATATGAAAGGAAAAGGATAAGGAAGGATAAGGAAAAGGATAAGGATAGGATGTAAGGATCTAAGGGTTCCTTGTTGTACTACGGCACTCTAAAAACCCTATTAATTTAAGAGTTCAAATTCCCTCCAAAACATTAGACAGTCATGACGTCACTTTATGTTGACAGTGCGTTACACGTCATATCGACGTTTTCGCCGCGAAATGTCGAATATCTCATTGAGCAGTTTAAAACGTTACCAACGCCTATTGGAACGCATTTATAATATACGGTAACGTCCTACGCTCTGCTGGTATTTTAGCTATCATGGCGTATTGTTGTATTTTGTGGTTTCCTTTTTTTGTTAATCCATATTCATCTCGCTCGTAATATAAAAATAAAGTCGTTTGTTAAGATTTATGCATCTCATTTTATCAGATAAATATACAATTTAAATGATTTCTGATTGCTGCCTATTAGTCTGCTGCGTATTTTGTGATTTTTTGATACAACTCTTACAACTCGCATCAGTCGTCTCGGTATTCACTTAGAATAATTATTAGTCTCGAAAGTGTCCGGGTACCGCATGATAAATGTAACATGAACATTAGTAAGGTGATGATTGAATAAACATAAAGTTGAGAAATTTAACAACTATAAAATATTAAACCTTTTTTTTTAATTAGACTATTGTTTGCCAGTGCTGGGCAAAGGCCTCCCCTTCTTGATTCATCTTCCTCTTTTCTTTATAATATTTTTCTTTATAAACCTTTTAAATAAAGAGAAATTTTGCTAATTAAAGAAAGTTATTCCGACATCATAGAGATCGATATACGCCAATCCTTCATCTAAAAAACTCTTGTTTCCACGAAATTACAATGCATGAAGAGACAATGACGTGGTAAATGAAACAGACCTTTAACGTCATTAATATTAAAGAGTAGGTCAATTGACTATGACGGCCTCTCCATTAGTTCGATCCATAATTGCTTGGGTTAGTTCTTAAAAAGAGGAGATAGTGCATTTGAGAGATATTAATAATTTGTATAACGAGTTAAGCTGAAGCTCTGCTGGATTATTGTGAAGTGTTAGTGTTAAATATTTTCTTTTTGATTGTCTAAGCAGCAGTCTGTCTGCCTTTGCAGCAGTAGGATATTATAGGGTAATTAAAAAAAGATTGTGGTGAAGTGTTAAAGTGTTGAATAAATATAACTATACGTGTAACATCTTTTCTTTGGAAATCGCCGTCTCATTCTTGAGAGTGGCGTAGCTTCTCTTAGCTCTACATCAAAATGTATTTGGGGGTCCAAAAAGTTGCCAACTTGAACGCCCGCTTTCTCTGAAAAATTTTCGTATTTAGCATAAAATAGTATCTGGCATAAAATAATTTTGTATCTAACAAAAAATAAAGTGGCTAAGACCGCATCGATACGCTTTTATAGAAGGGTTCCGTATATGTAAATAATTTTCCTAATGAGTTCTTAGCGTGTTCTATAAAAGTTTAAAATTTCAAGACGCCATCTAATAGTTTCTAAATCCCAGTAGAGGACCATCTTGCGGGCGGACAAACGGACGGATGGAAGGACAGACAAAATGAAACCATAGGGGTTCCTTTTAGGACTACATAAACTTTGAATATCGTGTCTAGTTATCACGAAAAAGCTCACTTCTTCTTCTTTCAGCCCGCTGAGGTCCACTGCTGGACATAGGCCTCCTCCATAGACTTCCACAGAGATCGTGTCTGCGCGACTGACATCCAGCGGTTTCCGACTTTTATTATTCTTTCAGGTTTTCAGACTATTAAAATGAGATCTGAATGGTTATTAACCGAACAAAGACGGCGAATTGCTTATGTTACAACATATTTGTTTTGTCTAGTGTAGACAAAATAATATACATTTATATAAACTATACAATATATTTTTCTAATAACGAAACAATAGAAAGAAAATATACTCTATTTTATCTTAATATACATAAATTACGCGTGACATTGTTTGTCCGCGATAGAGTCCTAAACTGCTGAACCGAATTCAATCAAATTTGAATACGGTGTACAATTTGATTCAGCTTGAAAGATAGGATAGCTTACATCTCAATTTGTAGCAAAAGAAAAAAGAATCGGTGAAATGTATACACGTGCATAACTTCCGAACAACTGCACCAAAATTATAATTTATTTTCTTTTTATGGATGGCGCTCATCTCGATCAGTGACCGTAACTCGCTATAATTATTTTCTGCTTTACACTCTTGTAATTGTAATACTATTACAGTAATCCCCCCTATAACACTATATATGTGTTCCGCGTTTGTACTACCTCGTATAACGCGTTTGTACAACCTCGTATAACGCGTTTGGACAACCTCGTATAACGTGTTATGTACAAATGATTCACGTTTAACTTTTCTCGGTAAAGAGGGCTTAAATGAAATATTAAGAAAAATCTATGTTATGTACGTATTCGCTTATTAATAATAGAAAAAACTATGTTATGAACGAAATATGCGTTTTTTATTGAAAGAAAATTAAAATAATTTAAAAAAAAAACATGCATATCTAACTAAATATACTTTAATTTATATAGAAATATAACTTGGGAGACCCCTGACAGCATCCTTAAATGTTACTTGTCCTGTAATAAAACCACGATAACTCGATTTTATGGTTATTTTAAACAACCATTACGTTAATTAAAATTTTACTACATTAGCAAGATGATGTTCTGCAATATTACCATAAATTTTGGAGGAATGTTAAAAGTAATGATGATTTATTATTATTGTTATTTATTTTTTATAAAAAAAACTATGCGTTGCCGACCGCTGCTTAAAAGAGTTCCTTCATGAAAATAAAAGCGAAACATGTGAAGTGTGAACATAACTTATTGGACATTTTATTAGTACAAAAATATGCGAAAATAATGTAATTCTATATATAAATTTTACGCATAATCAATTCTACGTATAGAAATGAAGATCAGCAAGCTGTCATAATGATGTTACAATTACAAACATGAAATTGTTAAAAACCAAAATCGATGCGGTTATATCGTTTTTATACCGGAGTTCCTATGCCTAACGTCCAAAACTATCGTCAGATCGGCTACATTTCATCATAATATTGTATTGTCATCCGATGCACATATATGTGCAAAATTTCAGACCAATAGGTTTAAGATATCTGCTCCAAAGTGGAATTGTAAGATTCCACCCACACAAACATTTCTTTCAAGATAAATAAAAGCTTTTAAAAAGTGGTTATGGTGCTGTTGATAAATAAATAGCTGGATTTATCGATTAGAGTTATTTAAAAAGTCGCAGATGGTGCCTACAAGTAATTTATTTAAATACATTATTTAATAGTAGCATTCAATAAAGTATAGGCGTGACAACAGTAATCAGAAATCATTTATATGATGTATTAGCTGATAAAATTAGATTTATGAAGTCATACAACATGGCTGGCGCGTCTAAGTTCGAAATTTGAAAAAAGCGACAAAAATTAAATTTCATATAGCCTTGCAGGCGCGTTTTTTTTTCTTAAAGAGTATCCGTAAATGGCAAACTTCGCGTATTCTTTTTTCAAATGTAATGAAACTATTTCGCACTAATATCAGGAACGACTGGTCCGATTTTAAAAATTCTTTCAGTATTAGATAGTCCATTTATCGAGGAAGGCTATAGGCTATATATCATGACGCTAAGACTAATTGGAGCGACAAGAAAGGATGTTTCAAAATCGGAGTTTTTTTCCTCTTGAGAGCTTCTGCTACGTGCATTGCGTAAACGCGTATACCATACTACACTTTATATGTACGAATCGTATGTTAAAATTTAAAGTAGATAATTGCTGATAACAAACGACCTTCCGTATGCTTTATGCATAATTTGCGGTTAATAGACAATTATACAGTTATAATATAAGTCACGGTTGATGCTGATTGACGACTTCAAAGGACTATTTGTATCCAATAAGACATTAAGTTTTTTTAATCTGATTGACCTTTTTACAACAACAGTCTCATAACTAAAATGCATGAAATACAGTCGTGTTTTTTGTATTATTAGTTATATTTAGTTTTTTATTTGTAAATTATATTTTTTATTACTTATTAATACGTACTTATATGATAAATTTATACAATGTATATGTATATTTATACTATATTAGAGAATCGATTAAGTATTAAATCTTTTTGTTTTACTGTATTACTTGTAGCTTCCACCGAAAGATAGAATAATCCGTTGAAATCATTTCTGCTATCTAACCGCGACGAACTACTGTTTTGGTGCTTATTTTTCATTATAAAAGAGGATAAAAAAGGTATTAAACCCTTTTTTTAAAAGTGCCTAAGGTTACATACAATTTGTTCTTCTTAGATTTAAATAAAACGCAGGATCCGAGATTCTAAGGAGACATTTTTAATAAAAAGTCTAGAGAAGAGTCTCAAGGTGGAAATAAGACGAAATTTTAATAACACTTACTTTTACTATTAGCTATCTCGTTATGGTTAAATTTACTTCCGCAGTTATTTTAAGAAAAAAAAGTAAAAACCGACTCAAAATTATCAGTACTGGATCAAATTGAAATGAGACCACAGGGAAAGCACCAGTTTTCATTAATGAAAGAATCATCAAAATCGGTTCAGCCAGTCAAGTTAAGCTTTGAGATGAAAGTCAAATTGAAGACCTCCTCTATTTCATACGTACATATTTTTATTTATGGATTATTACATTATGTATACCCTATTTGGTAGTAGCTATTTTGTTTACTTTTATTTTAAATTTAAATAATTAGGTTTTGTTAATTTTCTCTTTATTTTTTTATTTTTTAATAGTACATTTTTGTGAGATAATAACATTGAACAATGCGTAATTTCAGTTTAACATCTGTAGTGTAATTGAATGAATGAATGAATGAAAATTTTGTACAAAGTTATTTGGTCGTTCAATTTGATGTAAAATAAAAAAAAAATATTAAATACGTAACAGTAGTTCACGCAGTAAAAAAACTTTACTTTTGTATCGTAGAAAACTAATGGAAGTAGGCATAAAACCGTGCGGATTTTTAAGTTTAGTCCTACTTCCATTATTAAAGCTCTAATAATAAAAAGCTTGAGTCTCGTAGACAATTGAAATAACAAAGGTATTTGTAGCGCGGTTTGGATCTGGATATAATTTGATTATAGAGATATTCAATACGATTACGCTACTGCGAATGAAGTTATTGTTTGTGAAAACAATTTGAATTTGGAATATTCATGTGTAGTTCGAATATAAAGGTCAGATAGATAAGCTAGATTTTTGTAAATTTGAAAGGGCAAATGAATATCATATTCCTTATCATTGTCATTTTCATTGTTCCTAATTCAAAAAACTCTCCAGCAGTGAATTTGGTTTTCTTTGTCCATAAATTCGATGCTTCGCGTATTCTGTTTTTAAAATTATGATAATTATTTCAAAAACAGAATACGCGAAGTATCGAATTTACGAATGTCAAAATATATTTTACGTTAGTTCGGATTTCATAAAGCAAACGTCACACAGCCATACAGCCCAAAAGGTAAATAATAAAATAATAGTGAAACGAAAGTATTTCTTTTTACTATTATTTTATATTCTAGGTTCATATTTATTACTATTGTTTTTGATTTTACCTTTAGGCTATAAATATAATTTAATAGTGTCGCCATTTTCTGAATCAATTTTTTGTAGATAAGTTGTATCTCCTGTTCGAATTTTAAAAATACGACATTAGTAAAATTTCATACAACATTGCAGGCGCGTTTTAAGTTCGATATTTGAAAAAGGTGACAATAATGAAATTTCATACAACTTTGCAGGCGCGTTTTTTCTTCCTAAATATAAGTATCCGTAATAGACAAACTTTGCGTATTCTTTTTTCGAATTTAATGTCACTATTTCAGCGCATGTTTGAGAAAAATATTTTACTATTATGCCTATAATATATATTTATAATTATTATACATCTTGAAATTCTGACACGGATGAACTTAAATAGGAGGTAGTTACGCTAAATTATTTAACTGTACCGAGCTTCGTAGCTTGTGCTAAACAAACATTTAAATCTGAATTCAATTCTGCGGGGCTCTGTCCAATTTAGATGAACGCTTTGGTTCATGTTCAATCAATGTTTATGCGCCCCCGGTTGTGACTTTATCTCGTTTAGATTTAAACTTAGCGAAAATTATTAAATAGGAAGAAAACTTAGAAAAATATTACTTACTTTGTATAAATTCCCAACACGTCTCCCAACAGACATGAACTCTTTAAAAGTTATTTTACGAACTGCATTTGCCAGCATGTTATACATAAAGTTCATGACGTCATGTATTCCAAAAAGGAGGAGGATCTCAATTGAAATGCATGTTTTTTTTGTACGTATGTTACGCGATCACTCCGCCATTTATGAACCGATTTTGATAATTGTTTTTGTGTTTGGTAGGCCATACTTCAGAGGTGGTCCCGTATAAATTTTATCAAAATCGGCTCAGCGATTTTTGAGAAATCAACCAAATCCTTGAAAAAGCGTGTACTATAACAAATCGAAAGTCATGAACGGAATAACATCCAACAAATGAGTAACGAACAAAACTCCAATCGTTTAGGGACACCAATTGGGATTGTTGCTGACGGTGAAGAGGGTATTTTCGAGGAAAACTCGCAGCAACTGGTCTAAATGTATGGCATTTTATGAAAATGCAAATTTAGACTCTAAGACGTTCGAGTGGAGTCCCATTTCAATTAAACGAAGCTAGAATCAGTACCTGTCAGCAAACAGTGTCGATATTTATTGTCTTCAACGAGACGGGCCTTTGTAGGTAATTCCTTTAGTGAATTCTGTGAATATCGAAACATTTCTAAGACACGAAGTAAAGAAAAATTTGATCTCCAGGAAATTATCCCAATAGGTTAAAAAATACTGCCTAGATTTATCTTCACTTGCGGGTTCCTTTCTGTTCCTAGTCTGGGTGTATTTCGTAAATACGTATATTTTAGTAACTATTAATATAACTAAATAAATTGAGAATAAATTATTTCATTTATATTATTAACATAATATTATTAAATAAAAATATTAGAGGAAAAAATACTGTAAAATTTTAACAAAACAAAAACCGGCTAAAAATTATCAGTACTGGATCAAATTGAAATGAGACCACATGGAAAGCACCAGTTTTCTTTAATGAAAGAATCATCAAAATCGGTTCAGCCAGTCAAAAGTTTTGAGATGAAAGTCGAATTGAAGACCTCCTTTTTTGAAGTCGATTGAAAATTTCTCATCCACATATATATCTATACTAATATAAAAAGCCGAAGAGTTGTTTGTTTGTTTGAACGCACTAATCTCAGGAACTACTGGTCTGAAAATCTGAACCGATCTGAAAATTTCTTTCAGTGTTAGAAAGCCCATTTATCGAGGAAGGCTATAGGCCATATATCATCACGTTAAAATTTTTCATCCAATTTTACGCGGACAAAGTTGCGGGTAATAACAAATACATAATAAATATAGAGATGTATATGGAATAGACGAAACTGGCAAAACCATCGTTCTATGTAACATGAGATCTATTGAGCTCTACATGACCATGAATCGACGCTAATTAACAATTTTGCGAGACGTATCATGTGTTAACAATTAACTAGCAATTTAGAACATGGTAACCTGACTCTAATTAGCAGTACAGACAATGTGCGGCCTAAAATATAACGGTTATGACATACCTGTGCTCATTTAGAACAGTTACTGCTAAATTATTATGACCCTAGTGGACCCGGCAGACGCTGTCCTGCCCGAACATTGGGTTGCTATTTAGTTCATTCTATTATCCTATATCCTATGTCCCTTTCCCTTTCCCTTTCCCTTTCCCTTTCCCTTTCCCTTTCCCTTTCCCTTTCCCTTTCCCTTTCCCTTTCCCTGCTATAGAAGTTTTTAATTTTAGACATTATGCTTCAATGAATTTGATTGTCACTGATATCAAAACATAGTAGATATAGGTTTCATTGTAAAAATCTGTGCAAAAAAGAAAGGGTTAGGTTTGGATTCCTAACCCTTCTTTTTTGCCCATGTTTACTAATATATAAAGCGAGGAAAGCTTTAGCTATATATCATCACGCTAAAATCGAATCTAATTTTAATAGCTAATTTTACGCGGAGTCGCGGGTACAGCTATTATTAAATAAATTGATAGGATTATCCAATAATATGAAAGTTAACGATATACTTACAAGACATTTTCATTTAAAAATCAGTTAACTCAGGAGATTATTAAAAGTATTGAGCACTAAGAAATCATCCATGAAATGTTTATTGAAGATCGCGTGCGTTAATGACACAGATCTGGTTATTTATAGCTCCATGCATCAGGCGAGAGAACAAACAAACGAACAATCACCAGATGCAAATGAACCTAATGCGGTAATGCCAGTTGTTGTCTTTATATAGCGAACTGCTCAATACATTTTGCTGAAATAGCTTTCTGGGTTTTTTGGCAAATTGACATTACGTTAGGCATTATCTTTTTTATTGTTATTTTCTTTTAATTTGCATGCCCGCAAATAAATCTATGCGGATAAGTGCTAGTAATTAGATGTATTTGTAACTTGTTCTTTCCAAATTCACATGTACACATAGCAGATACTATGCCTTATACTGACAAAGAACTAAGACTAAAAAATCATTTTAGAAATAATTTTCATATTTTTCCTGCGCATTAATATCGTTATCCCTGATATTATTTTCCATAATTTACTAATTTCACGTAAATTGGTAACTAGTTTTCGCTTCACATTTTAATATGTAAAGTATCTAAATTGTTTTCAAAAAACACTACTTACACATGGATAATTAGATATTTTTTTATGAATATATGGATTGTTTTTTTTTTTTTTATCAAAAACTTTACGGCTAAAGCTAAATGCGATTAGCCACTATTTATAGTTGACATGAAAATTTTTTGTGTCTCGTTAAAAACTTTCAAATTTAAAAAATGGTTAATTATGGCTCTTCCGATTCAAAAGATTGCCGAGCCCTGGCCTAGGTTAAAGATGAGTTTCAAACATTTTTGTGGCTACTTAAATTATACGTTAGTTTATTTTTACTTTATTTTTTATTTTATTTTTATTAGGTAATCCAACAGCTTTTTACATGTTTTATAACTATAAACTAAATATATGTATCTTATATAAAAAAGTGACGGTTATATTACAATTTAGTTGTTTGTAACGCTCTACTGTAAAACTGGAAATTTGGAGTTACAACAACTTACGTAGGAGGTATGGATATATAGAAAACGTGTTGTCATACCCTCATAACATAATTTTAATTCTTATATATATTGTTAGAGTAGCTTCCGGTCGCGCCTGCGCAGTACCGGATATGTCAACTGCGCATGTGCAAGTTATAGTATAAAAGTCGGCGCATCTTTAGAATCGGATCATTCTTAATCAGTTATTCTAAATAGTTCATTCTTAGAGATCATTGTGTGATAAATCGTCACTAGTCGCTGACGAGATAATTAATTTGAGTTTGTGACATTTTTCTAACCGCGTTGTTTAATTAATTTCTTTTTGGTTAAATTATTGTGAGAACGTTATATTTAACACTACCAATATATTTTGTATATCAAAGTCACACAGTAAGTAAATAGTGGAATACAACCATAGAGCTGTCATCAACCTCTGGGACCCCCATCTCATTGTGGCAATGGATACCCAAAACAAACCTGGGTTTTGAATCATGGAACTACTAGAGTAATAAGAAAGGAAAATTGAAAGAAAAGAAAGAATATAACAAGATATAATACTTTAAAAATGACATTGACATTTAGCCTGTGGTGAAAATTGATTAACAAGAAAAAATTAATTATAATAATAATAATAAAAAATTATTTCATTAGAAAGTATATAATAAAAATCGAAACAAATAACCATCATTGTTGACAGCTTGCAATGTTTCTAGAAGGCTGGCTAATTTAGAACTTGATTTGATTTTATTCCAGCTCCTTCTAGAGTGTGGTCTAGTGCTACCTCCCTGCCGAATTTCTTTTTTGTATATCCTGCAATATTCGAGATTTAATTCTAGGTGTCCTGGGAAATAATTTTGAAATTTAGCCTTGTGGAATTTAGATCTTAGTGGGCCGATGTACACGTTAATCTCATTCATCTACGTCTGCTGACTCCCCCTTTTTCAGACGAAGACAAAGTTACGAGATCCCTTAGACTTCCTTAATCCATTCCTGTAATAAGATCCGTTCTTAGCGGAAGTGTACTGTATCTTTGAATTACTAATTTATCTAGTCCCCCTTTATGTAAGGCTTTTATTTCTTATATGAAAGTGTTTTTTATATCGATAAATAAATTCTAAAACAAAAACAAAAAATTTACGCCAACGTAGAGAATGTTGTATTATAAATTCACCCTGAAGTGTAACAACAGAAATTTTTCCGAATTATCAAACTTCACAAAGGGAGCGAATGTATCGAATAACATTGACACGGTAAAATTTACAAAATTCAGTTGCCTTAAAAAAGATTAAAATAAGGCACTATTAAAACATAAAATGTTTTTAATATATTCAGCCTTTAAGCTAATTAAGCTTGTTTATTATTATATTATGTTTACTTAAATAAAAAGAAAATTTATATTTATTTAAAAGCTAAGGCTGCACCCATTTCACCTTACTGGGCCATCTATTACATTTATATTTATCCAAGTTTAAGTTATAATTTTGTAATAAGGCTTAGTAAGAGGAATAATAGAATTTATTATTATTATTAAAAGTAAAGCACCAATAAATAAATCGAACTCACAGGTAATTCCGTTTGAAAAAATCCGTTTTAAACGCGATAAATACACTCAAGAACACGTTTGTACACATGGATGTATGGATGTATGTTTGTTAATCTTTTTACGGAAAAAGTACTGAATGGATTCTAATAAAACTTTACAATAATATAGTTTATACAACAGAATAACACATAGGCTATAAATTATAAAGGTCTTATGTGAGTTGTCAAAAATATAACGATAAATGTCAAGTAAGTAGGAGAAGATTCTGCCATGTGCGAGCTATTCTGGCGTGCGCTGCAAAACCCGTTAGAGTTACACGTATATGTAACGCGTATGTGTATATGAAAGAAATGTTTATCTTAAATAGTTCTACATAAAAGCCCGCGACAGCATATATCTATCTTTCATGTTTAAGCTATTAATGCCAAAATAGTGAAGCATTATGGAACGGGAACGGGAAAAGGAAGGGAAACGGGAACGGGAAAGGGAAGGGAAACTTTTACAAAATCATTGAATTCAAGCGGGCGAACTTGCAGATTACAGTTGGAATATAAAGTTGGAAATGAAAATGTAGAATATTCTGATATAATTTAAAAGGAAAGTAATGTATTAAAGCTGGAAGCAATAAGCTTGTTGTAAATTCCATATTGTTCGATTCCATCAAAAGAGAGAAAACACAGACGCGATACATTGATAGTGCTAAACTTTGTCCCTTTTTATTTCTAGCTTAAAAATAAAATTGCCAATAGTTCGGTTCGCATGCTACTATGCAACGAGAAATAAAAGTCCATTCCGTGTTAACAGAAATAAAATAAAACATACGACAAATTTTGGCTTCTGTGTTTCGTAACTATAAGTCAGAATTTGGCAACTTCCTCGCTCTGGCTATGGGTAACATTTGACCGGAGTATTGGCACTACGTTTAGGATTTAAGGACTAAACTGTCTTGCATGTTTATCGTTATATGAGAAGGTTACCCACCATTAATACGAGTTAAATTAATTTGTCAGTGAGTCTGTTTGTTCAGGATTATTTTGGAGATAGTCCGCTTTCAGCAGAAACCAGGTTAAAATATATAATATCCCTTGTTTTTGTTTTTAAAGGATTGTACAGTCTGTTGCCAGTATATCGCATGCGTTGTCATAAAGTGACCTAACTCAAAAAAGCTGATTATTGGGAAATCAAAAAAAAGGTTTTTCCTTTGTTGATTCCTTCATACTTCCTTTCTTCCTTTTCTTTTTTCCTTTATCCTTTTATAGCCGCGCTTGTAGCCGAATTGGGCCGGCGCGTCCGGGTACCAGTACCTCTTTCTCACATGAGATCGGCGTGAAGTGGCGGCCGCCTGGTGCGGCGAGCCGCCGTCGCCGTACGCGCCGCCCGCGCTGCCGCCGCGCGACCGCGTTTGGCCTGCGGAAATCAAAAACTTGTCCTATAGTACTACTGTAACACAATTTGGGCTCTAAATACCATTTTATCTTGGATTCAATATAAAATAACAAAAATAGCTATTATATGTCAGGATGTAGCGTAACTTACATTTATTATAATTCATTCAAATATACAACAGAAAATCAAAGGACAATTATTAAATCGTTATTGCCAATGTCAAATAATATGACTTGGTTTAGAGAAAATATATTCTTATGTTCAATTCTCCAAATAAAGTATCAGCTTAATAACTGGAATAACCGTAACTCCAAAAGTATCTATGAATTTTCGTACCTGTAACGGAATTTATCTAATTCTTACGTGATACATAAATAAAGAAACCTGGAACGGAACTGTGCTTCTCACCAGAGTGGAAGGTGGACCTCGAGGGCACGTTTCGGGGGAACACGAGCGGGTTGGGGAAGTCCCTACGCGCAGTCGCAGAGTTGGCCGTGGCGCCGCCCACCGTGCCCACCGTGGACAGTGTTGAATTTAAACTGAAAAGGAATTTCAATTAATTAGTATTAGAAACATTTGTTTACATGCCTACTTCGGCATCGTACGGCCTTACATTTCGTACCCACGGATACGTGGTGCGCGGTAAAACGTACCACACTACTATATAACACCACCAAGTGCGTAAGCATCAAAACGTGTATGAAACTAAACCAAATAGTGAGTTATATTAAGTAATTGTGTTACTAAGGTCTAGGCGAGCCAAAAATAAGTGTCTACTGATAGTTAAATTTAAAATATTTATTGCAAATATCAAGACTTTCTCCAACTTCAGAATAGAGACTTTTCTTCCTCCAGGGTTTAATTTATAGTCGAGCCCATATCGCTTCGGAAAAACGTACGTTGAACCCTTGTTAAGAGTCGCAAAGGCATCGTTTCCCAAACTATTCTAACTATTTCAACACCCAGTTAAATTTACACTATAGCTGCGAGACGTCGATGTCGGTGGAGACATGTGGATTCAGTAAAAAATAATAATTTGTAATAAAAATGGCGGAATGACGTTAATTTTGTCATAAAAATCGAAAATACTATCAAGAAATTGTATTGCCCTACCCTATGTATCACCGATTTTTAATATAATTGTAATTATTCTACTCGTATAAAACAAAAAAAAATAAGCATCACAACAGCTTTTGTAATAGGTAAAACGTTACATATAATAAAAACCGAAGTTAAGCAAAAATTTTAATGCCTCCGTACGACGTCAGATAACCGGTCACATTCGGTCGCGATGTGAGGCGGCGATATTATTTTCGTGTTCAATTAATGTTAATGATACGATCATATCCATAAAACAGAAGTATTTTTATTGAATTTTAGTTAACCGGCTTCAAAAAAGGAGAAGCTTACTTAATCCGCCAATTAAGAATCCATTTTGTTAATTCTGTTTTATTTGGTAGGAATGCTCTGCAGTATGCTTCAGAAGTGGGCTAACTATTATAAAACTAATGACAATCCCCGTCATAAAACGGCTTATTATTATTGCCAAAACCCTGAAATGTCAACGTACGTTTTTGCCCAGCGATATACGGTCTACTATAATATAATATTTGTTCCGACAGTTACTAGAATCTACACTTTTAAACGATTATTGAACTAGAGTTGAAGATTACTAAATATAAAGCGGTATTCGAACCATCTTGGCTTGGTCTTAGCGCAATAAATTTAAAATAAAACGTAATAGATAATATATTAGCATTATTAAATTTAATAAAGACACAAAAGAAACATAAAAATATAGAACCTTTAATTTCCTCATTTAATTTATGAACATCTGTTCAGAAACCTAAAGTCGAATTAATAAAATTTAATAGCAATACAAGGAGATAAATATTAGAAGTACGATAACGTTATAAACTTATTCCCTAAAGGTTGTATACAAATTTTAATTCCATTCAGTGTTAAAAACACCTTAACGAATAAATAGTTATTAGTGAAAAAAACACATGCAAAATAATTAACTACCCACATAAATGCTGTACTGAACTTTTAATAAAATCTGTGCATGCCACTTAAACTTAACAAATGTTATTACAATATTGTAATATTTTAAAACAATATAAAATAAAACATATTTATAAGTAATAACACATTGAATAGCAAAATCTTTGGAAATGTTGTCTTAAAAACCAGATAATAATGTGTAACAAACTTTTCTAAACACTTTCTCTGGAATAAAATAAAAGGTTCTAATGCCAAATTAAGATGACGTCAAAAATTATCTCCAATTAGGGATGTAACGATATAGCGGTGATACGATGATCATGTAAATAATAATAATCGAAGGTGTCCATATTGACAGTGATCGCAGATTCACTGAAAAATAAGTCAATGTAGCATTGACCCAACAACAGCTCACAATTTAGTCTGTACTACCCATATATGGTCACTTTCCCTAATATAAATGTAGGTAACTATAATATTTAAAAACATTTTGTTGGTGCTAAAAGCTATTCAAATACCATGCAAACAATTAATTTTTAAAACTAGGTGTAGGTCACTTCTCTATGCAATCACAATCAGCATTTACAATTGAAGTAATTTATATTAGGTGTAATATAATGGTACTTATTTTTTTGCTGTTATATTTATAATTAGACTCTTTTAATGCACGCAGAGCAGAGAAATCCCAGCTGTTTTCAAATATATATACAGGTTATATAATAACATTGCTCTACATTTGTTTTCTTTGCAGAGTTTAAAACTCTTGAATATACGTGGCTTTGTAGTTTCCATTTTGGTGATATATAGTGACTATCCAGTTTCGTATATACAGATTCGCTATAAATGTAACTAAGCACAAATTTACTTTTCTTGCGAATTTCGGTTTCTCTGCTCAGTGTAGAGCACAGTAACAGGTAAACTGTCTATAATTCAAAATTAAATACAGTTGTAAAGTTAATTTATAGTTTCAAGTAATTCAGAAGTACATCTACAAACAGCCACACATTACAACAGTGCCTCTACGACTTATATGATATTATTCGTTATAACACGGTTAGATTTTGAGTTTGTGCATTTGTGTCACTGACATCGCTTCGAACATTCGTATCATCATTTCTTGGTACGAGAGGTTACTATCGTCGCGGCGAGGATACGGTAAAGTATGTAGAAATTGAAAATCGATTGACGTTTTAGCATAACTATTTAAAACTGAAACTAATTACGCGGCCTCAAACATACACGTTCAATATGAAACTTCATATTTATAAAATTTATACATTAGTAGTCACTCGTTTTGATTATAAGCAAGTGCTAGAATAAGCTCAGTGCATTGCCGATGCGGTAAAACAAGTTATAAACAAAAATCCTGGGCCATACTACTAAAATTGTGATTAAATAAGAACAGGTGATAGAATTGCGCCTCGGTTTGCAAAAAATCACGACAGGCAAAGGAACCCTCTTGATGCATGTTGCCCTACAAAATGCATCAAGAGGGTTCAACCTAGACGAAAATATTTATTGAAGTGATTACAGCAGTATTAATAATAGACCCGCGGGTATCGTTTTTATATATACAGGTCCTTTTTATTTTAGCCCTTGACTGACAGGACACGCTAAAATCTCATTAGCAAAATTATTTTGAGTGAAATTGTAGAACAACCTTTGAAGTTATTCAACAAATACCTATATAACCATGTCTTGAAATGCTCTTGGGCATTTTTTTTTTAATTAGTTCCTTTAGTAATGATTATTTTAATATCAATTAAGTGTAAATTTTAAGCTGTTTTTGCGTCACGTTTTGACCATTTGTGTTTATAAATTAATCCCAAAATCCATTCAAACTATGACTGTCTTTGTCATGACTATGGTGTGTTATAACTCAGCATTTCAACTCCATTGTTTTAAACATTTGATATTTTGTTTAATTGTTAACAAAACTTGTTTTGGATACTGCGATAAAATATTTTTTCTTAGTAGGTTAAGTTAAGAATAATAGTTGTTGGTGTTTTTTTGGTTTAGTTATTTGCACAGCAATAAACTTCAAATCATGAAATGGTGAATATTCGAAAGTCAGTCTTCACCTACAATTTTTCTTTTTACATTATTTATGAATAAAAAGCATCATAGGAAACAATATTAAGATTACGCATAACCTTTTAATCTGCTAAAAATACAGCAAACAAATTTTAACACTTTTCTGTGTTAAAATTAAAAAAATAACTGCAAAGTTCTAACCTATCTGTAACTCAATTGAGATTCATTTCGGTTGCCATTTTTTTTAGTTACCATATTATTGATTCCTGTGATGTTTTTTATTTATAAAGTATTTAAAACCAAATTATCCTGATTAAAACAAGAAATTAATTTGATGACTTATTTTTTTAAAACACAGCTACATATTGCTAATTTAACAAATTATAGCTTGGAGTTATATATTATTATTCACCCGGTCGCAGCCAGAGCAACTTAACTTAGCGATCGACTTAAATGCCGACCACCGATTAGGCCACGACCTCCTCATTTCTCCATCTCATTCTTGGTAGCCGCGATATCGTTTCCGATTTTGGCCCAAAGATCCATCGTCCCCAAAACTATTTATTCTACTTTGGCAGGAATATTTCAAAAAATAATTTATCATGTAAACTGAAATTAATTTGATTTGCTGTCTGCCCATTTAAAAGAAGAATTAGAGATTTTTTCAAGCAAAATTTATCTTATTATAGGAAAAAAAAATTAAACTTGAATTGGTTAAATACAAATTAACCTCTCGTACCAGTTACAAATTAAGAAGCGAACATCAGACATTAAATAAATAGAGTTGTTAAGTTTTTTAAAAGCAGTAAGTCAGTCCCTTTGACACAGTCTACTCTATCTCTATATAAAAATTCATCAAAATTGGTTCATCGGTTTAGGTGTAAAACTGCTGGACCACAATTTTTTTTTTGTTGTTTGTTACTGTCAGGAGAAGGTTTTTATTAAATAAAAACTTGTGTGGGAAAAATAGAGAGTTTAAAGATACTTAACCAACATATTAAATTATTTATAATGTAACCTTTTTAAAAAAAAATAGCCTATACTATCCCAGTACTAGACCAAGGCTTCCCAAATGTAACTTTAGCTTTTGAAAATTGAAACTTTTTTTCATGTTACCTAAATGTGTTTGACATAACTATAACAAAATGTGTGCAGATGTAAAGAAATGAATATCGTTTAAAAGTGATGCATCGGTCAAAGTTACCAATCTTTAAAAAAAAAATTCTAAAATGTATGTAAGTGCTTAACTCCGCTTAAAATATTCCATATACTAGAGATCCGCTATATATGGAATATTTTAAGCAATCCCCCAAACTATATTAATTCATCCAAAATACGCTCATACAGTGCAACCTCGATATAACGAACCTCGAGGGTTTTAAAAAATATTCGTTTTATCGTGTACTTTGTTACAGTGAGGTTTGTTGTGAAGAGTTTAGATTGAACTGACTAGACTGAAGTGACTGACTGAACATTCATTTTAATAATGTTAACGTTATAAATAATAAAAATATATTCGTAATGTATAGGTATATTTTGTATTAGTACTTACAGATAGTTCTAATGGAGTTTGAAAAAAATATTTGTTTCCAATCGGGACTCTTTTATACACTAAATAAGTAATATCTATGATGTATTGGTAGGTTTCCTAGTGTTCTTATTTCAATTTATTAGTTAATAGGCTTCTAATAAGTATTAATAAAATACTCTTGGTGTTGATAAACCACGAAGTGATTGCAGCCAAAAATAGCACCTATTACATTATTTCTCATCCCATTAATTGTTGACGTAAAAAAAATTGCTATTATTATTCCGAATAGCAACTTTTATTCGGAATGGTCTTTAAAATCTTTATTTGTAAAATCAAATTAACACAGTTTTAAGATTTCTAAATCTCTAGATTAAAATATAGAATTTGAAGTGTCAGGAACTGTATGTATTTTATTTGTACAATAGTAAAATGTAAATAATTGAATGTTCCAGTCAACAATTTTTATATAAAGAAAAATATCACGTAAAAAAGCGATACGAAGCAATTACTATTGAAGTCAAATTTACTCTTTTATAAGTTTTTTTTTTCCTTATTTTTATCTCCATAACTTGGAATTGTTGAAACAAATCAACCGGAATTTATTACAAATAAACTCCGAATGAGGCTGCGATTGTGTAGTGAGCAAAGAACTGTCAAGTCGAAGTACAGCGATATCGATTTCTGGATTTATTAGAATTCTTACAAAAAAATTGTCTTTAGGAAAGATTTTTAATTGATAGTGTAAAAATAACAGATCGAAGAGATCTAAATAAAAGATTTTGATTGTTAATATAAAATATTACCGTCTTGTTTTTACAAAAGAAAATGTTATTTTCCAGAGGACTTCCTGCTTCCGTAAAGTGGTCCGCTCAATCAGTGCGTCGCATTTTAAGATCGTAATTTTTTCACAGTCTCTTTTTAAAAGGAAGCAAAGACTGTCTATCGGGACGTTAACAAGTAAGCTCTCGGCATTCTTAGTAAGATGTCATTTCTTTTAAGTTTGTTACCTCTGAAGTTTCGACTGGGTAAACCGATGTTGATGATTCATTTTTATTTGAAAATTGAAGCTTCCCGTATAGTTTAATTTCATATTGGAAGTTGTTTTTTTTTGTAAAAAATTTGTAAGGAAATTAATTAATTAATTAAATACATTATAAAAGAAAATTAAAGTCGAGAGGTAACATAACAAGAGCTGATCCCAATTGGGATTAGCTTTTTTAAGCCTTTTTCCATTTGTAATTACAAATGGAAAAAGGCTTAAAAAACAAGCAAAGATGAAATAAGGAAATATACTTCTCATCAGAAAAACCGAAACATCTTTACAATATTCCCTAAATACACACATTTTTCTCACAATTCTTACAGAATTAAAACATGCAAGGCGTTTCGATTTTTCAGATTTCTGAGCATGCTAAAAACTCATTAGGAAAATTATTTTAACAAAATCAGACAGTAAGTTTTAAAATTATTTAACAAATACCCTTATCAACACTAAACAGCTCGCTTACCGGCCTATTAGTATTAAGGAATAAACATAATTGATTGTTCTTTCCTTAAATGGAAAAAGTAACGAATACGGTTATAGCCAATTTTATCAAATTTTCATAATGTGTTTTGTATAAAGTACTCTTTGCTAAATATTGCAATATGCTACTCAATGAGAATCTATTCTAATATATAAAGCTGAAGAGTTTGTTTGTTTGTTTGCTTGAACGCACTAATGTAAAGAAATCCAATTTGAAAAATTTTTTCAGTGTTAGATAACCCTTTTATTGAGGAAGACCATAGGCTATATATCACGCTAAGACCAATACGAGTGGTGCACCTACGTAGTTAATTTTACGGTATTTTAATTATAAAGTTATTGTTACCACACTTGAAGTGTTTTTGCACTTTTAACCTTAAAATTATTGTTATTACGACTTTCTGCAACATAGCTTCCTCTTTCAATCGTTGATCATTGAACGACCTTACGCGCTGCTACGTAGTTAAGCTTACGTTATTTTAATTATAAAGTTATTGTTACCACAGTTGAATTGTTTTTGAACTTTTTGCAAGGTTCCTCCCTTCTTCAGTTCTTATCGATTTAATTACTTCGCATACCATTAAGTAGTTCATTCTTCATTGTTTTTAATTAGAAAGTTAGTGTTACAACTTCTTGCTTTTGTAACTTGTATTCAGAAACAGTTGGACCTAAGAACCCATCAGAACAGTACTTTTACTAGAAGATAGCTGATATTATAAGAGGTCAATTTGTGCCCGAAGTCTATGGCAATACTTAAATATATGAAGTAGTTGACAACTGATTAGTGCTGAGGCAGGGATTACACTGAAGAAAAAAGTTGAAACAGAAGGTTGGCAGGTGCGTAGCCGGCCTTTGAGAAATGAGTATCCTTTTTTCTTGAAGGTCCCTAAGCCGTATCCGTTCGGAAACACTGAAGTTGGTAACGGATTCCACAGAAAAATTGTGCGAGGCAAGAAGTTCCTAAAAAGCGCACGGTTGTGGACTTTAAGTTATTGTAATGGCTCGTATATTTAAAAGAAATGCTTGAAGTCATTCCAAGAAAACCATTACACAGCGAATAATAGCTTAACGTGTAAACAGAAAAGTAGTATATGACTTCAGATACATTAATATCAATACAAAATATAAGTGCTTACAATGTTATTCACATCTAAAATAAATATTAGTATCGTTTCCTAAAATATTATATAAAAATAATGCTTCAACAACTCTGTCGCAGTAAAGATGTCGTGTCTAATATGACCGTATTTGCTTTTATCGAATATCGGGCGACGCGCATTTTAAATCGCAGTATAAAGAGACAGGTATATATGGCTCTATCCCTTTGAAATTACCATAGTTATATTCTTATACGTTTTGAATATCTACTAAAATTTTGCGCATAAAGATAATTTACATCTGAGTATGCATATTAATAATTTGAAGCCTCCTATGGAATTAAATAAAATAAAAATTAATAATATTATTAGTAAAATAAAAAGTATATAATATAAATTGTCATTTTCGACTTGTGGCTTTATGCGTAAATACCGTCGACTAGTTATTATCGTCTCAAAACGCCTGTAATAATATTCAAGCAAAAGGTTACACGACCAATTTGCAATGAATATTTTTTTTTTAATAAAACTCAGATTCTTTAAAAGGTAGGTAGGTTTAATAAAACTGAATTATATGGTCCAAAAATTTATTACCTTTATTTGATAGTAGAATAGTGATTTATTTTATCGGTCAAAAAAGGTCACCACATTTGTTTAACGCGAAATATATTGATTTACAATCCAGACTTTAATTCTAGTAAAACTCACTTGAAACGATGTCACGGTCTGTTTGGGGAAACCTCTATATTTATTTAACTCGTCACATTTGAACTTTCGTGCAATAAACGAGTATCTGTTTAAATACTTTGACTTTTCTACTTGTTAATATAAATAACGTACGTATGAATCACAAAAAATAATTTAACCCTCATGATAAAGAGAGACCTAAGGATAATGTTAATTAATTGTTGTATATAATAAAAATTATGGTATTCAATTTTTTTACATAAAATCGAGTTGTAAAGTTATTGTGCTGTTAAAAATGACAAAATTACCCAAAAAAAAGGTCGTAAAAAAAATTTACTTCCTCATATCTGTTACTACCACAGGGTTTGCACAAGTTTCCTGCTGTTTTTAATTATCAATCAACGTCAACAAATACTCATCAAGTTAATTGCTAGCCTGTGTTCACACTAGTATTTAATAATTATAAATAAAACATGTCATTAAAATTCATACGGTCTCAGAGACGAGTAAAATGAAGTATGTATTTTTAAGATTGGCGAGTATGTATTTTTAAGAGTTTAAAAGAGATTTTGAAAATGTATTTATAAAAAAAATAATGATTCAAATAATTTCTACTATTGGTACCCAAAAATAATAATTTTTCATCTGCAAGTACCTACAAGCATTTAGCCCACCGCCATTTTCTGGCCCCATTATCAGGATTTATACCCACTTGAGCTGAGGGTGCTCACAAAGACAGATCGATTGGGTTGTGGGGTGATATTTGGAGAGTTGAGTGTTCCAGCCCAGACACGCCTGATTGTGCCGTACTCCTTTATTAAAATATATAGGTACTTTTATGAGAACGTATTAAGAAGCATGATGTTTGAAAAAAATATTTTGTGTTCTTATTGTATTATAAAAAATATTTCAGTCTAGACTTCTTTGTCATATAAAGTCGATAACGAGAGAAAACGTACTACTTTCTAGATGCTACAACAGACAATCGTGCAGGCGGATACCTGAGTGTCTATCGAAGCCCGTGGACAACTGCAAGATCAGATTCATCAGACAGCTTTCTCTAAGACATAATTTAAAAAGAAAAAGAATATTTATCTAAACTGCCGTATCATTAAAACAAGTTAGACAGCCAACTTCACATCTACGCTCTACTTCATACCGAACTCAAGCGTGTAGTGACACAAAAACTATTGACATTAGCTTATGATGAACCAGAACAATTCGTGCTAAATTAAAACAACAAAATTAAATTAACATGCTTACACAATTCTTTCTTTTGCACACACTCGCACGCACACAAAATCACGCACACTTACAGACACGTCATTTGGAATTGTTAAAAATATGAATATTATTGCTAGATTTAAGTTTTATTTAAGAACACCCAGCAATATATAACTAAACTTTGAAATGAATTGAATTGTAATTTTTAAAAAAATTCGAAGAAGAGAGAGATAATCGCACGACTGTGGATTTTAGGACTTTATATATTATGTAGTGAGATTTTTATTTGAGTATTACTCGATGATTATTCTCACAAGAAGAGTCAGTATACATTCACTAATTGTAAGATGTATCCTGGCCGACTGGCTCCCCGGAGACGGCGGCCATATCTCAGCGGTAGTCGTGTGATTTGTATTAGTAATCCCCAGTACGCTGCGGTCATTAGGCTGCGTAGAGGATATCAGATGATTGGAATGATTAGTTATACTAAATAACGCGTAATTACTGCCTATATGTTTTATTCATAAATCTATATACTAATACATGAATCGAAAACTTTTTGTACCATTTTAAAAGTTTCGTGGACGGAAGAGTATGAATTATGGCACAATTATTAGTTTATGTAAACGCTTTTTAGAATAAAATTTCACTCACCAATGTCAAACGAATTACACACACATACATACATTTTACTATAAGGTTTTATCAAAGCGTAGTCATGGCGACCGTATGTACAAGTCTGCTATTTGTCAAATATAAAAATGTCTTTGTATAAATAATTGAAATTTTGTATTAAATAAGCATATGGTACGCAATGTTTTTGTTTTTTTATATCAGCTGCCATTTTCAATATTCCTAATATAAGATGACTTAAAGACTCTGAAGCGCTGCTCTTCTTGCTGCACAGGTGTCCATGAGCGTCCGTAGTACCCTATAATATGGTAAACCAGCTGCTCTTCTATATAAAATTACAATCTCAGAATAGTTTTTTATTACCTCATATATTTTTACGTGTAATAATTAACAAAGGTTCAAAGCTCGCCTTGAGCCACTGAACCCATCAAAAGACTATAGTTAGTGTATAATTGGTCGCTTTGTACTCACGACCTAATCATACGAATTCCCTTTTTTTATACATATGTACACTTGTGACTCTTTTTGATTTTTAGCTATATTTTAATAAATTTGTTTTTGTTTATATGTATAGTTGTATTTTTAACTTTGTATATTTAACTTTTTGTTTACGGTAACGCTTGGATATATGTATGTTCGATGCCTCAAAGGAAAGCCCTTAAACAAGACTTGGTGTTCCCGTTCGCGGCTGGCACCACCATAAAGCTACTGCGGCTTAATAGAGATGATATTTTCTTTCTTTCTTTCTTTCTTTCTTTCTTTCTTTCTTTCTTTCTTTCTTTCTTTCTTTCTTTCCTTCTTTCTTTCTTTCCTTCTTTCTTTCTTTCTTTCTTTCTTTCTTTCTTTCTTTCTTTCTTTCTTTTTCTCTCTTCTTTATTTGAAGTCGGTTAAAAAGCCATGTTATTTACACCATTTATAGCTCGAGCGCAATTGGGACTTTTTCTATATTTTCGATTCAATAACACATAAAACGTGAAAACACAAATGATGAAGAAAATGAAAAAAAAAAAAATAACTGTGTTACTCCGGGAGAAGTGAAATTCAATCTGACAGAAGCGAAAACGAGGCGTCAGAGATGTCAGTACGGTAACAGTGTCGCGAGTTCAATGATTTTTTTCCCATCCCGAGAATGCCCAACGCAAACAACTTTACACCGAGTGCATGAACCAAATGTCCGAAACTGCGGTTCCTCTCGTACTGAGCAGTATTACTATCGCAACGACAAGCCATTACTGCGGAACCCTTAATGTTTATAAATAAGACAAAACGTTATACAATTATACAAATTCAAAATCAGTCAATAAAATGAGAAGAAAAAAAATTCTCAACTATTTTGTTTTTAATATAAAAACATGCTATACTTTTATTGTATTTTAGATAATTATGAATCTTTCTACAATGTATGAAATGCGAAAAAAAATATTAAAGCTTTTTTTAACCATTCGCGCATTTAAAATATGTTTCGGGCGTAATGAAAACAGAATCGTAAAATGAATGTCTTCTGCTGTCTCATAAAAGCAAAAGACGTAAAAGAAACATTTTTATAAAAGGTCAATACATCCTGCTCTGACGTCAGATCAATCTTGTTTGTATCTTTCCCACTGTACTAAAATATTCGGTTACTTTATTTACAAGAACTGAAACCTAAAGAAGTAAAGAAAAAATGTACTGCACTTTGTTATTAATAGAGCCTTTAAGATACAATTGAAAAAGAAAAAACTAAAAGAAGTTGGATATTATACGTTGAAAGTTGCATTAAGAAAAGTTATTCTTGTTCACAGTGTCGCTATGTATAGTTATTATTTGAAATAAGTTACTTAGCTTCATACTAATGATATAGTAAATATATTAAAATTCATCAAAGAGTAACATCGTTTTAAGGTTAAAGTTTTTTTTAAGAGGTAAGTTTTCTCTCAATGGTATTACACAAAATAAAGTAGGTATGCTTTTAAGGTATGATGTTTGAGACCATAGTAGCTTCTGTATCTAGCCGGATCCTCCACGGTATTTTTGCAGTAGTTAAAAATAAAACCCTTTTCAAATGTTGCTGCTGTTAAATCATCCCACAACTTTACCAAGTTGCAACTAAAAGAACAAAATTATAATATTTTTAACTAAATAAGTAGATAATTTATTTTAAATTATAAATAACAGTATAAGATATAAAAAATTATAAAAAAATCCACATATAGTATTTTTTTAATTTAAACTAGTGGCCAATTCGTTATAATAAAGTTATGTTGTAGGCTACGTTGATATAGTGATTGCCAACGAAACGCCAAGAAGAAGCACCCAATGGAATATATTTATATATATTTTATTAATTTCTTAAGTATACTTATTACATTTATGTGTGTGTAAAAGTATATTATCTGCAAGCAGTGTAATGTTACAAAACATAGCAGTTACCCAGGTTTCGAAGACACAAACAAACTCATCAGCTTTATATATTAGCATAGATTACAATCTTCAAGGCTTATATACTTAAATAAACGTAGTAGAAATTACGACACTATAAAATGTTAAACTTTATAAATAAAAGCGAAAAGTCACGTAACATGATATCGCGTAAACCGCGAGAAGTATAAATATGAAACTTTGCAAGCAGGTAGGTTAGAGTTAGCTAGTACACATCCGCTAAGAAGTGATTTTTCGATAGGGCTAGATTTAGGAGATGTAAAGGCACACGAACAAAGTCGCGGAAAACATCTAGTTAAAAATAAACGTGCATTCTTCTATAGATATTGACTAAAACCTGTCGGTATGGTTAATGTATGTCCAGTCAACGAATAGAAATATATTTGTTATGAAGCAAAAATATATAAACCCACCTCGATTTTGGATAGGTGAGCCCGTTCTTGAGTTATGGAATTACAACGAAAAGTGGCATTGATTTTTATATATATAGATTAGAAATTTAGGTTTTACTTGTTTTTGCTAATAAAGCAAAGAATGTTATACACTAATTATTTATGCATGCTGAGTTCGCCTGTTTTTTATACAATACTTCTACTTTAAATTAAAAATGTTCTAAGTTATTGAAATATTGTGTAAACGTTGGATTCCTATTAAATAAAATGAAAAGAAATAAAAATAAAACTGCGCAATTATATGGCGATTGCTCATTTTGGCGTTTCTTCACAGAGTTCAGGAACTAGAACGAGGCACTAGGAACGTTCGAATTAACTGTTTTGTACTAGAGTATATATTACGTTTTTACATACTTAAGAATTAATAACTTAAAATCTTTCCTCAAATTTTGAATTTGATTTAGAAAATCCGTATAGAACTTGTCACTTAACGATGTATATACCCTTTGTAATAATTTATTTTCACAGAGAGCAAAAAATGAACGCCAATGATGAAACTTAATCTTGCCTAGTAACAATTGTATATGCCATTTACAGTCATCCTTTGATGATAAACTGAGGCCAATAATCGCGCTGGTTAATAATTTATTTATATTCTATACTAATATATATAGTTTGTTTGTATGTTTGTTTCCTTGAACGCACTAATCTCAGGAACTACTGGGCAAATTTGGAAAATTCCTTCAGTGTTAGATAGCCCATTTATCGATAAAGACTATAGGCTGTATATCGTCACGCAAATATTTTTGACCTAATTTTACGCAGACAAAGTCGCGGGTAACAACTATTAATATATAAAGAGGGCTCCATGATAACCAGTTTCCATTACCTTGAGGCTATGGAAGCCATAATAATCATTGCCTATAAGTCATATTACACACATACACTATATTAGTCATCATTAATCAATAAAATATACAACGATATTGTGTATCATGTTCGAACATGTAAAAAATTAAAGAGCAAAAATGAAAATCATTTTTAGAGTTCCATACTCCTAGAAGGAACCCTCTGTTTGTCCGTCCGTCCGTTTGTCCGCCCGTTAGGTGGTCCTCTCCTAGTATTTCCAATCTTTTAAATGTAGAGACTTGAAATTTTCCATGTTGATAGGACATACTAAAAACTCATAAGGAAAAACTCATTAGGAAAATTATTTTGAGCGAAATCGAACATTTGAAGTTATTTAACAAAAACCTTTATCGCGTATCAGATAGGGAACCTTTTTATACAAAACTCCACAGCCGAAAATAAATAAAAAATTAAAAAAAAGTGAAAATATTTGAAAAAAAAAATGTCACGGTGATAACCGGTGATGCATATATTTTAAGTGAGCAAGTACAAATATAACATTTTTTTTAAACATGTGCCTGCCTCAAGAAATAAACTTGCGGCTTTCTTTTATTTTCAAAAGCACTGAATCATCATGATTCCACCGAAAAATGCACGCTTTCAAATACCTTGGTTTGTGAAGTTATCGCATAATTTTTCGTGTCTTCTTCATGATTTTTTTTTTTGCCATTTGACTATAAAATAAAAAAATAATAGTGACTTTTATAAAATAATGCTCACGGGTTAAAATCATTAAACCTTACTGTTATAAAAGTTCATAATAAAACTGATTGATGATTTATTATTAAATGGTAAAGGCTAAGGGAGATATGTTCATAGATATATACCATCAACTGATTTCCTTCGATATTAATTTAGCATTTATTCCTTATTATATTTTATTAGAGGCTTAGTATTAAATCTTGTATAGTAATGAAATTGACAAATAAATGTGGACTTATAATAGAACCCTGGAAGAGGAATTTCAATTCCTAATATTTTTTTCAGGCTTTCTGTTATTAAAAGGTTATGCTTCTTAAGCGCCTAACAATTATCGTTATTCCAAAATGTAATAAATATTTGCACTAGTTTATTTACCAGTAACATAAGGTATAAATGTAATAATTTTCAATAGAACAGTTCCACGTTCCGTTATATGACGACGGTGTTTATGACTTCCTTAAACATGCAACGTTACTCACAGATCCACTAGTACAGTTTAAAAGCATATACCAATAGCATCTATATGTCTGGTTTTCTGTAAGTATTAACATCGTGCATAACTCCAGTTTGTCAGCTGGGTTTGCAACAATATCTGTATATATGCAAGTGTGTGAGATGTTTGTGTGTATGTAGTGTGTCTGTGATCAAGAGCACGTGTATTTATGTATGTGTATGTGTGTTTGTTTGATGTATGTATGTGAATTTTGAAAAAAAAAGAAAAAAAATATTGCTTTATAAAAAATGCATAAATTTTTTTCGATATCTTTTATCCTTAAAACTTTACTATGTAACTTGGTATATCACAATTTTCATACCTAACACAGTTTGTCAAAGAACCGTAGAATATTTAAATGTGTCATTTAAATATGACATGATAAATGATTTTAAAAAAATAACTAAGTTTTAAGTTTTAATATCTAACAAAAGATCGCAAATTATAACAAAAGATCTTTGAAACTCGATGTATTTCAAACATAATATATTCCTAATTCAGACTATAGGTCTAAACTAAAGAAACAAATATTCCTTCAATTCTATAATCTGAGATTCCTGAGTGTAATATTAATTGTCTCTACTAATTATTATTTTATTCTCAAATTAATTATCATTTCTCAAAGGCCGGCAACGCATCTGCGAGCCCTCTGGTGGTGCATTTGTCCATGGGCGTCGGTAGTCACTTAGGTGAACCGCCTGCTCGTTTGCACCTTGTTATATAAAAAAAATCGTATATGACAGTCCTATAGTAACTTAATACCATCCTACGCATCACCTTATCTAATACATACTAATAAAAACTACTTAATTCTTAAACTATTACACATAAATTGGAATAACGCACTATTTGCATTTTGTTTTGTGAGGATTAAAAAAAACTTTATTAACAATAAATTAAAATTACATTCCATTATTTTACTTCGCTTGATTATCAGAAAAAGGTGTATATTTAGGAATATACGTCAAAAAAAAAACGGAAGCGTATTTTCTGATGAGATATAGAGTATATATAATTTGGCTATTTTAAAATTTGGCAACATATTGTGGGCATATTGTTTGTTTACTTATTGTCTCAAGACGAATTGCATAAAGTATAGTAATCTTTATCATCGACAATCACGATTCTATCTATCTCTTATTCTGATGTATAATATAAGTTAAATGGCAGTCTTTGTGAAAATGTACCGTTTTTTTACAGGCCTGACTTGGCAACAGTAATTATTGGAGCCACGAGGCTGGTAGCCAGTTGTGTGGCACCATTTATTGTGGAGAGAGCAGGTCGACGAATTCTGCTTCTAGTATCGACCGCATTTTGTGCCCTCAGTTTAGTAAGCACTCCAATTGAATATTCTTCATTTCTTTATTAAATAGTTCTCTCCAGGAATTTTATATGCACTAGAGATTGACGGCTGGTCGAAATTCGCCTACAAACCTTTTTGCGTTCACCGAAATAATATATTGTTCTATTCACAGAAAAATACAATTTGACAATTAATTTAACATACAGTTGTCACGATTACACTTTGTCATCATCCAATACATGTGTGTGTAAATCGTCTGGCATTGGTGTGGTTGCGAAAAACTGCGCAGTTCAATTGTTGCGAAAAACTGCACAATTAAATCGAACACTCCCATAGCTCCGTGGAGAATTGTGGATGTGAGGGATCGCCATCAAAACGCAGCAATAAGTTTATGCAGTTTAATCGACAACGTTTATTCATACACGCGTATCGATGAAACTGCGCAGTTTAAATTGCACAATTTTTTGCAACGATTTATGCAAATAGAGAATTCTTTGCAAGCTAATGTTAAATGAATATTAGCCTACTCCCCTTTTAACTATGATAATAATCGGAACGAATAAATTCTAGAAAGAAATATTCATAAACGTGAAGATTCTTAAGAAGTTTTCGATATTCCCTTCAATGTTAAAGTTAAAATCTTCCTTAACCTACAACAATAATCTAATCTGAGGATATTTTTTACAGTCAACCCTTGGGACATATTTCTATCTGTCGAGGATTCAGAGTACGGTGATCGCTCAAGTAGGATGGCTACCTCTTCTAGCACTGATTATGTACTTCTTTTCTTACGAAATTGGTAAGTTAATAATATTGTATACCTTTAATTAAATTAAACTAGAGAATTCATTTAATTAGAGGTAGCGCCACGCTTGCAGTCTTTTTGGGCTGCAGGCAATTTAGATGCAGATGGGCTGCAAGCGTGGTACCTCATGATGATGACGTTCAACTTATTGCAGGCTTTGAGACCATGCCCAGCGCGTTGGTGGGTGAAATGTTCCGGGGAAACGCTCGCAGTACTGGATCTGCCATATCAATGACGACAGCTTGGCTCATTGGCTTCGGAGTGGCAACTGGTTTCGGAACAATGGTCAAGGTTTTGGGCGGAGATGTTACCTTCTGGATATTCTCGGCTTCATGTATTGCAGCATTCATGTTTACATACAAATTTGTACCTGAGACCAAGGGGAAGACCTTAAACGAAATCCAAGAAATGCTTGGAAGATAAATCGAAAGACTGATCATGTATATTTACGACAATTATATATGTTACCACGATTTTTGTCTTTCTTTTTTCGTTCTTTATGTTGTCTATTAGAACTTCTTACTCTTCTTTGCTATATGTCCCACATGCTGGTGGGATCAGCCTTCCTAATTTTATTCCATCACTTCGCCCTATCCTTGACATCGTCTTCGGAAATCCTGCTCTTCCTCATGTCCTCTGTGACTATATCTTTCCAAGCTGCAGTGTCAGATTCCCCACCTAGTCTGATGGTCTCCTTTTCACTTGACCATTCCGTAGCATACTTTCTCTATTAGAACTTCTTCTTCTTCTTACCCTGCTACCCACATTGTGGTGGGGTCAGTCTTCCGAATTTCCTTCCGCCATTTCGCCGTATCCTCGACATCGTCTTCGGAAATTCTTCACTTCTTATGTCCTCTATCACTACATCTTTCCATCTTGTTTCGACCTGGGACAGAAAGCTGTAGTGCCAGATTCCCCACCTAGTATGATGGTCTGCCTTTCACTTGACCATATCATTGCATACTTTGTCTTTTAAAACCTCTTTTTAGCATGCTACCCACATGGTTGTGGGGTCAGTCTTCCGAATTTTCTTCCGCCATTTCGCCCTATCTTCGTCTTCGGAAATTCTGCACTTCCTCATGTCCTCTGTCACCACATCTTTCCATCTTGTTTAGACCTGGAACAGAAAGCCGCAGTGCCAGATTCCCTACGTAGTCTGATGGTCTCCTGTTCACTTGACCATACCATCGCATACTTTATCTAACAGTCCTATCGAGACATTAATATGATTATATTAATATCTCGATAGGTCTAAAAGATAACTTCACCATCATCATCGTTATCAATACTATTATATTATTAGTTGTTTCCCGCGACTTCGTCTAAAAATTAGGTGGAAAGGTTGAACGTGACAGTATATAGCCTATAGCCTTCTTCGATAAATGGACTATCTAATGTTGAAAGAATTTAACAAATCAGACCCGATTATTTATTTACTCTATTCTTTTTTTTTACTCTTATAAACAACTTTATTATAAAGATATTTACAATGTAATTTAAATAATAAGAACAAAACTATATACATAATAATAATAAAAACTAATTCTAAATTAAACTAAAAGTAAAAAAAAAATTACGGCCCTCTAACTTTATTAAAAAAGAATCTCTCAATAATTTAATTTTATTAAAATCGTATTACAGAATGTTACTTAAGAAAAATGCTTAGAATAACTTAAAAATATATAATATAACTTATCCAATGGTAACATTCCAAAAGATATAATATGATCATTACATGAACTATTTTAGAAACTAAGGGGAAGCTAAACACTTTTAAAATTGAAATAAAATTTAGCATGTTTGTATACAAACATTAAAAATATATATATTGATTTTTTTTTTTATAGGAAAAAAGAAAGAAAAGCCTTCGTAATTTGTAGCTAAGATACGGTCTTTTTTGGTTCCGTACTAAGAGTTTTTTTAGACAATATTAAAAATTCTAGAGCACTAAATCAATTTCTATTTCATATTACTATGTAAGTGGATACAGATATTCTAAGCACTTGTTTATCGAGGGTCGTTGTTGAAAACAAAGGACCTTCTAAGCAGGTGGTCTGAGAAGAATAGCGATGTAAAACTGCTTGGTATTCTGCCCAATATTGTAAAGATTCTGCCAAATTTGAACCATTACAACAAGAATGACTTTTGTAACTTATAATTGACCCGTCTCATCTTTTAAGTAATATAACTATATAATTGTACTGTTTTCCTTTCAACAACTATAGATGATTTAATAAAAATATGTTAGTTTTTCATTTTTGAAGCGATTTATCGGTATGTTTTTTTTTCTGACAATCGATTGACTTCTATTTTTAAAATAATGAGTTTTTTTAGCGAGTTTTTATATTATACAATTTAAACAATAACCATAAATTGTCCTCGAAGATTTCGACGTTATATTCCTTTATTTAATTTCGTACCGACGAACTTTATCATATTTTCAATACATATGGGAAATTACAAACTTTTAAAAACACACGTCGAGTTTTTTCTAATCTGAGCATAGTCAGAGTTTTATTGAGCTATTCTGAGTCTTTTTTACGTTCATATAAATTAATATATCTATGAAAACGAATGAATTAATAGTTTATTGCGATTTAATAAACTTAATAATGTGTATGGATATAGTTCTCAAATATTTTATATTTAAGACTTAAGATTTCAAAATTAGGACTACCTAATACATTCGTTATGACAAACGTATTAACGGAAAATCTTTGATTTTAAAAACAATACCTATTTTTTTGATAAAAAGCCATCGAAAAGTTTTCTAGACACAACAGCGGGAGCGCCAAAAATTACCGTCGGCCAAGTTTTAGCCTACGACGTCCCGTAAGAACCGCGCCGATCGCGCACGAGACGAAACCGACGCGGCCTTACGGCTAGGAAGATCCGCGGAAGGCCATGGACCACAAATGGTAAAAAATTCCTCTTGCTAATCACTATTAATACTATTACATTTTCATTTAGCCCAGTTGGTTTAGACTTCAACCGGGCAAAAATTCCTGGCAGAAATTTCATTTACGTTTATTTCGTTTTCGAGAAATATCTCCTTTACATTCAATTATTTTACAAGTATGTAAAGGACGAAAGTTGTTGCAAATTTAATTCTCTAAAACTTTGGTTCTAACATATATTATTAAAAATAATTGAGAAAAATTGTTCTAATTATTTTTTGATTTACCTTGATTATCATCAACTTTAGCGGTAAAACTTAAAAAACGAAGTTGTACATAATTAAATTTTTCTATAACTTTTGACTATATTTGACTTTTTCTGACTGCTTTGATATTTTAAAACATTTTTAGATACTTTTAACCATTTCTGATTTTAGTATAACTTCAGATTTTTCATCAAGTATCGTTTTTAAGTGCATTTCATACAAGATTCTTACTTTCATTTTTGACAGAGCCTTAATCACTTTTCTGTATTAAAAAATTAGTTTTCTTTATTTTAATAAATAGTTCTATAAATAATATTCATTTGTGTGTAATATTCTCGTCTAGAACTAATTTAAAAAGGTTTTACGAATGCCGGAGCCAGACATAGCTTCATTTGAATGATCATTTCAATGACCACGTAATGTGACTGGGGACTTTGTGTAACTTCGCAAAGTTTTGTAGTACTTTGTAGTCTTCAAGGACAAAAAATTACAAACACTGAGGTATGTCTGGCTCTATAGGTGGAATTAAAATGTAAAAATAATACTATTATTTATGTCAAGTAAATAAAGAATAATTAATAATAATAATAAAATGAAAATGGTATAGATCTTACTATGTAATGTAAGTTATAATAATAATTTAAATTATAAAAGAAGTTGTATTGACTTATCTTCAGGTAAAGAGCTCATTATAATCTGTATTAAATCACTACAAGTATTGTCATCATGACAGCGTAATGCCGGAGCCAGATATAGCTTCATTTGAATGATCATTTCAATGATCATGTAGTGTGGCCGGTGACTGTGTAAATGTACAAAGTTTTGTAGTACTTTGTGGACTTTAAGGACAAAAATGTACAAACGCTTTGAACTATGTCTGGCTCCGGTATAAAACAATTGTTACTGGTTGGCCGTAATGGCGACACCAATGATATGATTCTATCGACAAAGTTATAACAGATAAAAGGTAAATAAAAAAAAATGTTAAAACCCATGAATGTTACATATCAATTTTGGGGTAGATATCTTCAACCGATTGAGTTGAAATTTCTCACACATATGTATATACGATGACAATGTAATATTATGATGGAGCGAATCTGATGCTGGAGTTGGAAAGTGCCCACAGAAACTCCATTATAAAATGCTATGACCACATCGAGTTTAGGCTTGTTTGATTCGTCTTGACGAGTACTCTGTATTTAGTGGTATGCATTTAAATAAAAGTTTTTTACTTAAATTTTATTTATTCAATTATTCTTTGTTTATAATTTAATAATAAGGCTTTAAAAGAATAGCCTAAAAACACATATTGTTTTTTCTTCTGATGTTGACCATAATTTTCTTAAATAAGTACGTGACGAAATTATGCTCTAAACTCATTTCATTAGAAAATGTTTTAAATGTGTCTTGTCATAAAAATATTTACTTTTATTGTGTTTTCTTTTATGTAATTATTATAGACACGGCATTTAACTCAAGTGAAGAAAAAAGAATTCGGTTTTCCCGACTGGTTTTAAATCCGTCCTGGGAACTTCCTTATGAGCTCACTATGAATAAAGAAGTTGACAGAAAACAACACAAAAGACAGGGGAGGGTCGCTTAAAAGAAAGGATGCCCAGCTGGGGGCGATTATGGGCTGATCATGAATGAATGAATATATACTAACTATATAATATTAATTCATATTTACTGCAAGTAACGAAGCAACCGGTGATCAAGATTCGATGATATGCGCTTTAAGTTCGGTTTAGTGTAGCGCATTAACCGAAACCGCTCGAGCTTATCGTATTTGCTCATAAATCGCGAGTACTTATATTCAAAGTCGTTGGTAAGTTTTTGGAGTTTACTACCATCTTTCATATTTCATATTAAAGAATCGTTTTTCATATTTAAGCCCGGGTTATAAAATTTTATGGGGAGTGAAATTAAAGTATCTATATACATACGAATCTAAAGATAAGGGGCAAACGGACAGGCAGGCAGGCAAGAAGGAAACTTTATTCAGACATAAAATAAACAACACTATATCTAAAAACTTAATTCTACTACACACAAAAAAGTAAAAAAAAAACAACTACGCAAATAGACATAGTCTGAAAGGGATAACTACTCAGCTTAAATCAGAGTAAATACTCTAAAGCTGATTTTCAGTAGCTCCCTTTAGACAGACGACAACAACACATTATGAATATAAATCAACAGTATGATGGTTAATAGACAATTATGACGTGAATTGAAGGAAATAAACAATTATATTACTTTGTTATTTGGCTTACTAAACCTAGCGTATCTCTTTGTTTTTCTTTTCTAAGATGCAAACACTAGAATAAAAATTAAACTATATAATGTGTTATAATCTTTTTTTAAAAGAACGGTAGCTTCAGTTGTAATATTTAATATAATTCTAAATTATTTACTTTCGTTCATGTCTGTACCAAGCAATTGCTTTAATTTATTAAAGAATTTTAGTGAAAAATAATCTTAGTTTGTAACTTTGTTTATCTTCCACTGAAAGCTCTATCAAAATCTGATCAGCCATTCCGCAGTTTATCCTGTTCACTTTTAGGTATGCCTTAAATATTCTTGTTTGCGAATCTCGTCTGCCTCGAGAATGACTACACAAAATCCCCGGCCACACTTATGATCATTGAAATGATCATTCAAATGAAGCTATATCTAACTCCGGCATAATACCAAAGTTGACATTTATTAAAAATATTTTATACGAAAGCATTTGTTATCTATATATGTTATGAATTTTCAGACTAAAGATCGCTAATCTATGTTCAAAGTAGTATAAGGTGTTTTTGAAGCTGTGAAAATATATGAAAACTTTAACATTATGTAGAAAAACGGACTGAAATATGTATTTTTTAATAGTTGAGAGTGATAGTGGCCACTCAAAATGTCTCGTTCGTGGTAAATTGAGTTATACCTAAGTCTATAATAATCAGTCTATATTATGTGAGTAGACTAATTAAAATTTGAGTGAATTTCAAGACCTTCCTTTAACTGAAGGTTAAGAATAAACTACGTGCAAAATTTTTAATAGTCATAAAGTGTTTTTATACCCACTTTTTGCGCTTTCTAATGCCGGAGCCAGACATAGCTCACAGTGTTTGTACATTTTTGTCCTCGAAGACTACAAAGTACTACAAAACTTGCGCAGCTACACAAAATATCCGGCCACACTACATGATCATTGAAATGATCATTCAAATGAAGCCATGTCTGGCTCCGGCATAATAATGGTCATAAAAGTCTTTTTCAAAAATAATTTTAAGTTTCATCATGAACTTCAGGTATTTCATAGTTATTTTGGATATATTTTAAAATTTAAGGTTGATAATTATAAAATCATATACGGCTGCCTTGTAAACAACGATATTAGAGGAATTTTAAGATAAGTGTAATAATTATGAATTAAACCGTATTTTTTTAAAACATTCCGTTTTTGGCTAGTGAAGAATAATTTTTAAAACTTTAATCATGTCAATTAAGCATTAGATACGTAAATAAATAGTAGGTATATAAGATGCAGAATAAATATTTTGATTGCATGATATATTGTGTTTTATTTTAATGTTATCTTTTAATTTTAAAATAATATTATTTTATTAAGGTAGAGAATTAATTTCCTATTACGGGGCACCCATAAATTAAGTCACAAGAATTTTACGATTTTTTACCTCCACCCCTTCGTCCTCGTCCCAGGTTGTCACATTTACGAAAAGAGGAGACCCCTTGGTTTGGCAAAAACAGTTTCGATTCCGGGGAGTCCACCCGTTGTTATATAATGTCACATTTTGGTGATACTACCTCTAACGTGTGACGTAATTTATGGGTCGCCTTGATTTGTATCAAAACATACTTCTCATCAGAAAAATAGAAACACTTTCGTTTTTTTACAGATATTCTTAAATATATGCATTTTCCTTTATCCATAATTCTTATAAAATCCGCGAATGAATATGAGGGAAAATCGGTGCAATGCTGCAACCCGAAAGCTACACCACCGAATTCGTCACCAAAGCACAGCACTACACTGACTTTCCGATGTGCCATAACGTACGTTTCGCTTCGATACCGAAGCATCATCAGAAGATAGACTCTACAAAGGTTATTTGTAAAGTCAGTCAGAGTATATATTTTTATAAAAAGGAAAAACGCCTTCTACTTTAAAAATAGCAATAGCTTTGAATCGTATTATTGCCGGAATATTTCTTACTTACGTTTTTGTAAATCCTAAATGTGAAGAATAAAATTGAAAAAGATGTTGACGTAAATAGAGCTAGTAATTTAGGAATATTTATGGTTATTTATAAAAAAGAGATATTGTCTATGTGGTATTATGCAAAATAATACAATAGATCACTTTAAGTAATTTATGATCTGCACATTCAGAATCATTTGTTTGATTACACTTATTTTTGCCCTTGGTACATATTATATGCGAATAAAATACCACTGAGATTATGCTAAAGACTTCCTTATATAGGTCTAAGAGTCAATGTCACCTATTCCATCCTTGGTCATGGTCATGGCGTGGCTTTTGTCAATCAATTAATTAATGTTGTCAGGCACATAACGCCTGTCATTATCAATGATATATTCTACAAGAATATAAGTTTGCATGTTACAAGGCTACGATATCAGAAGTACAATTGATATTAAATGGTTGTAGCTACTAAATTTGGTCGGATAATAATTTATATTGATGGATATCATTCTCTGGCTGTATTTCTCGATCATATTTAATGCATGATCATTCCGCCATTAAGAACCGACTTTGATGATTTTTTTTGTTTGGTAGATCATACTTCAGAGGTGATTCCACTTAAATTTTATTGAAATTGTTTGATCGGTTTTTGAGCAATCAAATATTGAAGATATTTTCGTTTTCTATGAAATGTATCAGTAGGGCAGTGCATTTAATACGCCTATCCATATCATGTTTAGACAAAACATATACTTTTTTCTAATGTTTAACGGGGAATCTATTTGGTACCGACTTCTAACTACCCACTAAATCGTATGAAAGTACCAACTATTTTTTTCTTGTCAGTTCCTAGGTGTTTTTTTGATGGCAGTTTCCTTTTTATTTAAAAATAATTTTAATGACACTCACCAATCAAATCGTTATAAATTTTAGTAATTAACTTGAATAGTGGGAACATCTGTACTCGAGATTCACATTAGCTCCATATTACGTGATGTTATGGTCACTCATAAATTTTAATAAAGAAAAAATATTCACCGGTATATAAAAAATTGTTTGAATTTTCATATTTATTCATACATGTACATTTATATATTATCTATACATATAAAAAAAATTGGGGTCTGCCTGAAAAAGGGTCTGTTTGTAAACCCTAGACTTTTTATTTACTAATTGCACAAAACGACGACTTTCACGGGTAGATTTTACAAGGAATAACATAGGCTACTTTGCTTTGATCTAATTTAATAATGGTTTCGCACAAAAAAATAAAAACACTCAAAATTTAACTAAAGGGTTCCAACTGGCTTATAAAATAAAAATACATAATACTTACTTTCTATCATCCCTTTTCAAACACCGTATACAAAAACACCGGTAAAAGGTATATTCACCGTCTCAATATCTGTGAAATTGTCTTTCTTCGGAAGGTCTAGCACGAACTTTTCGTACAGAGCATGAACATTTTGAACCGTTCGAGATAGGTTGGAGAGTTCGAGTTCGAGACGAGTCGACCTTGAAAATATTCGTGCTGGGCCCACAGTGGACTCTCCTTAGTGTCAACGCGGGTTGCATTAGCATTGATTAAAAGCGTGACACGATTAAGGCTTGCCTTTTGTGGGCCTAGCACGAACGTTTTCATCCTAAATACAATCAACTCGTGGACTTCGAACGGTTCGAATTTGTTGTGCTAGGGCCTCCGAGGTAAGTCGAACGATCGACTTTACTTAGGATGAAAATGTTTGTACTAGGCCCTCAGCGAACTCTCCGTAATGTCAACGCGGGTTGCATTAGTGTTTATTAAGAGCGTGACACGATTAAGACTTGTCTCCAGTGGGCTTAGCGTGAACATTTTCATCCTAAGTAATGTCGACTCTTCGACTTACGTCGGTTTGAAAAGTTCGTGCCAGGCCCTCAGAACATAATGCCTCCTTCGTGATATAAAAAAAAATGGAATAATTTTCAGTTAAGCCAATTCAAACAATATCTTTATTATATATTAAAAAAAAAATCTTTATTATATATTATAGCCTATGTGTTATTCTTTTGGCCATTTCAAGTAGTCCAATGGGCGTTTAGAGATTGGCATGTAAATTTATAAGGGACTCGCGGGGCGCAGCTGGTCTTATATATAAAATTCTCGTGTCACAATGTTAGTTTCCGTACTCCTCCGAAACGGCTTGACCGATTTTAATGAAATTATATATACGTATTCAATAGGTCTGAGAATCGTCTACTAGCTATTTTTCATGCTCCTATGTGATAACGGTGGCCCACGCGGACGGAGTTGCGGGGCACAGCTTTTATTGTGTACAAAATTTTACTTGCTTTATTGTAATTAATTTAATACGCTTATTTAAGAAATGTATTGAATTGTTTATGACTTTGCATGGACAGCTAATATTGAAAGAGCATTTTATAGAGTAAACTATATTTGTCGAAATGTCAATTATGGATGATTAATTCGAACTCGGGTTGCAGCATTACACCGATTTTCCCTCGTATTCATTCGTGGATTAAAGCAAAGTAGTTTAGTTTCTCATGCATTATGTGACGTTAAAAAATAATAAACTCGTAAGATTGTTTATTTCATTTAGCAATTTTATGAGACGTTTTAAAGGTAACTTTTTACTATTTTTAATCTATACCAATATATAAAGCTGAAGAGTTTGTTTCTTTTATTGACCGCGCTAGTCTCACGAATTACTGGCCCGATTTGAAAAATTATTTCAGTAGTAGATAGCCCATTTATCGAGGAAGGCTATAGGCTATATATCATCACGCTAAAATTTAATTTAATTTTTTTATCTAATTTTACGTGGACGAAATTTAGACTTTCGTGAGCAGAATTCATACTAATAATAAAAAACGGCTTTTAAACTCCACTCCACCTTTCCTTTCCAGGAACTGATATCTAGAATCAATAAAAAAAAACTACAATAGAAATCCTGTCACGTACGCCGTATACGATTTTGTTCCATAGAGAAATTGTTTACCTTAAGTTTATTGGAATGAAGCCACCTCAGCGGTATTCCGTGACGTATTTCGGATGAAGAGGATTCAGCTTGCTGTAGATAGAATTTTATGGCGTTCGAAAATAAGCCATTTTCGACCGTACTTTAAACTTCGGAGACTTTTTTATTGAAACTACAGCGTGAAATAATAGATTGTTGCACCGACTGCAAAGTAGATATTAATGCACGAATGTTATGTTGGTTAAATTAACGCGAATGTCCTAATTACTGGCTTCAGCAAAGAGCCTTATCTACTTTTCTTTAAACTGTACCAGTCAGGTCCGGCTTGGACGGGATTTTTTATATTATTGGTCAAGAGAAGTTTTTATACGAATGGTCAACAAAGTTTTTTTATTTAAAGAGTGAGGAATCATGTAGGAATAAGAATATATATGGTTATAAATGGATCAAAAATGTATATGGATATCCGTATTTAGAAAGTTATTTGCAAGTTAGTGTTCCCATAGAATTAATATTTAATTTATTGTTTCTGTTAACGGGCATCTATTAATAAAAAGAAGAAAGATTTTGCCAAATTTCGTGTCTCAAATACATATGAAAATTTATGTTCGGTATGTAAAATGCAAAATTATGATTCATGTTAAACTAATATTTAATGACATAAAAATGAATAGAGATAATGTAAAGCGACTAATGATTTTAATTATGTTTATATTAATTTAATTAATTATCCTCTATTGTTATACCTTTAACGTTAATATTGTATGTTTACCTTTTGTCTCAAGACGAATTGAATAGGGTATAGGAAGTAACATCTTTAGGATACCTAACAATAAACGAGTTACAATGTGGGATAACCCTTATACAGTGTAAAGGCAACAGCTAAATTGCAAAGTTCAATGCCACGAATACGTACATACGTATAAGTAAACAATAAGTCATTGTCTTTTGCCTTTCCTTTTCAGTACAAATCCAACTGATCTCTATCGCGAGTTATGATTAATCGTGAGTTAATGAAATTAAATGTTTCTTTATGAGAAAAATTTTTTTTAGTTAATTTTTTCTTTTCTCAAATGACTTTGATTTGAGTATTTGATAAGCGGGAAAACAAAATTACTTTGGTTAAATTCATGAATTAAAGGTTTTGAACCCCCGACACAAAGAGGTGTGTTGTAAGTTTGACATAAACATTACAAATACATTTAAAAGACATAAAATCTTTCGATAAGAAATATTCAATAAAGATAGCTAATCATTAACCATTCATGCTAATGAATTGAACTATTTGGTCAAAACGCCTCTAATTAAATCTATTTTAACTCGTACTTAGTAAGTAGTTCATTCTCAATAGAATACAATAGATGGCCGGATGGCCTAAATTTGCCACAAACACTTAAGTTTGAGTACTATATAATTATTGAAAGCTGTATACAAAATTTTAATTGTTTGTACTGACGACATTATATTCGACGATTATTATGCATACATACGGTCGTCACGACAAAGCTTTGACACAGTCGTACATATTATTTCAATAATTTAATGTATTAATAATGCATATTTATTAAAACTATTATTATTCGCAAACCAACCTCCATATGAATTTGTAAAAAAAGCAACTCTTTAAGTGTACGCAATCAAAAGATATGGCCGTTTATGTCACATTTACCATACATTAGCAAAGGAAACCAATGCCTATAGGGTACTTCCCATTGACCTAGAATCATGAGATTACGCAAAAAGCTACATCTTGAAGTGCAGGCATAGAAAAAACCCCGAAAACCGTTCTTAAAAAAAACAAAGAAATTCTTTTAACTTTGTCAAATTATTTTTTTTTTTTAATTTTTTTGTTAAAAAGAATATTAGGAATACTTTTTAGGTATGTCTCATATTTCCCTTTCCCGTCCTACTAAGCTTATAATAAAAGCTTGTACTTAGAGTGAGGAATAAGAATTAGAATTATGAACGCAGACAGAATAACGAAAGAATGCACGAATTTATTAGAGTAGGGGTAGAAAAAGCCAGCAATGAACTTATGATGGTTCTTGACAAGCCAAGGTCTTTTAGTAGGTTGTACAGGGATTTTGCTGGTGTATCCCTTGCTCCTACCTCTTCCGCCTATAAGCTGGTTTTATAACCGTCTTTAGTGTGCTCATTGGTGCGCATCGTTAACAGTAGACAGGTAACTGCGTTTTAATTTAATTTGGATCAGGTTTTTTTGCGGAAAGTAAATCTCAACATATTGCAATTTGAAAATTGTAACTAAATTAGATATTGCAAACAAATGCCGCATTTCTCATATACAATGTGAAATTGCGGCAAATTTCATTTCGTCAATATTTTCGAAGAATAAGGACGAAATTCCAAACGATTCACAACTTTCAACACTTATAATAATTTAAATAAATGTATATTGGCTCTATATCCGGTTTCTATTGAAAGAAGTCGTCCATCAAGGAGGCCGTCCTGGACAGTCTCACGGGACTGTACGGGACGGTCCTCCAGGTGGACGAACGCCTTCGCTCCCTGGAGCTCCAGCTGGTGAAGTCGCGGTCTGAGAGCGAGAAGGATTTCAGAGATAAGATAGACGCAAAGGATAAACAGATTGAGGAATTGGTTAAGAATTTGGATATGGGGGGCAAAATCGGGGATTTGATAACAAACACTGAAACTATAAAGAAATTAATTAACTATGATGTACTAGGCAGATTTGACGAATATCCCCCGGGCAGGGCACTGTGCGGGAATGTTAAAAAGTTAGAGGGCCTCGTTGAAGAGATGGGAGGCCCATCTGTGATATATTCGCACCGATATTGAATATTGAATAGTTAATAAATAATATGTGAAGCCGAAGCAATAATTTGACAAGGAGCGCAAGGAGCCCAAGGTCAAACCCGAGGACATCAAGATCAAGGAAGAGCCCCAGGACGGTAAGTTTTTTAAGAGTAATATTTTTGCAGTGGCGACGATCAGAGCAAGGGCTCAAAATCAGCAAACCTTGTGTGATTCAAAAAATTTAAAAAAAAAAATCCGTTAAAGTTAATATAAGTTTGTAATACCTGTGTTTAATATTAAAATAAAGTGCCCAAGAGTGTGTCAAGAGACGCTTATATAGAAGAGTTCAGTATTTGATACGCGATAAAGGTATTTGTTAAGTAACGTTCAAAAGTTGTTGTCCAATTTCGCTCAGAATAATTTTCCCGATTAATAATAGAGTATTTACCGCATCCTATCAAAATGAAACATTTCAAGTCTCTACATCTATTAGGAATTACTAAGGAGGGCTGACAACTGCGCCAACTGACCAGTCAAGATTAATCTGTCTTAGCCTATAACAATGCTGCGGTGTGCGATCCGAAAGTCTAGAACGTACTTTTCGAACCGAAGTGAGTCGACGAGTCGACTTTACATAGGATAAAAATGTTCGTGCTAGGCCTACAGCGGAACCTTCTTAGCGTCAACGCGGGTTGCATTAGCTTTGATTAAAAACGTGACACGATAACGATTTGCCTCCTGTGGATCTAGCACGAACATTTTTAGCCTAAATAAAGTCGACTCGTCGACATCGAATGGTTCAAAATGTTCGTGCCGGGGCCTCCAGTAAGGACCTGTGACACCATTTGCAAGCTCCGGTGTTTCCGAACAGATACGGACTAAGGAAGAGGGAAATCATTTCACACTGTTAAACTGTCCTACCAGTTTGCCCCTTGCTATATCGATAAAAATATTGCTTGTCTGTATAGTCAGTTTACGGACGATAATTTTACGTGTCAACGCCGAACGTTTATACCAATCGTGCGTCTTTGTCGCTTAGTACGCGTTCTCGCTTGCGCGCTCGCTTCAGGAGGAACGTGACAATGAGTTATGCTTTTTCGTGCGTGCAGCCGGCGTTCGACCTTATCGCTTCAAAAAAAAATCGTTTTAGAAAATTAAAAATATTGCGGAATCAAGTGAAAACCACTTAGCCGATTGAAGCTAAACATGCAAATCTAAAAAAATATAGTCCCCTGATGACACCGATAGACTTGAACAAATCAATGCCGTCTGAATATGCCTGAATATGCCGTTGTTGAATATTGAGGTCAATTGACATCATTATTATAAGTTTAATTGGGTTCTCATTAATGCAAGGTACATATTTAAATCTTTATTTATATATTTTTTAAATTGTAAGAGTCTGACAATTACGTATATTATTAATTACTAGCTGTGCCCGCGACTTCGTCCACGTAACGTTAGATAAAAAAAATTGATTCAATTTTACCTGATGATATATTATAGCTTACAACTTTTCTCGATAAATGGGCTATCTAACACTAAAAGAATTTTTCGAATCGGTCCAGTAGTTCCTGAGATTATTGCGTTCAAGTAAACATACAAACAAAGTCTTCAGCTTTATGTATATTTATTCTTTTGTTTATGTAATTAAGGTGGTAAACAAGGTGGTAAGCAAACAACAAGCAACAAACGTTTCCTTCGGTTTTTGAGAGTTCACGGTGGCCCAAACCACTCTCTAAAGGCTGGAATCCGCGCTCCCAAGACCATAGAGTATATAATATAGAATTAAAAAAATTAAAATAAAACTGCAATCATGTAATGGTGACTTTATACCTATAAAAGGTATTTACAATTTAAATTGGTAATATAAAATTGTTCAGTATAATTTAAAATTTGCGATTGCAAATATTGATTGTCAGAGTGTGCTAGGTTTGCAAGCGTGTTTGACTTTAGGATTGATTGAAAAAACATATGAAAAATGTGTAATGTATTTTTTGTTTATACTATTTTTAGGGGAAGGTGCTATGTAATATAGAATTATTAAAAATAAAGCAGTTGTCAGCAGGTATCAAATGTTTCAATACACAATAATTTGTATAAAAAGTATAGCTTTCTCATTAATGAAAATAATAGATTATAATTATGAATAATATACATGCCATTTTTGTAGGGAGCCATTTTCCCAGTCGGTAAGCAAGTCGGCAAACATTTAGGACAATTATTAGGCCCTTCTTTCTCCTTTGCAATTATCTATTTCAATATAATAGCCACGACCAAACATCCCGTTGAGATTAGCCCCTAGGATAAGCCGCTTGTATGCAAACATTTGATTTGCATCCGACACACATAGTTCATGTACTATATAAGTACACTAGCTGATACCCGCGACTCTGTCCGCATAAAATTAAACTTGCCCTTAGATTTCCTTAATATGGCATCATCGAAAAATTGTTCCTAGCGTATTTATATGTCTATTAACTTCCTCAAATTTCATATTTATACGTCCCACAGTTTTTGAGATTTCATGTAAGGTGGCCTGTCGCTTATACATATATATACATAAAAGCGAAATTTCACGAAGTATCAAGGAATCTCGAAAACCACGGGACATACTAAGATGTTATTTTGCAAGGAGGTAGCTCATGTTAGTAGACTTCTGCTAAGAACGGAGTTTTCTGTAGGACCAGATTAAAGAGGTCTAAAGGTTCTTGCAGGTTCAATTTTACGCGGGTGAAGTCGCGCAAAACAGCTGGTGAATCATAATAGTCAAAGTAAGACTGTATAATCCGACCAAATCAAATAGCCTTTATGTTATAATTCAACGGATTCTAATATCGTATGTTTGTAGGTACTCCTAATATATCCTTTCAAGTTTAATATCGTGCGGACTGCGGTACGTGATATTTAAATTAGCAAATGTGCGACGTGCTTTATGTCACACTTACTCTTTTATGTGACATCCAACTCAGTGTTCATAAAAAATATACCACCTAGACCAAAGTAATTTTTATGCAAATAGGTTGTTTGAATCGTCCACAAGCTCTTTTGAATCGTCCATTTTGATAAACAATGCTTGGCTGTTGTGTACACACACAACGAACGTGAACGACTTAAGTTAACTACACTCATATATTTTTAAATATGGCGTAAATGGCGATTAACGAAGGTATGAAGGCAGGTAATAATAGTAAACTAGAACGATCTCTCTCCACTTCTCTAGATCAACAGCCGTTACTGGTGGATGAAATTTGTTTTTTTTTTTCATGTGTCAATTTTTAACAAGGACGGGGTAAGAATTGAGAAATCCTAAAATTCGTGAGATTATTTTACAAGGGACAAACGAGCAGGCGGTTCACATTAGTAAATACCGACGTTAATGGACTTCTGCACCACCAGAAGGCTAGCAGACGCATTGCCGATCCTTAATGACGAGATTAGGCCACCGGGAAATCTCACAAGCCTTACGAAACGCGACAACAATACCATCCATTAACGTGAAAGCATTGCCTTCACTTGACGCTGATCTTATATGAGAAAGAGGTATTGGTATCCGGACGCGCCGGCCCAATTCGGTAGCAGACCAAAAAGACTGCAAGCGCGGCGCTACCACTAATTTATGGATGACCCCTATGCGATATTTACAAATTTTTTTAGACAACAATACTTTTAGATATGTATATATTCACGTTTCCCTTCCTATAGACTCTCTAAATTTATAAAGTCAATATTTTTACTAACAACGAAGATAGCTCACAAAATACTAAAGTTACAAATATCCCTATCCGTCAGAATTCTGTCAGCTCTACATTTTCATGGTGCTCGATGCTCCGCTTATAATTTATTACTTACAAGTCCAGGACTCGCTTTAATTGCCTTTATTTCACCGCTCCCTTGTGTATCTTCCTCGCTATATCTACTTGCCAATTGAAATGAATTAGTCATTAGTGACTCTTGTGCAGTGTCTTATACATGACTTCGTAAGGATATTACAAACTTCATTTATTAAAGGCCTTCATTTGCGAGCCAGTTTCATTTAGAAAGTTTAATGTCACAATGTTTGTTGCCAAACTTTTTTTTTTTCATGTTACAAGGGGACAGACGAGCAGGCAGCAGGCACCGAAGTGCCTACCGGCGCCCATGGACATCTGCACGACCAGATTACGTTTTCTTACAAAAGATCTTTTAGATGTTTTTTTTACATTCCTATGTCTTTTGAAATACTTATTAGGTACTTAATATTATGCAATATTGGACTGAAATCAGTTTCTACTTTCATTGTGTAAACAACTGAATCCTAATAAAATAATGTTTACCCTTTATTCATAACATTGAGCGATATTAAACTTTGTAATTGACTTGTATCGTTCAGGGTTATCAGGAAATTTAACTTTTCTAACATTCTATACATTCGCTACTTCAGAAAGGTGTATTTATTTAATTATTTTACAAATTTTATTCATTCACGATAACCTTTTTTTACGAATGAGGGTTAAAAATAACAAATAGTTACCATTAACCTTATGTACAGTTTATATCGCTATATATTTTATACATCCAGGGTATTTTTATACAACTGTGCTGCTACTTTTATGGTCATTGTACAAATTATACTAGCGGACCGGCAGACGTTGTCCTGGCCGAACGTTGGGTGACTTACTATTTACTACATTCTATTATCCTGTAACATTATTCCCCGTTCCTCTTCCCGTTCTCGTTCCGTTTCCTTTTCGCTTTGCCATTTCTTTTTTAAACAAACCTTGTCCTAACAATAATGAACACAAGGAAATAGAAATGCACAAGATGCACGTGCATACATTTCAGCGACTCATTTTTATTTGCGACTATAAATTGAGATGTAAGCTATCCTATCCTTCAAGTTGGATCAAACTGCACACGGTGTGCAAATTTGATTAGAAATCTGTTAAGCAGTTTTAGAGTTCATCGCTGGCAAACAACGTGACGTATAATTTATATATATTAAGACAAGATATGAAACAATAAATTTTAGCGTGACGATATAATATAGCCTATAGCCGTCGTCAAAAAATAGGGTACCTAAAACTTAAAGAATTTTCAAATCAGACCCTCAGTTCACGAGAATAGCGCGCTTAAGCAAACACAAACAAACTCGTCAGCTTTTTTTCAAAGTCAAAGTCAAAATCGTTTATCCATATAGCCTTTTTGAAAGCACTTATGAAAGTCATATGTATAATGTTAATATATTTTTTTTAATCATTTAACAATTTGGTGATAAAATTTACGACTTAAAAGCTAAGTTTACAAAGGTTCCTCGCGCCCTGCACCGAGAAGAGCCCGCAACAAACTTAGTCGGGTAATTTTTTTGTTATCACCATTTTTTTTGTATAGAATAGTATAGATATAGATGTCTGACTAGAAAACAAATGTTGACTATAAGTCACGAATTTCACCTCTGACTTACTGCTACTGGCAAACTCGTGTTATTTTATGTTTTACTTATTTTTTGATATTTCGAACTAATATAAATTTTTATAAAGAGACAGATAGATAGACAGAGAAATAATTTACGACGTATTTATGTTCCATACATGAATAGTTTTTTTATATGTTACCAAAAGTAAAACTATATTTTTTTATGTTACAAAGGGGAAACGAGCTGGTGGTTTACATGAGTAACTACCGATGCCCGTGGACATTTGCTCCACCAGGAGGCTAGCACATGCGTTGCCGGCCTTTAATGACGAGATTAGGCCACCGGGAAGTCTCACAAACCAAACGAAACGCGACAGCAACACCATCACTTGACGTGACAGCATTGCCGCCACTTCACGCCGATTGCATGTGAGAAAGAGATACTGGTACCATATATGCTTGGTTTCATATGATTGATTTTCTGCTTCTGTTTCTGTAATAAGTATGTTGTCTACTATTGAAGGCACTGAACAAATACCTTAATCTCGCCTCAACATTTTATTTAGTACTAGTTAGTTGTTGCCCGCCACTTCGTCTGCATAAAATTATGTGAACATTTTAGCGTGATGATATATAGCCCATATCTTTCCTCGCTAAACGGGCTATGTAACACTGAAATAATTTTTCAAATCGAACCAGTAGTTCCTGAGATTATCGCGTTCAAGTAAACAAACAAATTTCATTCATGTATACTAGAGATGAAATAGCATAAAAGTAAGATAAGAATAATTTCCTATGTATATTTATTTTGAATTTTAGCTACGATTTGTGCAATTCGCAACAGTGTGCATCCCTACTGTCACTTCATACGCGAGGCCACTGAAAATCAGCGAGCAAGCTGAGTGGCTATCCTTTTCTTAATCACACCGGTACACAATTTAGTTTTAAGCAAACCTTTATTATTATGTTTTATTTTATTTTTTGTTCTTTTTTTTATGTCTTCTCTGTTATATTTTTTTTTTATTATTTTATTGCTTTTATTTTTTAAATTTTACTTTTCTGGTGTGATTCGGAATAAAGATATTTTCATTTCATTTCAAGAGTCGTAGCTAGCCTAGGCGCTCCCTGGAACACGGCGCCTGGAGCAGCTTCCGTTCACCTTATAGTAAGGCCGATCCTGCCTGAGAGCACTCGCAAGTTTACGCGGAGAAATTCACGGGAAGCAGTAGGTATTCCTCATGACTGCTTTTTGTTGTTTATCTTTTGAGGCTTACAATGTGGATTTACAAAATGACTGAACGAAGACACAGCGTAGCGGCTAGCTATTTGGCTGCTGCGACTGCCGCATTGTCCGCGAGGAGGTAATGATAAGAAGTTGTTAATTATTTATTAATTTACTAGCGGTCCCGGCATACGTTGATTTGGTCCGAAATTTGGCGAGTCTTCAGTTAGTCGATTAATCATTCTCCGTCATGTCTTTTCCATAAAACGTGACACTGGCCGAATGTTTTATGGACTAATAATAAAATTATTACGGTAATGAAAAGGTTATTTGAAGTATTTTGAAGTAGCGATCAAATCTTCCTTTTAAGTATTGTTAAATAATCTTTCGACTTTTCTTTTCTTTTAAAACTTTCGTGAAATGATGGGAATGAAACAACACAATCAAAATTTATATCGGTCCAGCCGCTTTCGACTTTTAGCGAGACTACGACGGATATCAAACGGGTTGTATCCTAGCACAGAACGTCGTTGTTTCGTTTCAGTGGACACAGTAGAAAATATTGTGTTACTATTCGTGTCTTATACGTTCCTAGCGCTGCCATGTTACAGTGTAGTGGGCAGAGACCTTTAAGAGCGCCTTTTATAAAGAAGCAGTTAAGTATTGAGAGTAGTAAAAATTAGCGTATTTTTATGGCCACTTCAAAAAACGTCTTTTTATATTTATACTTGTTGTTTCCCGCGACTATTGCCGAGTAAAATTAAACTTGCGAGAACCCTTCTTAATCAGGTCTGGCATGGTTCGGAATAACCAAGGCTAGCAGCTAATTCCATAGACTTGTCAAAAGAGGTTGTGTATCGATCTATACTGGGCCTGGATTTTGAATTACGATTGATTGTTTAAGGCAAGTTTGGTAACATCTTCACTTACTATAAAAACTGAAGGTAAAGGTTTAATAGATGGAAATATTGAGTAAATGGACATTTCATTAAAATAAAGATATCTTCGACATTCTACGATAAAGCTCCTAGAAGATGCAACACAAATCGAACTCATAAGAGTCATGCATGAGAAACTAAACTACTTTGCTTTAATCCGCGAATGATTCATTCGCGGATTAAAGTAGTTTAGTTTCTCATGCATGTCATGGATTTCCGCAAAGTAACGCTTGATTCTATCAATTATCATAAGAGTCAGTTCAAAATTGTACAACTTCTAGAAAGTTAAGAAAAGTTTATAAACTATCATCTAATAATAATAAATAAATATATAGGACTATATGACACACGGACGTCTGTTCCTGAGGTAGACAACTTAATGCCTGTGTTATAGGTCTTTTACCAAACGTATAATATTTAGTGCGTTATTTACCTACCAGAAACTATACATAATATAGTATCAACTTTGTAAAGCAACCTTAATCAAATTGTAATAAGAATAAACAATAGTATATAATTTTATATATTATGCCTTTATTCCCTTACATTTTTTACATTACCACAAAATCTTCCAAACGTCTGACTCACAATTTAATATTAAACGCGAAATGATTCTATCATTCTAATATAGGACAAGGGAACCTTTGTCTATTATGTTTTGAAATGTTCCGTCGTTGTTGTGTTTGTTATAAAATGAAAAGTCCAACACTACTAACAGAATTTTAATTAAACTATGGCAAGTATATTTCTATATAAAGCAAGAGCAAAAGGATAAAATTCTATAGTTTGCTGGAAAATTATAGTCAGTATTTTTTCTCGATCTCTACAACCTTACGACTAACATCACAAAGTGACATTAATCGGGTCCCACTGTTTTACGTGCCTTCCGAAACATGGAGGAGATGGGATATCAAACATAAACCAGTACTAAAATTGGTCACCCAACTATCGCCCGGTCGCAGCAAGAGCAACTTAACCTAGCGATCGACTCAAATGTCGACCACTGATTAGGCCACAACCTCTTGGAACTTGTTAATCTTAGGAATTACTGGTCCAATTTGAAAAATTCCTTCAGTGTTAGATAGGCCATTTATCGAAGAAGGCTATATATCATCATGCCAAAATTGAATCGATTCTTTTTACCTTATTTTACTCGGACGAAGTAGCGGGAATAGCTTCATACATATCCTTACTCCTTGGGACTGATTACAGCTATCTTTCAAAGACTTGGGACACTTTCCAAGTTCTGTTGACATACTCGTATTCCGTCGACATATTGTAAGCAAATTGTCTTTACATTATCATATAGAACGATGTTAGTTACGAATTACTGTCGGCTGTATGAATTATAACTCTTTCTTTGGATATCACCACGTTCATACGTCATTTTTTTCTTAATTCAATATTAACTTTTTTTTCCTAATTCAATGTTAACCTTTGCTTCTAACCTTACTCGCAGGGGTTCACTACTGCGAGTGTTATACCGGAGCCAGACATAGCTTCATTTGAATTATCATTTCAATGTTCATATATTGTGGCCGGGGACTTTGTGTAGCTGCGCAAAGTTTTGTAGCACTTTGTAATCTTCAAGGACAAAAATGTACAAACATTTTGAGCTGTCTGGCTCCGGCATTAGGAATATACACGTGATATTTTAACCATACTGTATAAGAAATCGTATAAGTTTACACGTTATATCTTATATTACACCGAAAAATAATAAATTTATAAATAAACATCGGCATAACGATTTTTCATCGTAACAAATGATACCTAGTAGAAGTTAGAACACAAATAACCGTCTCATCCGATTTCCGCGCCAGACCGCCATATTGCCGCCATACTTGCCCCGTCATCTGATTAAGTTGGTAAATCGAGTGGAAGGATTGATGGATGGCCGCATCGTTAATTATGTTCCAACGTACAGACTACTCCTCCGGGAAAAATCGTGACTCGAAAGTGAATTTGGACGCAATAATATGCTTTAGCCATAGGTATCGCCTCAGCCGTTGATTTAAAGATGAAATGGTCGTCCGAAGACACCTCGTAGCGTTAAGGTCAACAGTATATTGTCGGAGCCCAGAACGTAGTCACATCAACTGCCCTATCAGAGGCAGGCATTAAGTTCTTCTGCGTGCAGATGTTAGGACACGCAGAGAACGATAAAGAATGGGACATCGTTAGCGTTGCATTGCATAAACAGCTCAGGTCGTTGTCATCTGTGAATCTCCGGCTGGACAGGTTTTCCTTACTCCTGCGTCTAAAGTCTATTGAGTGACTTCAAGGTTGGCCAATTCAAATTATACATAGGTGGAAGATTCTCAGTAGGTGACGTGGAAGAATGGTCTTCGCCAAAATACTTTTTCTGATCGGTCACTCAAAGCGCGGTAATGCAATATTTGTTACTCCTGGCGTAAGCACAAAATCAACGAATTGTTCGACTCAGAATGGAATTATTTAGACAGCAATTTATCTATCTTAACATACATAAGCATTAAACTTACTTTTTTTTAACTTTTCCCACCATACAAAATGGTACAAAAAGGTAATCTCCTCCTCCCATTACCCGTCCATTCTTATGTTATGTCGGAGCCAGACATAGCTTCATTTGAATGCTCATGTAGTATGGCCGGGAACTTTGTGTAGCTGCGCAAAGTTTTGTAGAACTTTGTAGTCTTCAAGGACAAAAATGTACAAACACTTCGAGCTATGTCTGGCTCCGGCATTAGGATCATTGTAGTTATATTGCTGTCTAAACACTTTCATTCTGAGTCGATATTGTATATAGAATCAGTTCAATTTTTCCTGACACATCTGGAATTGTTTGTTTTCCAAATTGACCCCACTGCTGTTTTACTATATAGAGCAAGTCAGTAGCTGGGTTAGGAAACGTAATCCATTATAAATTTTCAATGCATCGAGTGCGAGGCTAAATAAATATCCCACCGTCTACATATATAACATACGTACTTCGGTATACAAAACTACTATTTGTACATATGAACAACGCAAAATGCTCTCACGTAGCGAGCGGATGCATTGTTGCATTCGAACCGCTTCGTATATTTATTTACTTTAGAGATGCTGTGAAAAAACTGACAACATTTTTTAATATTTGGCCAATATGTTCAGTGTATGACCAGTCATCTTGTACCCTTTTATTTCATGCATATAAAAAATTATCTACACTAAAAAAGCTTATTAATAACTGATCCATCAGGGATTTTACTTACAAAGAAAAGGTTTTTTTCATTAGAGACCACAAACTCGTTACCCGTTTTAAGTATCTTTATTTCCTTAATAAAGTAAGTTACGGGTAAACTTTGAAGACTTACATCGGTGCGAATTCACCTTAAAAATCGGCCTTCATATAAGTTTATTAGCCGTGTAACGCCGTCCGTCCGTACGTCACGCGCTCATCTCATAAACTAATAATCACGTTATATCGCCCGAACCGCTCTGTATTAGCCGAAATAGGGCTACTACACCAGCGTTTATAAATCTACATTTCAAAAACATAATATATGTATTTTTTAATATAACAAGGGGCTAACGAGCAAGTGGCATTCACATAAGTGACTACCGATGCACATGGACAACTGCAACGCCAGATGGCTTATAGATGCGTTGCTGGCCTTTGAGAAATGAGTATGCTCTTTTCTTGAGGGTCCCTAAGTCGTATCCGCTTGGAAATACCGAAGCTGGCAACTGATTCCACAAAGGAATTGTGCATAATTATATTCGGCATGGATCATCGGAAGCAATGTTGCCTGCTACTTAGCGCTACTTACTGTTACGTGTATCTATACTCATTACCCATAAAAATACTTTGGGAAATAATTTCCCTTCAAGTGGAACGTAGATAGCATCAATTACATCAATTACACTGTAGATAAAAGCTACGTTAATAGATATCTACGTCAATATATATATTGTTAGTAGCTTCAGTAAAGCGTTATAATATAGATTAATGAGTATTTAGTTTTAACAATAAAAGAAAATCCTGGATAAGACATTGAAGAGTTTTGTTTTCTTCTCGTTTCGCGTAAGACATGAGCAAACAGTTTAACAACGGAAATCTCATAAATTAGTAGAATATTCACACTTTTTGGTATTTTAGTTTTAAATGAATCCCCCCCCCCACCCCGCATAGGACACGGGTGTTGAGCAAATGTATATAATATAGAAAAGTTCGTTTGCAGTTGTAAACTGTTTATATTTATTAAAGGTAAGAGTACTCGCCTCTTTTATGGCCGCACGGTAGCATAAAACTTTTACTGAACCATTTAACTTCGTTAGGAAGTCTTTATTTCATAGCCCGGGCTTTTTGCTTAATAGGAAATATTCATAACCTCATATACTAAGCGAAATTTGCCCCCGGCATGGCTTTCCGGCCCCGGGTCGAAAAGAAGCTCCAACGGTTTTCAATTACTTTGTTCAAGAAAATTTTAGATTGATCATGTTTGGTTATCCGACTTTTGATCCAACCATCAAGCGAGAGCCTCTTAAGATGACGGTCGAGGCTCTTTGCTATGATACCATTAACCGAAACAACTATCGGAACCGGCAAGATCTAAATATTTAGTTAATTTATCTTAATAAAAATTTATTTTTATGCGCGTTTAATATTTTTCACTCACTTTGTGATCAGTGCAACAATTTATCATTCTATACCATTTGTATGCCAACGGAATAAGTTAACATTATAAGATGAAGATATTCCGGTATTAATTTTAGCTGCAGCCGGCTGTATCAACGACCGTCACACGATCGTTTCACTACGTGGCAAATTTTAATCATACGCCACCTGTCCATATTCCACTTATGTATAGTGAAATTTTCCTTATTGATACCTCTATCATGCATGCTCATACTAAAGGAAAATCATTCAGCAAATAACTAATACTTATCATTAAAAATATCTATGTCACCGTCAATTATTTCATTGTGTGAGCGACACATTATGTCTGTCAGCAAAAATGTTAGAAAAAATAAGGGAATACTTTTTTTGCAGCGTATGGAAAATGGCGTACATAAAAAAGCTAGCAAAATATGTTAATTTTCTATTCGTCTATTAAGACTCGTATCAATGGCCTTAACATACATTAAAAAAAGTTGTTCAATTTGCTTGCGACTTAATACAGAAACTAGACAAATTATAACCTATAAAGATATTTTATGCGATATTTATAAGCGTGCTAATAATCTTTGATACATCTGCGAAGTTGTTTGCCAGTATAATGCCGGAGCCAGACATAGCTCAAAGTGTTTGTACATTTATGTCCTTGAAGACCGCAAAGTACTACAAAACATGCATACATTGAAGCATCGACATTGTACTTTGGCCAATATTTTTGTCTTTCGGTTGTAATGGCCCAAAAGAAAAAAAAAATTTACTCCTTTTTATTGGAAAACTGAATGCGTCAAAGTACTATGTCAATCAAGATGCTGAAATGGAAAAAATCATCATTTAGTTTTAAAAATAATTGTAATATTAACCCAACCCAAAGTGAATTTATATATTTTTTTTAAATTTGACTTTTTTATTAATGAAAATATAAAAAAAAATCCTGCCTTCTGTCATTATGTTTAGTTTCATTTTTTCTTCAAGCAGTTCGGTATCAGATCAGAAAAAATACAAAATTAGATACTGCAATTTGCAACATCGACAGACTTTTTGCCCCATAATCAACTATTGGCAATCATGGGTGTCTAAAGTTGAAATAATGTTTCTTCTCTTTGTCTAGGGGGATGATTCCAGTCGTGGCACTGTACCCTGTTTTTTATTTATATATCTTATATATGTATGTTCGTATGTATGTCTATTTATTATATGTATTATCAGGTAGTATGTATTATAGAATTAGTGATTTCCTTATTTGTTTTTATTTGCACTATCCATTTAGTTACTTGTAAATGTTCCTCTCATCAAAGGTTGTCTAGTAAGAGATTGCTTTAGCAATATGGCCGCCTTTGCGCGCATATTTGTTATACTTATTAAAAACTGTAATTTCTGTAATTTTTTGTGTGCAATAAAGAATTTTATTATTATTATTATTAACTGTTTCTCAGAAGATGGACATTAACGTCCAGCCCTCAGCGCTATGGAGCATAATGCCCACCATAACTTCTCCCTAGTGTTATCCCTAGTATTTATACGTGGATGAAGTCTCGTGTAATAGCTAGTTTGTCATAAAGTTTAATATACAACCTATGTTTCTCACAATAGTATAACAGGCTACAGATATAATAAGAAATGAAGAGTGAAGGAAAAGAAAGAGCACACCATTATATACTACTTTAAAATGGCACGGGGATTTAGCCTGTGGTGAAAATTGAGTAAATAAAAAAAACAGGCAACAAAGTATGGGGTAGATTGGGAGAAATGATAGGAGTGCTCTGAAATCTAGATGAAAATCCACCTAGTAATCATCGCGGGCCATTTAGGAGCGACCTTTTGTTTCGATTTGAAAGCACGTCATGTGTTATTTGGGATTCAATTGGATTAAGTAGGGACTATATAAGTTGAACTAGCTGTACCCCACGGCTTCGTCCGCGTGTTCCACTCTTATCACGATGAGATCTATGGGGCATGGCCTGGTATTAGAGTTGCATTAAATTTTTCACCACAAATCTCAAACAAAATAATGCTGGAAAAAAAAAAGCTAATTTCATTATTATTAATAAAACTTATTAACAAAACAGCAGAAATTGAATAATTTTACCTTCAATGAATATTCAATACCATTGCCTATACAATCATTGATATATTATAAGAACAGACGACTAATGTGTTTTTTAAATTTATTTTGGGAGCCATCTTATCAACTCTTTGAAATTATTTTTTCAATCTATTTTAGTTAGATACTAGTATAGAATGTCCATCATATTTTTCACTTGTTGTTTTTTTTATTTTGCAATCAAGTTCTAAAACCACTTAAGACTTGGTGAAGACCTAAATAACTAGTGTCACATATCTTACATAAAATAGTGGTTGCAGAAAAGGGCTGTTCGTGCAATATGTAATACTAGCTGTTTCCCGCGGTTTTAGGAATTTCGTCATAAGTGACTTCGCTTTTCTTAAATATTGTAAAATTGAGGCAACATTCTTAAACTATCCTCAAATAATATTAAATGTGTTTTAACAAAAAAACTTTGAGCGAAAAGGACATCGTCTAAATTTCTGTACCTATTTTTTTTTAATTAGTATAATGCTATGGTATAATTTTTTATCACCTTTTTATTACGTTGTTCGAGGAATCAATATACCGTTTTACATCGCTTACTTACTAGAAATGAAATAAGCAATCTGTTAATGGTCTGACCAAAAAATTCCCGTTATTTCAGTAAAAAGCTTTTAAATTTCCCGAGGGTTATTGGTTATTAAGCGGCGTAAAAGAGCTAGAATTGAATAAGAGGAGCCTTAAAGACCATTATTTAATATGCATTCAAATTAATGCCTTCTGCTACTCTCTAAGAATAGTAAAATCCATATTTCTAATATAATCTCTTGCGAAAATATGTGAATATCTAGGTAGCATGATCACAAAAAACTTACAAATATAAAAGTGTTTTCGGTACCGACCTTGATAAGTTCATCATTTATGATAATAAGACTATTAAATTTTATTGTGTATTATATTATTTATCAGGAAGAATACAGTATTCAATGATAATAAGAGCATAAACAAGTATTATAATCTACTAGCTGTACCCCGCGACGTCGTCCGCGTGGACCACTTTTATAACTTAGAGGTTTGAAAAATTTGTATTGTATAAAGATCAATATCAAATTTATAAAAACTCCTTCGCAACTAATGCATTATTTTAGAACAAAGCAAAGGTTTTCTTGTGTACCTACCACATTTTCCGTAGAGTGTATATGTATAAAACATTTTTCAATTAAAGATTTTGGTGTAAATAAAGGTAGCTTTTAGATATCTCCAGACAATGTGTTTTTAAACGCTGGTTGATGTTGCACCAAACACGAAACACTAAATTATGTTTAAAATTAGTAAGGCTTAGACAAAATTCTTTCTTCTCTTATTTTTTCTTAATATAAGCATTTAATTTAGGTTCTTTTTTAAATTGTTAATTTATATGAATTTTAATTTTGTAGTCTTTTTTTATTATTAGTTATATGAATTTTGTTTTATATGGGTCCTCGTCTGAAATAAAATTATTTTATTTATTTTTAACCGACTTCATTTATTCATTTTATTTACGTTGTATTGTCGAGTCATCGACATACATAAAAAATAACGCTATAATAACACACTTATGGTGCCATAGACTGAAATACATGAAAACTATATAAAGAGCCTGGAACGTGACATGGCAAAAAAAAAAGAAAATATCGTATTTACGTTTCCCAAGCTTTTATTTTCTTAATTTACACATTCAAATATTTGTTCCAAAAATTATAATTAAAATTGAACTGTTTCGTATAGTTTATTTACTTAATTTACTGAATAAAAATGGATGACGACAATGATACCTGAAGGATTTACGATCACAGCCCAAGAAGTTACGAAAAATTTACTGCCTTCAAAATGTCGGCACATATATGTATAACAAGGCTCACATTTTTTTCTTTTTTAAATCGTTTTATTTCAAACATTTCGTCTAGTTTAGAGAAAGTATTGTATGCAACGTTATAACTAGGTCAAAAAACGCTCGAAGGCGAAGCTCTTTCGGTGTCTAAATCTAAAATTAATATTTATTTTAATAAGAGAAAGCAACATGGGAGAATCAATAGTGGCGTGGAGAATTTTATGTAAATATAAATTTATGTAATTATAAAAATTATATTTTATGTAAGTTTATAGCCAAGAGGATTTTAATAATACCGTAGCTAGACAGTGCTTCATTTGAATGATCATTTCAATGATCGTATACCGTGGTCGGGGACTTTGTGACGCTGCGCAGAGTTTTGTAGAACTTTGTGGACTTCAAGAACAAAAATGTAGAAATGCTTTGACCTATGTCTGACTTCGGCATAAGGAATAACGTTTCTGTAGATTAAAAATGTTCGTAGAAATACGTACATTAGGGTGGTGCCACATTATCCGGGCGAATTTTAATGGACAATTTACTGCCTCACACCGTACCGTGCCCTGGAAGGTTATTGGCCTATTGATCTACTATTGCTACATTCATCGTACTGTTATTTATTGTATACTGCTGTATACTCACGTGCTGGACACGACAAAAAAAAGAAAAACATTTATTTTCCCGCGCGTTTATTTTCTAGAAATAGTTCCAAATTTATTTAATTAAAATTTTGTTGTTTTATTTAGTTTCTATACTAAATTAATTTTTTTGACTGACTGATGGACTATTTAACTATACACCTGAAGTGAATTCTCTTATACAACTGGTGCATAAAATACTATTCAGGTCGACATCCTTTAGTGTTATAATTGCTCTTGGGGTAACAGAAAACTAAGAACTACATAGGTACATAGATAGCTAGATAAGTAAGATTGAAGAAGAGGTACCTACGTTAAATCCAACGAAACGCGACATCAATACCATGACATGAGGTGACAGCATTGCCGTCACTTCACGCCGATCTTACTCGTATATGCGAAAGATGTACTGGTACCCGGACGCGCCGACCCAATTCGGCTGCAGACCAAAAAGACTGCAAGTGTGGCGCTACCTCTAAAGGTGCATTAAATAATTTGTTAAATATATTTCTACAGTAGTAAATATATGTCTACAATTTCTGAACTCGAGTATTTTGAACACTAAATAAGAAAGTTGAATAGGGATCTTCGTACATAGGACAGTCGACCAAACCAAGATTAGCTCGATCGGGGAAAGAAAAACACAAACATCCAAGATATTTAGAACTTATTAGTAAATACATGTTGAATGGAGCGTGCGATAAGGGTTGATAACTATGAATTGATTGCTAATTAGACGATGTTTAGTCTGGCCGCGGGCCTTGACCCGTCACAAACAACTGTTATCTAAACGCATTTCCGCTGTTTGTTGTAAAATGTGTCAACATGGTTGTGTAACACTTTTGTGATTACATCATTGCCTTCTTTGATAGACCGCTATCACTAATATTATCCTTCTTTATCAATCCATTAATGGGTATAGCTGTCCTCTCCCTCAGGACAGAGTTGTCGAACCTGGGTTCGACAACTGCCAACCCCATCCATCGTATGCCTGATTTGGATTGGATGTATTGACCCATCTAGCTGGTGGTCTCAATGGGTAAAAGGGCTAGTGTTTCATTTGACTCACTACAGATCCCCATAAACAGTTATCTAATGCTGGAGCCAGACATAGCTTCATTTGAATGATCATTTCAATGATCATGTAGTGTAGCCGGGGACTTTGTATAGCTGCGCGAAGTTACATAAAACTTTGTAGTCTTCAAGTACAAAAATGTACAAACACGTTGAGCTATTTCTAGCTCCGGCATAATACAAATATAAAATAAATAACGTACAAGAAAGTCTTGCAAAGTTCTGCCACATTCTATACATATTCCTCCTACGCTTAAAATGTTCGTGGTAAATTTGCCATGGTATTTCAATAACGGCTAGAAATGTATATACTTTTTGTATATACATTTCAATGCAAATTGCCGGAAGATTTGATTTTTTGTTTTTCCATCTAGCTAAGCGTAGAGCTGGTGTAGGAGTTGCTACGGCATTAGCCAACGAAGTCGAGGATTAAACAGGATCATTAAGGATTTCATTCCTTTATTTTCAATATTAAACTATTATTGTGAACGAAAAGAAAGTCTTGAAAATATGTTTCTCATGTAATAACAACGTAGTTTTCAATAGCCCCCTCCCCCTTTATACTTATTATATAACCATCAACTTCTTCTTCTTCTTCCAAACGTTTTCCCGGTCTTGTAGTACCAGGGTCCGCTTAGATTGCAAAGGATTTGGTTATGGGGCGAGTTAAGGTGACCAATTGCCATCTGACGTCATTTTCGGAACCACTACGATCTCTGCAACCTCACGACTAATGTCACTGAGTGATATCAATCGGGTCCCACTATTTTACGTCCTTCCGAAGCACGGAAGAGGTCGGATATCAAATATTAACCAGTGTTAGAATGGCTTACCCATCTTTCACCCGGTCCCAGCAAGAGCAACTTGACCTAGTGATTGACTCAAATGCCTACCACTGATTAGGCCACGACCTCCTCCATTATATCCGAGCCGAGTCGAGATGCCGAAACCGAATGAGGATAAATCCAGTCTATCCGTACTTTATTTCACAGGAATGGTAAATATTCTTGATCGATAATAATTTTTTTTGTAAGGCACGCCTGATTTTCTGGCTTGTATCATTATATGCTGTAGTTCGCTTTTAGTATTAGTAGGGGAGCCCTAAAGGGGATTTAGCGAAATACTCGATCGCCTCAGAAAATCATGTGGGTACAATCGTTGCATCGTGTAATGCAACCCCACCAAATAGGAACTCTTAATATAGGGGGAAATTTAAACTCTTAACACAGCGTAGAAAAACGCGAACGTCTCCGATTATGATAAGGCAAGGTACATGGAGATAAGTTTACATTTTAATAATCTGATGAATTAAGGTAACATAAAAAAATGAAAGAGTTGATACTCTTTCAGTTGTAAAAAAAAAAGTCACCAAGAAATATTCGACTGCAATTATTATTGTTTTTATTTTGATGAAATCCTTTATAGATTACGGAAAACATCTAATTTGATGCTTTTCTCAAAGCAATGTAGTCAAAACCATTACGGGCTCCATAAAACCACGCTCCAGCACGATTGACAACACGATCTTACCTTAAAAAACTTTTCTTGTCGTTACAGCACCTAATTTACGTAATCCATTAGATCCTAAGAACGCTTTAGTGTTTACAAATTTAGCAACACTGCCTCCCCTACCATAGGGACTTTGATCAGTTAGTTATATGTTAGTTGCCTGGCACGCGTTTTATTAATATACCCTTATCTTTTCCATCCCTTTTTTATCGCAGGAAGGGTGGTAGATAATTCGGTGCCGCATATTGTCTCAGATATTTTCATAACAGTTACTATTTACATTTCATATGGAGCGTTGGTATTTTTAATAAAGTGAGGGAGTCATACTCTGCGGGTATACATTCACTTTTCGAATAAATAATCCCAGCTATAAATAGTTGGTATTGCATTCCCGTGTCTGAAGCGCTGGAAAATGAATTTTAATAAGTGTTAATGTAACTTAAGGGAATTATAGGTCCCGATAAAGTCTCAGCACTAGGAGAATATAACATTACAATTTATTAATCTTTAAAGTATATTAAAGTAACTGATGATGAATTATTTATTTTACAAGTTTCGGAATATGAAAGGAAAATACGCTTTAAACTCTAGCATTCCTATTCGATCCGAATTTTAAGTTCCGTGCAAAGTTTCGTAGGTCCTATCAAAGGCAAATTCGCTCAAGCATACTCTTTCCATGGGTTTTGTTTTGTTTGTTTTTTTCAAAATTTCATGCTTACTTTGTCTATGTTATCGAAGAGGCTACTTGCCTAAAAACAGCTCTTTTCATAGGGCAATAACATAATCATATTACCAGAATAATTTTCCACTGAACAGAAATTATTTTGTGTTTTTTTATTAGAATTGAAATGAAATGAAATGATTTTAATTTGCTGAATATGAGATTAACAATGAGTTAAACAAAGTTGCCAATATTATTTAGGAACTAATCACATTTACGATAAGTTTAATAAAATAATGTAACTTCAATGTTTATTACACACAGGCAACGCCCGCGCGCAAGCATGTTGTAAACGGCCTAGTACTTTAATTTAATGCTGAATGTATTGTATTTCCTTCTTTCCTGTTTAAATTTTAAACTATAAGTGTATTTATTATTTGGTCTTAGTTCTAAACAAAATATTGTACATTGAAAATAAAACTTGTAATACTGTAGAAGTACCTAATAAAACAATATTTAAAAAAGGACCCAATGTCGATATAAGTATCGTATATTGTTGATATGGAAATCTCTATCTATCTCTCGCTACATCTAATATCCAGTTTGTCTCTTGAGATTTGTACTGGACATGTTATATGTTAGTAAACACACATAAGACTTAATGTGACGATACTGTGCATCCAAGCGTTGCTTGCAGATTCACGCTGCATGCATACATTTGTATTTGTATACTTTATATTCAGCTTTTTAGTTTGTACTTAACATGGAAATTGTTTTAAACTCATTTTTTATAAGAACTATTTTTAAAAGATTGGTTATCGATTTTCTTGCTGGTTCTTCTTGTGGCTTGATCTTTCCGAATCACCGGTAGGTTTAAAAATATTTGACGGTTCAAAATGAGTTTCTAAAATTCTGCTTGAATAAAAAATGTTTTGGTTACATTTCTTTGAAAAAATTGCCAAATAATTTATCGCGTCATATGTACATAAGTTCTATCCTATAACGATTTTAATAATAATAATAAATAATAATAATATTAATATATATTAATATATTAATACGATTTTGAATTTGAATTCTATTGTTACTTCACCTTAACTGTACATTATAAGAGTGACCGTATTTTCTTAATAGTACATTCAATTCCTAAGTACTGTCTGCCCATTTATCGTGGAAGCTTAAAGGCTATATATCATCACGCTAAGACCAATAAGAATGTTATGTTGGGTTCTGGTTACTGTCTTAGAGTTCTGCTGTTTTTTATTTTTTAATTTTTATAATATGCGATGTCACATAAAAATAGCTATTATTTGTACTAAACCTACTTTAATTTCAGAAAATTTAATTTTTATTTTTAAATATTTTAATGCTTTATAAGAGAGGCAGTGACATATTTTTAACAAAACTATATTAACTATCTAGCTTTTAAAACATTATATGCTAGATATCTATTTCTATGTTGCTAATTTTAATGTTATTAAAAAATTTTAATTTTATCACTAACATAAAGTTCGTTTCATAATTTTTCTTTTCTTCTTTTTCACCTGTTCTTGAAATTAGGAACATTTAATAATACACATTTAAATTTGTAAGTTACACTACGTATTTTATTTTGCGTTTGTTTAATGCTTCAGATTGATGAAGAGAGTGGTGTGATAATCGGTACCTGTGATCTACCTATTTATATATTTTTTGTTTTAGTACTTTTACAGTAAAAGCGATTAACTTAAAAAGCATTTTTACCTATTTTATTTTTAAGTTTTTAGTTTTTTTTGGTCATGTAAAGCCAAAGTGGTAGGCGGCACTACCAGAAGGTTCGTAGATATATCGCCGGCTTTTAAGAATGTCTTTTTTCCTGTTTTTTTTTTTATAATCTCTAAGTTCTATCGTGTTCAAAACATCGCAGCCAGCTACTAATACCACAAAAACGTTGTTAGTCGAAAAAAATCCCAAAAAATCGCACGGTTACTACAATAATGCTAAAAATTTACAATATCGAGGAACTTTTGTTAAGTACACGTTTGTTAAGTAAGTTTGGTTAAGTAACTTCTTCTTCTTCTTCGTCCTACCCATATCCCTTTAATTTGGGGTCGGGTCTCTTCACTTTCCTGCGCCAAGATAAGCGATCTTAGGTTGTCGGTTAAGTAACTATTGTTAAGCATTTTTTTAATATCATCCACGCCGTCATTGTAGATAAAGAATTAAGAAACGTGCTTAAGTAAATCGCCTAAAGCTTTTCTTCGAGGTTTTTCTAAGTTCTTCGTGGTGTTTCTTAAGAACTTCTACAAAAATAACATAGATTTTTCTAGCTCATTTTTAAAAGAACAAGCTATAAATAGAATAGCTCAACTATGAAACTTCTACCCCTATTGGGTATTGTCCCAGATCTAGCACTTTACACTTAGTTTCAGGAGAAATGGAATTTCACTTTTGTACGTTTTCCAAATGCAGATGATGAGTTATATTAACTGTATTAAATTCAAAGTAAAATACTTCAAAGTACTTTAAAATTAATACAGATTACTTTAATAGAACTCATCAAGGTTAATTTTAAAGTGTGAGAAAGTGAGAATGGCATGAATGTGGCTAGCGATAAATAGGAACCAATGAAATTTCATTGAAACTGACGTTGCAAAAGTTAATTCGGTAATTCTCATTACAGAGCTCAAATGGAAAAGGCGTCCAGGGGGTAACCTAAAAGCGTACTTGAAATAATTAAAAAAATAACGAATATCCATCCAATGATAATAACAATATTTTTTTTACGACAAGAGACAAAGGTACCCAAGTGGTTCGCCTGATTCTATATGACTCTCGACGCCCATGGGCTATTGCTACCGGAATTAATTTATTTTAACTTTTTTTTTAATTTTTGTTAAACAGGACCTACAATAATGTATAACTACTCAGCCAAAAAAATGAAATTAAACTTTTTGAATTCGCCGAAAGCGCTTCTTATAGAATAAGCTATTTAGAAAATAGCAAACCAAGGCTCAGATAATCGAACTAAATATCTGAGATACACAAAAGCAAGCCATCAATCAAAAGAAGAAGAAGAATTGAGGTACAAAAAAATTACACAGATCATAGAACCCTCATTTTGAAAAAGATACACTTATAGAGCGAGATAAAAGGAGACACTTTAAGAACCGAAGAATAGATAGTTGACTTCAAAATAAAAATGAAAAACATTTTAACACTAAGCCGTTTAGGCTATGAAAGTGTAGCAAGTTTGTATGTGTGAGTTATTTAAAGTTTTCACTCGTCACTGCCCACTGCGCCAACGGGCCAGACGTTATGTATGTAGTTTTCTTCTTATTATTTAAATTTAAGTGCTGATAATCTAGAAGGTTTTTATATAGAGCGCCTCCGCTATCAAAAATGAGTTTTGTCCTCGGACAAGATTTCGCGTCACTCGTCTCGGTCCTGCGCTGCTTGTTACATCAGTTTCTTTTAGTTTTTTCTTTTCTTTTTCCTTCTTTTTTGAATTTTTCCGTCTTTTTTTTCTTATGTAGATAGGTAAATTCTTTATTGTACACACGCAAATATAACAGTTGGAATTAGTTTTCATTTTATTTATATTTAAATGATATTTATAAAAAAAAAATATATTTGTATAGGTTTCCCAAATAACTTCTCTGAGTTTTTTAACGTTACGAAAATACCTAAACGATTCTTAGATATTAGCTGAAAAATTTGTTTGTTTGTTTGCTTGAACGCCTTAATCTCAGGAATTACTGGTCCGGTTTGAAAAAAAATTCAGTGTTATACAGCTCTTTTATAGAGGAAGGCCCGGGTACCATCTAGTTTAGTATAATTTTGGCAAAATTCTAATGACAGTTTTGTACATTTACGTGAGCCTAATTGGCGTTGTGCATTTTCTTCGCAAACACTATTTCTTCAATACTTTGCATAAATATTATGTTCATAAAAAGTATTTTTTTATTTCTTATATAACAAGTAGCTTTTTGATAACAAGTAGATTTTAACAATTTTATACTTGTGGAAACTTCTATTTTAAATGTAGTGTACGATTAAATTAAAATTTAGAACAGAAAAGCTGTAATTGTAGCTTAACTGTGATATTTAGATTAGATATAGTTCCTGTTGGTTTTGGAAAACGAACCCAGCATCGCCCCCAACACCGCGTCGGGCGCCGCGCCCAAACGTAAGCTCGTAACTTTGCACCCGCATCAGCCTTCGTTCGTTATGTTCGCTTTGCTTTGTGGCAGTTCATAAAAGAATATGAAAAATTGAAGAGGAGAAAATAATTATTTTTTCTTTAAAGTTTTATTGTAATTACAAAAGAAGTGATAGAATACGCATGGATTGTTGTATGTTCAACCTCGTTATATGTACATAAGAACTAAAGACTTAAACATGATTAAATTTTATTATGTATACACAATTATTACTACTATTGTCATCGCTATCATAATAATTCATTGCTTACAAAAATTGTTGTTTTTATTAAGTATGTATTATTGTATCACTACAAGAAAAGAGTAAAGTTAGTTCTCAAACGCCTTCCGGTGTTGTATTGGTGCTCCATGGGTGGTGTTTAAATAAAAAAGTTGGTTTGTTCAGTCATATAGCGCCTAAAACTTATACCCACTACTTTAAAATTCTGATAACGTTGGATTCGATCGAAAGTGCATGCATCTTTAAGGTTCACTTGCAGCCTCTAAATAATAATATTTAATGACTGTTGTAAAAAAAATAAACGTTTTCCAACTTGCTACTCACGCTCGCAACTATGCTCACCCGGTTCGTTCGCACGTTATTCATCTGCATGTGATAATCGATGATATTTCTTTCAGGTAGGCTCTCCCGCATATAATCTTCAATATCCACAGCTAATGATGATTCAACTGCAGATGCTAAGTTGCGAAGACCCAATTTGGAGAAAATGGTATCGCTTGACTCCATGAGGAGCGACTCCATAGACGAGGAAGACGAAGGTATGGAAGACAACGTCGTAATGAAAAAGGAGGAGGCGGCGTTCGAGCCGACCACGTGGCAGATCATGCAGCTCTGCGAGCCCGAGAAGTACCTGATGGCGGCCGGCATCCTGGCTGCGCTGGCCGTGGGCTCGTCCTTCCCCTGCTTCGCCATTCTATTTGGGGAGACTTACGGTGTAAGTGTAATCGTTAAGGGAGAACGCGTTTGAGCAGGTGCAGGCGTACGGACGTACCAATATTTGTTTAATCAGACCGGACACGCAACCAGTTACACTAATTAAAAACATACTTTTACAATAAGTTAATACGTATATATATGTAAAAAGCAAAAATTAATCGGTACTCACATACTATGCACTCGAAACCTTTTTCTTTTTTTATCGCTGGTAAATTCTTTTACGCACTACCCCGTTGGCAAATAATCCCATTTTCTAGGACTCGGGAGTGTGGGACTCGCTAGCTCTGTTAGAATACCCATTAAAACCCAGCGGGACCCTCATCATCCATAATTTAGGGCACCAGAGGATCGCTATCGCATGCCTCCCTGATGCACCGGATGAAATCTCTATCGCCCTATAACCTCACGTCTGCGGGAGGAAACGTGCGAAATGGCGTCTTCTTTCTTCCGTTCTCCTTCGTCTGGGTAGGGGAGCCTCGGGCGTGTTCTCCTTCTCCCTCTCATTTGCGTCCTTCAATGATATGAATGCGTATTCATTGAAACCTACTGATGTGTTAAATTTGACGCCAAGTTCAAAAATAATACTTATATCCATATATAATATAGGTTTACTTATAAAATAATGTTATTTTAATAAATCCAAAAAGTCATCCCGTGTGTATAAATGGGACGTAAAGGGGCACCGACTTTATAAGCCAGTAGGTGTCAAGCATACCGTATGTAAGTACGCGAATCGTAGGGCAAACCAACGAACGAAAAATTATATTTTAGTTACTAGAGAGTAAGAACGACGACTACATCCGCGGCGGCACCAACGTCATCGCTGTGCTATTCCTGCTGGTGGGCGTCTACACCGGCATCGGTATCTTCTTCCAAATCTTCATATTCAACTTGACCGGCGTCAGGCTCACGGCCAGACTCAGGTATTTATCACTATTTGCTAGAGACGAGGCTAGTATGCCGTTGTTATTAACAACGGCTATAAGGGTACCCGGGCCCGAGCGCATTTTACTTCTATCGTGTCTCTACTATATATTAGGTCTAAAAGCGGCCATTCGTATAGACTCAATTTTCAGCTGTATCGATGGTTCTACTTCCTATGTAAGCGGCTACTAGTTTAGCCAATTTATTAGTTTTTTTTTAATTGAAATCATTTAATTTTGGAATGGGTTGTTTAGGGTATCTTTTATTTATCATATTGTATAGCCGTGGTGCTTGGTAGTCATTAATGGCTTTCTGCAAATGAACTTCGAGTCTCTAGGTAGTGGAGCGATAAATGCCCTTTTGTTAGGTGTAATTAAATTTGATGTTGTTTTATGGTACTTCCGAATGCAGTTAAATATATAAAGTTTTCTTACGATAATTACTTTCAATTTTTTGTAAAGCTCGGTTGTAGGAAATTTGAATAGAAGAGATAATGTTACTTTAAGGACTGCACGCTAGACACGTTCTAATTCAATTAGAAGTGTTTTGTTGTCGGCTCCTCACGCACTAATACAGTAACTTAGTATACATTGGCAAATTGCTTTGTAGGTTTGTAGAAGCTAAAAGCTAGCAGCAGAGCCGTAGTCTTTTAAAGGCATAAATTAACTTTCTTATCCTGCTAGTTAAAGATTTAATATGTAAATCCCATTTTAAGTTTTCGTCAATATTGACACCAAGATATTTAATAAAGGCTACTTTATGAAGTTCTACGCACGCACAGTTAATGAAATTATAGTTATATACTTGATTACAGGGATAATTATGGATTATTAAATTTAAATTACAGGAGGGTCTAGAAACATTTGTTTTACTGAAACAAATATATTTTGTCTTTCTAGTGTTTAGAGTGAGCAGACTATTCTCTATCCATCTGGTAAATTGCATAAGCCCAGGTTTTTTCAGACATTGCGAAAGACGTGATCCCAGCTATGCCCATTAAAGAGTTTAACTGTATCATCAGCAAACATAAATAATTTAGGGTTATTGATTGATACTCTGCGTAATTGGCCAATATATACCAAGAATTATGTGGGCTCCAGCGTGCTACCTTGGGGAATACCATAAGTGCAGGAAGTAATATCACTTGAATGATTTACAACGTTAATGATCTGTAATCTTTTACACAGATAGCTAGGAAACCATTTGTGTGTAACTCCCCTGACACCTACATTTTCTAAGCGAGCTAAAAGAATAGGAATGGACATCGTATCGAAAGCTTTTTGCAAATCTAAAAACACTCCAACGCTCTTTTGGCCTGAATCTAATTGTGATACAATAGAGGATGTTAGAAATAACACCTAATTCTGGTTCTAACACCAAAGTGGTTACGTGGTATACATTTATTTTTGTTAAGAAATGAAACTAGTCACTTGTTGACTATTTCTTCTATTACCTTAGATAGAAGACATAGTAAGGCTATTGGTCGATAATTGACGGGCATTACCTGACTATTACCTGATTTAAAGATTAGTGAGACTATTGCAGTTTTAAAAATATTGGGAAATGTACCATCTGAAAGCTCAAGTTACATAAAAAAGTAGTGGGTTGAATAATAAAATTTTTCATCTTTTTAATAAATGTGGTTGATATCATATCGGATCCTACAGAGTTACTAGAATTAAGTTCAGCGATAGTTCAAATTCTTATTATAAAAAATCTTCTTAGTCGTGATCTTTTATACTTGAAACGAACTGTTTCCATTTTTATTTACAAAGGCTCGTAAAAATCTTTTGTGAAGTGCGCGCAACAAAAATGTAACTACATAATATAAAAGTAAAAGACTAAATGCGGTTTATATATTATTAAAAGAATTCTGATCCGCACATCTTCAATTCTGGTAATAAGCTATTGTTAAAATCAAAGTTATCTTAAAAAGTTTGGCAGAATATGTAATAGCGCTCGACTGTAGTTAGTAAACATTCGCTAAGAGCTGATTTTTCAAATTAAGAGGGTCTAAGGGCTCTCGTAAATTTACGCGTATGAAGTCGCGAGAAACAGCTAGTGCCCTATATTCGTATTTTTAACGTCGAGTGGGTAACAGACCGAGCACAATAAGTCAAGGACAAACACTTTGAGCAAGTCTGGCTCCGGTATTATAAAAGAAGAGTAAAATTTGGGTACTCCATAAAAAAATATCACCATCGAAATTAGATTAAATAATGGAAGCTCTCTCAATTTGAAAAAAAAAAGAATTTCCGAAATTAAAGATGTAGTTTTGATTTTAAAGATTCATTGGACTCGTTTGAGATGACTTTAGCAAACTTTTGCACTTGTAAATTTTTCTATGCTAAATTATTATTTTTCTTAACAAAAATATCGTATAAAATTTTACCTAAACCATTGAATTCATCCCGAATGAATTTGTGGGTGTGGATAGCTTAAAATAAACAATTACAGACGGACAGACAGACAGACGTGCGAGATTTTTTTCCATTCTACATGCGTTGATATTGCTAAGTCTGGTCGTGATAACGATTAAGCCTGATTTAACTTAGAGAGGTCTCACTTAATATTTATAGCGCCGTCGCAATTATTTACGAGTACTTTAATTGAAGCTAGAATTAACTTAGATAAAGCGTCTTTGTAGCCAATGAAAATTTAACATAATAGATTGTTTGATTGGACCATCTTTTTGTTAAATGTATTACCATTTTTATAAGTTTTTATTGAGATACATTTATATGTATCTAAACATAAAATTATAAAAATGTTAATTCTTATAAATAAACTTTTAGTGCCCGACGTCTTAAGGAAATTAGAAAATTCATATTTAGTAGTTTTTTTGCTAGCTGGAAAATAAGGTATGAAATATCGAAAATGAAATAGGAAAAGTCCATTATACCATTGAAAAAATGTTAGTATATATTCCAATCAGGATCCTTGGTTTACAGTTTGATCTAGCTCTACGCGTTTCTGAGAAAAAGGGATTTCACAGACAGATGAACGAACAACGTAGTGATCCTATCATCATCATTTCAGCCTGGGTGCGTCCACTGCTGAACGTAGGCCCCATTCAATTTCCATGAATGACGGTGATGCACCACTTGTATCCAACGGTTTCCTGAGATCCGCACCAAATATATATATAAGATCCTATAAGGATAACTTTTTCCTTTGGAGGTACGGAACCCTAAAAATTGTGACTCATTAAGCTATCAATACATAACACAGCCAACGATCTATGACTAAGGACAGCAGTACAAACGATCGGTAAAACCATGTTCGTAACCTCGCATTGTTTTGTGATTTAGGAACAATGCCAGCGATTGTCAGCAAATAGGTTAATAGGCAGTCATTGCGGATTAATAAATTTGCATCGACACTTTTTCTTGAATAAAAATTATATTTGCATTTTTTTTTAAGTGATACTTTCATATATGTATTCCCATTTCTACTTCAATAAAACTTTAATAAGCTTGTGTTAAGAACATACTGACAAAAATAATAGTAAAATCCTAATGGATTTTATTGTTTCTAACCCTAAAACTTCAAAATTTAATTTTAATGATTTTTAATGCTTAAATAATTTGATATTAGATTTTTAATACTAAAAAGAAATCGGGTAAGCAGACTCGCCCACTGAAGGTTCCACACCATGACGTAATAGTTCATCACGTAATTTTATGATTTTTACTTTTCATGAGATTTATTTTAATTTGTCATAAACCTGTATTTTTTTGTATAAATTTACGGATTTTGGAATTTTTCGTATACTTTTACTACAAGATATAGCTAAACGGACCTGAAGACGTTCTGGATGTAGTCCTGTTTCAAAACAGTCACAAAATACAATTTGTCCGAAATAACCACTATGTTTCTATTTGTCGTACTGATTCAGATGTTCTCAAATCGAACTGTCGCAAACATCTATACATAATAACATACAAATCTACCTTAAAAACCGAACTGAATAAAGAAACTATACCTATTCATTTCCTCTTGATAAAAAAAGGTTATTTTATGAGTCATCATTGTAAATTATAAAATTCACAAATATTCTATAGATTTCAATGAGTAAAAATGCAGTTATTTAATATATAGATTGGACTTTTTACGAATATTTTAAATAACCTGGTAAAAATAGTGCCTTAAAAAGAACCTAAAATTGCTAAGGTGCTTAAACTTTGTATTCTCTGTCAACTTGTCAATACGAGTGTGCAAATCACGATAGACTATTTCTCTACTATGTGATCTGGATTGCGATTAAGAACATCTGATGGAAATTAATAATGCATAAGGATTAGTAATAGATGCACACAAATTTCCACGTCGCATAATTTTACTTTGTATTTTATTTACATCTTGGGTTTCTTCTTGTACTTCACTGACGAATATTTTTTGATTACGTGCTTTGAATTGTGGTGAACATGGAGATCCAAATTGACAATAAGTTAAGGATTGATTACTTTTAGAAGAAAAAATTCCGTCTCATATATATTATTTTTTCTCTTGATAAATATATAAAATAAAACCTAGAATTTTACCTCTTTATTTTTTTCTCTTCATACGAACTTCTATAGAATCCATGAAGGTTATCATTCAGGATACCTGTGTATGTGATATTCAAAACATACTGATGTCCAAAGTTTTTGATTCACGTAATAATATATAGATTAAAAACTATAGTTCAAAGAAAGCTCATCGCTAAAACTTATCCCTTAAGCTGCGTGTTAAAAGCTCTACCGGATGAAAGAAACTGCACCTTAAGCGTACAAGGAGTCAATTTGCGAATGAACTTTGTCCCAGCTTGGCACCGAATCCAGACTCCGTCTTAACCATAGTTAGTATTGTTTGGTAACTCAATCCGTTTAGATTTTTGTTGTTTTAAAACCGGTACGTGACTTTGTAAGCAAATACGTTATTTTGGCAACTTTCGGCTAAGCTTTAATTCCCCCATTTTACCGTCTCGGTTCAAACTTCGCATAATTTATGATATTGAAACGGCGTTCCGTGGGCGTACATAAGTAATTGCCCGTACGAGACATCCCGCACAACAAAACAGCTGAGATAGTGACTCTATGCACTGATTGTAGAAGTATGTGGCTGGTTTACATGTTCTGAAATTATACAAATAACATAACTGTATTTAAAAAAGTTTTCGTGACCTACATATGTGTATAGCATAATTTGTGAAATATTTAATAATAATAATAAATATTTCTATCATCTTTAAGTATACACAAATAATTATATAAACATCAAATTCAAAGGATAACCAAATTTTGTTTTACGAGACTATAAAAAATAAATTTCAATGATTAGTTGAAGAAGATTCTAGACTTTCAAGTATACATAAAGTATTTTTAATCCAATTCAGATAACTGATTCGTTATCAATTTATGTTTAGAACTAAAGTAATTCAATTAAGCGAATAGCTTCCTTTATTTTAAGTAAAAGTGAAGCGAAAACTTTCGGTGTCATTTTGGCTATCTAACACTGAAAGATTTTTTCAAATCGGACCAGTAGTTCCTGAGATTAGCGCGTTTAAGCAAACAAACAAATAAACAAACTCTTCAGCTTTATATATTATAATATAGAAAAGTAGATTTTTTCTTTCATTCTTTCTTTCTTATTTCTGTAGTTCCATTTTTGTAGTTTATTGGAAAATTTTAGACAAAATCGGGATTCCTCTTCGGGGCTGTCATTACCGCGATTACATGGCCGCTCTATGGTTATATTCCACTACATCAACGACAATAGCTTTCTTTACGAAGCGACTGATTCCGTTGTCCGCGTCGTCGGTGCATTCCTTCGTGTGATGGGAAATTGCAACTACTGTATATGAAACTGTGGAGATGCTTAAAAGGAGGATCATCTATGAGGGGCTAGTTGAAAAAGTGGCCATGTAGCTATTAATAAAAATAGAATAATTACTCCAATTAATCAAGTATAAATAAGATTAAATGATTCATAATAAATTCCTCGTCCAATACCCTGTTATACAAAAATATTTTTTTTTAGAAATATATAAAGACATATGTATAGATAATACACCCAGATTCGAGGCGGGAATCGAACCCACGACCCCGGAGGAAGGTAGGGTCACTGCCCACTGCGTTAACGGGCCAGTCGAATAATAGTAATTTTTGATCTCATCGTTTGTAAGAAATAGCTTACAAAAGCATATACTCTCACTTTTATAAGCATTATAATACTTTAACGCCAAAGTAAGTGTTTAAGTGTTTACTCACCTTTAGCTAATATCAGTTGAAAATAATGAATCACTACTAAAATCCAACCACCATTGTCTATTTAATAACCGATAACTGCTAAACTCACAGTCATAAGTATTATAGTTCAATTGGAATTGACTTTTTAGTTACTTAACTAGCTTGACTTTTTGGCAGACTTATAAATCAACTAGTAAGAAAGTAATAGTGAAAAGAAAAAGATTACATTTTTTTTTATGTTACAAGGGGCAAACGAGCAGGCAGCAGGCACCCAATTACTTACCGACGCTCATGGACATCTGCACAACCAGAGGGCTAGCAGAATCGTTGCCGGCCTTTAGTGACAAGTTTAGGCCACCGGGAAGTCTCACAAACCGATTGAAACGCGACAACAATACCATCACTTAACGTGACAGCGTTGCCGCCATTTACGCCGATCTCATGTGAGAAAGAGGTACTGGTACCCGGACGTGCCGGCCCAATTCGGCTACAAGCGTGGAACTACCTCTAATTAAAATGATATAATACTATAAAAACGGCACGGGCTTTTTTTTAGCCTGCGGTGAAAATTGATTTCGAAAACTAAAATCAACAAGTGTAGTTACTAGCTGATGTTGAAAACGGCTTAAAATGACATTACTAAACCTAATCCGCCGTAATACAAAGTGGGACGAGGCATTAGCGGCAGCTTACCAATAGATTGCTTGAAAATCTTTTAAGACATGTAGAGAGATACATATAGGCACTGCTTAAATATAGAACTGATTGTGCACATGTATTCTTATACCAAATATTCTTATACCAAATATATTCTTATACCAAATATTCTTATACCAAATATATTCTTATACCAAATATATTCTTATACCAAATATTCTTATACCAAAGATGTAGCCTAATGAGTGGACGGGATTTAAGTCGATCGCTAGGTTAAGCAGTTCTTACTGGGACCGGATTACGGATGGGTGACCCATTTTGACACTGATTTTTTAATATCCGACCTCTTCCGCATTTCCGAAGGCACGTAAAATAGTTGGGTGCCGATTTATGTTACCCAGTTATATTAGCAGTGAGATTGTGGAGATTCCGGAGATGACGTCACTTGCTCCAAAGCCACACCTTCTTCAATTTAAGTTGACGCTGTTTCTAGACCGGGATAACGCTGGGTTGAAGAAGTAACTCGAAGTGACATGGTAGATGTGTCCCACAACCTTAGTGTTCAAAAGTAAAAGACAGTGCGATTCTCTAGAAAGTTCTTGTATAATATCTATAAATATATAATTCTACTCTACTTGTGTATGTCACTGAACACTTAATAGCCCGGACTGTTTGAATGCTTTTTTTATATGCGTTTGGATAGCGCCCTGGATGGTTTAGATCCACACGTCAGCCCGGCAGATGGGCTGCAGTAAGAACAACGTCTGTCGGGTCGGTTAGTACCTAATGTAAAATCCAGCCAGCCGCAAAGTTTCCGATCCAATACGATTATATACCGATACCGATACTTAGTAAAGAGGCTAGGCATTTAATTGTACGGCTGATTAAGCTAGTTGACTGCTACATTTACATATAACATCAATTAGGTATACTTTACCCGCTACGTCCTGCTGTGTCTATAACGAGGGATACTCAGAACTCCAAGAGCACTTAGGACGCGCCTCAAAGAGCAGAATTAATGAGATCGCCGCTGTATTGTGGTAGCCCTTGAAGTTTCAACTCCTGAAAATTACTCTGTATTACTGCTCTACCAATGTATAAAAGAGATAGATATGAACTTATTTTTTAGGGTTCCGTAGTACTACAAGGAACCCTTATAATTTAACTCTGTCCGTCCGTCTGTCTGCCCGTAAGGTGGGCCCCCTAGCATTTCCAAACTATTAGACGTAAAGACTTGAAATTGTCAAAGTTGATAGAACATGCTAAAAACTCATTAGGAAAATTATTCTGAACGAAATCGGACAGCAACTTTTGAAGTTATTTAATAAATACGTTTATAGCGTATCAGATACGAAACACTTCTATATAAGCGTGTCTTGAAACGCTTTTGACCATTTTTTATTTTTATGTAAGGTGAAAAGAAACTTACAGAAACTACATCTTTTGATTAAACATTGACACAGTGTGATATAAATTATTTCACACTGTGGCATATTTTATCCACTGATGCCATTCTATTTTCTTACAAAATTCTTCTTCTTCCTAGAATTATCTCCCTCTAGTACCGGGATCCGTTTAAAATGCAGATGCTGTTATGTCAAGATGATCGACTGCCATTTGACGTCATCTCCAGAACCCCCCAATCTCTACAGCCTCACTACTAATATCAATCGGTGACATTAATCGCAAACATTGTTTTACGTGCCTTTCGAAACATGGAGGAGCTGAGCTACTCCGTGTTGTTCGAAATCAAGTATTAGAATGGGTCACCCATCCATCTCCCGGCCGCGGTAAAAATAGCTTAACCTAGCGATCAAGTCAAACTGTGGCCACGGATTAAGCTACGAACTCCGAAAGATCTTCAATGTATATATAAGATTAAATATGGTATTTGTATGGATTATATACACACGAGTGCGGTACAAGATAATTAGCAGTCAGATGCTGTCTCTCAGAGCTGAGTCGTTCTTAATCGTGTTAGGGACGTTCGATGAACAAGGAACCCGCCTTTGCCTCCGCACGCTCACTGGATCCTGTTACACATCTGCATATTAGCTAGTTATAAAAACATAACTTATACTGTAAACAATTTATTGGGGAGTAAATGGAAAAAGAATTTGAGTTTTTATTAAATACGTAGTTGACAGAACTAAACTACTTTTAGTGTTCCAAGTGAAAGTTTCTTTCAACAAGACTTTTTAGCACTTTCTAGTCTGAAGTGCTTTGCTACGTCTGACTGCGATAACCAACCAACAAAACCAACTGTCGTGGTTAAAACCGGTTACCTCGCGGATTTTAAGCAATCCCTTCAACCGTTGATCCTCAATAGATTAATTATTATTGGGTTTAGCCAATAGTTTGAAACTCAGTTTCGCCTTTTAATAGATGTATTTCATTTATCACTTATTTTTTCCTGGTTCGTGCAAGTTGAACCACGAGAAGAACCAGCAAGAAACTCGCAGTTACTCCTTTACAATTATTCTTACAAAAAGAGATAAGCGTTATGACTTCACAGAAGGTCTGTACCGTTTGCTAGCTGAAACAAGAATGATGCATGCTTTTTTTTCTGATCGTGTAATGCTGTTGGTCAGAGTGTCCTTCACAGCGTCATATAAAAAAAAAAAAAAAAAATCTATTTAAAAAATATTATAAATAAATAAAAAGTTATGTAGTGTTAGATAACCCATTTATCGAGGAAGGCTATAGGCTATATATCATCACGCTAAGTCTAATAGTAGCAGAGCACCAATGGAGAATGTTTCAAAATTGGGAGTTCTTTTCCCCTTCTGAGAGCTTCCGCTGCGTGCAGTGCGTAAATCGTTAAAGTTTCGCAAAAGTCATGTATGACAAAATTGTTCCCCTTTAAAAGTTCCAAATAAAAGTCCTCGACAGCATCTTTTAAGGTTGGCTCAGTATAATCCTTTTTATGCTAATCAAGTTTGTTCCAAAATAATGCATTATTCGTAAAGGTCTTTTTATAAATATAATATTAATCCTCATTCAAAAACTGTTTTTAAACCTCTAAGTGATATGAATGGCACACGTGGATCAAGTCGTGGGGTACAGCTAGTTTACTTATATAATGAAAATAAAATTTGAAATTAATACCATATACTGAAGTCTGCGGTCCCTTGAAGTTGTGAAAAAATCAACCCTTCAAGTGAACACAATCAAAAGATATGGGCGTTTATTTCACTTTTCCCATACATTTGCAAGGAGACCCAAAACCTATAGGGTACTTCCCGTTGACCTAGAATCATAAAATTTGGGAATAAGCTACATCTTGTAGCACAAGTAAATGAAAAAATCCGAAAATTGTAAATTTGTCCTTGCAACTGTGTCTGTTTGTCTACCTTTGTGTCTGTCTGACAGTACCCTTTTTCTCGGAAACACAAACAGGTACAAAGTTGAAATTAATACCAAATACAGAAGTTTATAATCCCTTAAAGCTGTGAAAATATCAACTCTCTAAATATACGCAATCAAAAGATATGACCATTTATGTCGCATTATAAGGAAATTGTGAAAGCCAGCTTTAAAGCTGATGAAATGTTGTCATCTGCTCCACCCGGACGCTTATGCGTTTCCAGATGGAGATTAAATGAGTAGATTAGGTCACTGGGAAGTCTCACAAATCGTACGTTTATTGTATATATTCTGAAATATTCTAGAAAAATCGATTCCAGTTATTTATATTTCTTGACTACAAATATATTTATGTATATCATGTAATTACTAAGCCTCATAAAGTTTATAACATAAACGCTCTCCTCTTTCGTGAAAGGGTGCAGAAAATATTTGCTTCACGAATTATTGTAGAATCTTTTTTTAATTAGTCCATTATGTCCCACAGCTGGACATACGCACCCCCCTTCTCGGTCCACTTTCTATATAGATAATTCTTCCGAGCGTTATCCCGGTTAAATACCAGGAAGTTCAAGGGATCTGAGGTGGTTCTATCACATATGAAGCTGAAGTTCTTGATTGTCTTTTTGTTTACTTGAACGCGATAATCTCAGGAACTACAGGTCTCATTTGAAAATTTTTTTCAGTGTCAGATAGCCCTTTTAGGGAGGAAGGCTATAGCTACTTCGCCTTAAAATCGAATCTATTTTTTATCTAATTTTACGCGCACGAAGTCACGTTCACAGCCATTAAACTATAATTGTGCCAAATTTTTTACTTATTCGTGTAATTTTCGTAAAGTACCGAAAGTTCACTTATAAATATATAGATATTTATTTATATTAAAGTGTTGCCAACGCAATTTATAAAGCCACGTTTGTATAACTTTATTACTTATGCTAATGTTACCCGACGTTTTGCAAAGCTTCTACAAATTTTATTAAATTAGTGTTACTCCTCTGTTTGTGTAGTATATATAAGTGGAAACTTGATTGGTTTAGGTGTTAAATTAGTGTTAATCTATTTTTAATGTATTACTGTATTGTTTGTTTCCCTAAAATAAAATTAAGGGAGCAGTACTATGCAAACAATTTAGGAGAGTCTTAATAATGGAACTGTACTTTTATTTTATTAGAGAAATAAAGAACTGTATTTTTTAAATAATAAATAGGGCTGCCAAAGCAAACTTAGTATGATCTACTTCACCTAGCGATCGAGACAAATGCCAGCTGCTGATTAAGCCACGACCTCTGTTGAAATTCAGCTGGTGTTAGCGGCGAGCTTCTCAAAAATAATTACTCGGAACATTCATTATACTTGTGGTATATAAAGCGAAACATGGCCGCCACTAGTTTAGATTCTCCGAGGTACTGCCCCATCCCGGACGGACCGCCCAAACACTATCCTAAGAGGGATCTCGTTAACATTTCAGCTCGTAATAGAGCCTTTTGATGCCACGCTATTAACCTTCATATAAAGTCCATGTGCGCCATTATTTTTAGCTATTGTAATAATACTGTTTTAGACTATAGTAAACCTCGTATTTCTTTAATAAGTAGTTATAATATTTCGTTTTTACTTACTCTTATGTATGATATGATATGATACGAATTTATAAGCGCTATTTAAGAAATCCGCATCCTTCCTCTCCTCCCCATCTACCTTTATATCCTTTCACTCCATCCCTTTCCCAAACTGCTGTCTTTCTAATTAGAGGTAGCGCCATGCTTGTGGCCGAATTGGGCTTGGGCGTCCGGGTACCCGTACCTTTCTTACGTAAGATCGGCGTGATGTAATCAAATCTTTCCTTAAACAAGATGAAAACGACCTTTATAAGCTTCATGCAATGGACCTGGAAACACAAAGCCAATGGTTGACTATGGGTGAATTCTGTATCCCGCCGGCATTGAGATGGCTTACCCTAATATACGACTGGTCTCCAGCCTTACTAAAATTCTACCTCAATGCTTTCCAAATGACGCTACACAGATTAATCTAGTTAGATGGGGGAAAGCAACTGAAAAAACATGTCATCTCTGTAGTGAGGCAATAGGTACAGTCAGACACTTGCTGGTGGGATGCAGGATTCTCCTTGATAGAGGTCATTACTCACGACGCCATGATAGAGTTTTGTAACTCATACGCGAGGCAGTAAGCCTCTCTGTCGCAAGAGCTCAAAAGGGACTGACTGTAAATAAAAAGCACATCGATATTGTATCAATTATATACGTCATATTAAAATATATACTATAGTACAATAATATTCACGTGGAAATCATTGTCTCAATCGAATTTCATTTTAATTTAAAAAGAACCTGAGGGTAGAAATAACGTCATTAGGTATTTAAGGTCAAGATAACTATTTTAGGTCAGTGTCTTTAGTTCTTTGAAATAAAAATAAAACAGTTTTTACTGAACGTTTAATATTTTATTACCAATTTGTTAATTACATACGTTTACAATATCTGTAGTAGCAACATTAAGTAATAGCGTAGAAATTGATTTTATTACATAGTACGTTAACATAGTTTTTAAATTAAAAGTAAATAAAATTATATTTATGTACAAAATTATAACATATATTAAATAAAAGATATTTGATCACAAAACTCCGAATTGTTAAGCCTCAAGTATATTACAAATATTTCGCAGTATTACGACTCTGTATAAAAGTCTGGAATACGAATGCATTTTTTAATAGACTGTACATTGTTAGTTTGTTTAGTGGTCCGATCAAAGTAAAAACAGTAACGAAATTTTATATTCAAGTAAAAAATTGTCGTTTTAGTAAGAAAATATAGCTACGTAGTATCAAAACTCATGTCCAAAAATGTGAAATTGTCAGTTGAATACGTGAGGGAAAATTTATAAAGAATCTAAAAGTAATAATGCTCTTTGTTTTTTCCTAATAGCAACATTCATCAGAACGATATTTCCATTATTATTACTTCAATCTTCCTAAAACAACGAACTCGAAAAGTCATTGAATGCATAATGTAGATAAAAAAATACATTAACTTCCCCCGAAAGTAACAAAAAATGCGAGGAGGGGGGGTACTGGTCATCAGTCCCACGGACAGGCTGTCCTCTGACGAGTTGGAGAGGTCCAGGGTACTGATGCAGTCCCTGAGGACCAGCTTCTTTGACGTCTACTTCGCCTATGTAGCGCAAGATGTGACCGAATTCCAAAACGTTAATAACGAATATCTTGATTATTCGGAACTCTTTATAACGGTAATTAAATTTAATAATGTATAGTCCACCAAAAAGGTGCTTTGCCATTTTGGATGACAGCTTCTACTTAAAAGAAAATTTTGCTAAGAGTAAACGAATGTAATATAAAATAACAAACAAAAATGGGCCTTTTAACTAAATGACGTGCAAACGACATTCGACCTTAGATTAGCAAAAATAATCCGCGTGTCATTGGTCTATGATAGTTTTTGAATTTTGAGGGTTTTTATTTTTCCGCGGAGCGTTTAACGATAAATGGGCTATGTAACATTGAAATAGTTTTTCTACTCGGACCCAACGAAAGAAGTTTTCTACTCCGAGCAGTAACTCTTGAGATTAGCGCGTTCAAGCAAACAAACAAACTTTTCAGCTTTATATATTAGAATAGATTCGATTATATTGATTTTGCATTTTTATACGAGAATTGTTTAAAAGAGAGAAAATGGTTATGTATTTTCTGGTTTAAGATCTTTATTTACTCAAACTTAAATATTAAATGTGCTAATAATGTAAGCTCTTAATTCGTATGTTATAATAGTATTTCGTATCTTTTAGTCTTAAATCATTTTAACTATTACCTTTTAATTAACTTAAGTTATACCTATTTTTTATAATTAGCCTACAATGTCCCACAGCTGGGCAAAAACCCGCAAGGAAATTAATGCGATTCAGACGCGGCACACATTTTATCGATATACATATCGTCTGATTTATGGATTTCACATTACAGAATTGACTTAAATAAAATTAATTTTTTTTAATTACAGCAACATTTTAGTAATTTAAAATTAACAAGAAAAAAAATTGTTAATTTTAAGCTTGATACTAAGTATGCCCTATATCTATATAGATATAAATGAAGGAAATAGTGATATTTCCTATTGGTCACGCGTGACCGACTGGACCGATTTCGCTTATTCTTTTATTGTTTTATTCTTTATTATAAGGAGAAGGTTCTTATGAACCAAAAAATCAACTTCTAATAATGAAGAGGACGGGAACGGGGAAAATATAGGATGGTAGAATTTAGTAAATAGTTTGTGCAGGACATCGTCTGCCGGGTCCCCTAGTTCTCAATAACAATTTGAACGCCTTTGCGGGAAAGAAATGGATTCAATTGGGTCAGGAAAGGAAGGTGTGGTTGGAAAAGGGGGAAGCATTTGCCCAGGTGTGGAACAGTATAGGCTGAATTAAAAAAAAACCAGTTTATTTATATTCTCTTTAGCTGTGTATATATATTTATTATGTATCTGGGCGTGAGAGCTGAATTTATTGTAATAATAATAATAAACTATTTATTTGGTAAGTAACCCTAACACAGACATTAATAAACTAAAAATAACTAATGTAAACATTTAAAAATGTATATAACTAAATTAAATCACATATGGATTAATAATATAAATAAAAATAGACTAGAAATTATGGTTTTTGTGTAGGGTTCACTGTACCAAAAAGGTCTATGCTTGAGCATAAATGCTGCAGTGTATGGGTAATAGAAACCTGGCTATAACTCGCGACATCTTCCATGAATTCAGTGATTTTGTAAAAATTTTAGTTTTAATTTTTTTTACACGAACATTCATTTTCACGACAAAAAGTAGCCTATGTCCTTCTCCAAGGTCTAATCTTTCTCAATACTAATAACACATCAAAGTTGCTTCAGAAGTTTATGCGTGAAAACCTAACAGACAGAGTTACTTTCAATGTTTTTTTATGTTACAAGGGGCAAACGATCAGGCAGCAGACACCTAAGTGCCTACCGACGCCCATGGACATCTGCACGACCAGAAGGCCGGCAGATGCGTCGCCGGCCTTTAATGACGAGTTTTGGCCACCGGGATGTTTCACAAACCGAACGAAACGCGACAACAACACCATGACTAGACGTGACAGCATTGCCGCCACTTCACGCCGATCTCATCTTCTGTCACCTTTGGGTGGAGGCTCCAATGACTATTTGACCGCATTCAACGTATAGTGGCCCGAATCGTCGTCGACCGGGCTCTTTTCAATCAGCTACACTCTTATGCTACGCAGTAAGATGTTGGATTACTCTGCTATCAACATATAGTACGGAGCATTTAGTAGAAGTGTTACAAATTCCTTCAGTCCCGAACCCACCAATTCTGAGAACAGTACCGGTAAACGAGTTTCAATATGAATAAACCCATACACATGCATGGAGCTCGTAAATTAAATAAGCAAAATACCGTGCGAAATAACACAGTGGAAAACTGAGCTGTGATAAAGTCACTCCGGTTAAAACGGCTGACTGGTTTTGTTATTGTCGGCGCTACGCATTTAATTCCGACAAATGTGGAAATGAGAGCAATAAATGTGATTAGGGTACTTCCCGTTGGCTTAGAATCATTAAATTTGACAAGAAGCTATGTCTTGAAAGATAAGTGCAGAAAAAAAATATATTAATTTGTAGGTACTTCACAAAAATAAATTGCGGTGACTTTGTCAAATTTAATCTTATGAAAGATTATATAGTTATTTAAAATAACCTGGTAAATTATTATTTTTTTTTTGTCTGCCGTGGCAGTCAGAGACTTTGTTCTGCATGCTTAATTATTTATTTGGCCGAGTATGAAATTGTTCATCTCTGTTATGAATATGTTTCTAAAATACTAATTTACAATTGCTATTTGCTTATAGGGCTGTTATTCAGTGAATTTACATCAGATATCGATAACACTAGAGAGTACAAGATAATTGACAATGCGGAGAGATATATTAATTACTTAAAATATTACATGCCCCGATAGATGGGCTACCCAAAACTGAAAGAATTTTTGAAATTGGACCTGTAGTTCCTGAGATTAGGGCGTTCAAGTGAACAAACAAACTCTTCAGCTTTATATATTACTAGTTGTTACACCTGCCTTCGACCGCGTAAAATTTTTAGCGTGATGATATAATATAGCTCATAGCCTTCCTCGAAAAAGGGGCTATCTAAAACTGAATTAATTTTTCAAATTGCTTCATTAGTTCCTGAGATTTCCGCGTTCCAGTAAACAAACAAACAAACAAACTCTTGAGCTTTACATATAAGTATATATATAGATTAAAAGTAATTAATAGAAAACAGCATTTTCAAATTTTTGTCAACATTTTTGGATTGTTTCTAATTTTGACGCGTGACGTCAGATACATAGATAGCTTTTGACCTCTGTCCTGCTAACTGGCACATATACTTAAAAACAAGTACGTAAGTATACTCACTATTGAATCGACGCAAAAGTCTATGCTCACTGGTCCATACACGGAATCGTTATTTTTTTTAATATTTTATATTTTTTTTTAGGCAACCACAACAGATTACAATGTTATTTAACAAAAAACTATTATATAAACATTTAGTACCTATTGTAACCCTATAATATGGTAGCACAAAGGTTAATTTTTACATATAAAAAACACATCTACGCGACTTAATTGTACAAGACAGGAAAGAAAAAGAAATCATTGTTTATACACTATTTTAGAGATTTGATTAGCAAATAACAAATACTTATCATTAACAATATCTACGTCACCGTCAATTACTTTGTTATGTCGCTATATTAACACACTTTTGGTGTCATATACTATGAGACACATTGGCGTAACAAGTCATTTCAAAATTGAGGGTTTCCGTTTTTGAGTTCGAGAAGCCCTTAACATTTGGGTTATTACTAACTCCTTACGTAATATTAGTGCGTTTATAAAACTATATATCTTAAATAGCCTTAAGTCTACTGTACATTAAGGTAATGTATATAATACATAAATATCACAGCTATATCTATAAATCACAGATATGTATTTAACAGTATTGTGGGAGAGATGCTTTAAATAAATATAAGGTATTAGAAATGTATTTTATAATTGTAATTTAATTTTAATACAATTATATCAATGTAACACATAATTTAAATTTTATTTTAATTGTAGGTATGAAATAAAGATTAAGGTGAATTAAGCGCATTTCCGAGAAGACGCAGGTTCGATTCGTTTAGCTGAAACTTTCTATAATTCCACGGTCACAAGTCCCGGGCACTGCTATGGTTCCTTCCTCTGCAACGCAATGGACCCGGCACCCGCAATATGAATCCATGGAATGCTAAGAAATCTGTCTCTGTCTCATTTCTACAAGTTAAAATATCTAATTTATAAAGCTGAAGAGTTTCAGGAAATACTGGTTCGATTTTAAATTTTTTTCTGTGTTAGATAACCCATATATAGAGGGCTATAAGCTATTTAAGAGCATGCTAAAATTGATTCAATTTTTTTTCCTAATTTAACCTAGACAAAGTCGCGGGCATAGCTAGTTTTAAATATAGTGCTAAATCTAAGGTAAGGCATTTGCTCCAGTATAGAACACAGAAAATTAAGTAAAACTAGTATATATATACAACAAGTATACCACTCATGTTATGAGGGAGATACACTTGAACAATTTTCACGCTTCGTTTATCACGGTATATCCAAAGGGCCATGGTAATCACGTATGTTATAATTAAAACTATGCTAAAGCAGTTTCTTTAGAACAAGAATATATTACACATGATGAATTTCTTAGAATTCCATGGGCTCACCGCGCGTTTGGTCTGTCAAGTTGCAAAAAATATCTGTATTTGACAATTATCTTTATCTTCCTAGGCGAAATCCCGATTTATTATTAGGGTCCGCTGCGATTGTAGAGGATGTGGCTGTGGGCTGGGTTAAGATGACCAACTGCCAACTAACGTCATCTCCATATCATAACGTCATCTCCATACCATATCCATAACATCTAGTGATTTATACTCAGTAACTTTAAACAGGACCCACTTTATTCCGCGCCTTCCGAAAGCGGCATTCAGCGGTTTTAAAAACTAGTTTTATAATGGGTCACCCATCAACCACCCGCAGTACTAACTGCTTAACCTAGTGATCAACTCAAATGCAGGCCACTGATTAAGCTACAACCACCTCCTGGCACTTGATTATCAAGATATTTCAGCTATGTAAAAGCAAGTTGTTTTACTATAGCACGTGTCTATTTAATAAGATTAATAATAAGCAAGCTGACCTTATTTAAGGTCATTGCCTCATTCAATCAGTAAATATTTGTTTACAACTGTAATTAATCTGCAGAGTATTAAAAAAATATAATGTGTAAATATATTTCTAGGCTTATAAACCATAAGTAGCTAATTGCAAAATTCATATCTATTTTATTATATTTTTCTTGTAAATATGGTTAGTAGTAATTGTTAAAGTTATTTTTTTTATAATGACTGTGAAAATATAACAAACTAGCAGACACCAGCAACATCACCTGTGTGAATTCAGTGATTTTGTTACATTTTGGGGATTTTTATTTTGTGCGGGACACTAATTATTTAGCTCAAAGCAAAGTACTAGTGAAAGTCCCATCCAAATCAGCAGTTTCGGAGATTACCCAGAACAAACAGACAACAAACATGTTATAACAAAAATGTTATAATTCACATTTTTGCTATAAATATTGTATATATAGTTATGTGAAATAAGTAGAAATGAAAATTTTCAGCACTACAAATAGACAATTTTATTTATATTTATGGATAAATATATTACATATCATATACAAGGTAATGTTATACAACAAAAAACTAATAAAATAACATTTTAATCTAGTGTAAACACGCTAACTGATGCATCATCAGGAGATAAAATTCTAATCTGTGATAGAGACGAGAATAAATCTAGTGATTATTTTTTGCTAATCGTACCCAATAAAAAAAGTCAACAAACATAAATTAAGAGTTCAGTAAAAGTTTCTTATTCAAAAAAGTCAAATCAAAACTTTACTTATTATTTTCTTATAAGAATGTGTGTATGTTTTGAGTCTCATGAACTATTAAGTTTTAAAACAACGACAAATGCCATCTCCTAAGTAAGTGTGCTAGTACGTCCAATAGAAAAACTAAAGCTTGTATTAAAACATCGTCAGGGAAGGTCACGGTCATAAAATGTACATAGGAAGTGACTACGAAATTTATATAAGCCTATATTTAGAATAGCTGAAGATCGTAGTCTAGACCTACTAGTAAAAAATTCATATGAGGAGGCAACTGATACCTTATAATAAACTATTTCAAATTTACGACGCTATTTCAGCCGACTAAGGACAGTATTAGTTTTCTAACCTATTAAAATCCTTTTTTTTTTAATGTGTTAAAAGATTTGATGCCTAATTTAATTTGAAACAACATCAATAATTGTTGTGACATGATTTCGTGTAAGCGCCAAGAATATTAAAACTGATAATTTAAAAAATATACTGAAAGAATGGCGGGCGGCGTAACATGGCGCGCTGCTATTCTTTTTTTGTATAATTAAAAATAATACTTACAGTTTCTTTGTGAAGTATTTACACCGAACTCGTGGAAACACTAATTGAACTATCACTCACTCAACTTTGGTTATAGGTCCTAATATCAAATAAAAAGAAAATTGAACACGAGAGCGTCGGTATTCATCATATCAACGATACAAACGATTATGAGTGTTGCTATTTTCCAGTTTACACTTAGGATTTATGAGCCCAACGAATAAAATAATATTTTAAGACTTATTTATCTATAATCTTACAAATTTTAAAATACAATAAAAAAAAACTATTTTTAATTAATTAGTTTTAGAAGAAATTTCAGAACTTTGACACGTATAATAAAAACATAGAATAAAAACTAGATGTGATAAGAATCCAGGGCAATCGAAACTATCAAGCATATGAAAAAAAGTCAGTTTTCTGAAATGTCAATTGAGTTTACTAGATCAATCTCAGGTTTTGTTCACCTTAACGCAACAATTCTGATATTGCGTTGTAACTTCTAACTACAAATTGTGGCCATTTACGTATTATCATTTTCAATAATAGTGTGAATTAAGTATCGCAACATTGGAGATTTTTCATTATACGTATACCTACATTATTTATCAAAAACGAGTTTGTTGTAAACAGTTACACTTAAGTAAACACAATAACGGGGTCTCCGTTAAGTTTGTTCTTAAAACATTATTATGCCTCATGATTTGAAAGGATTGGGTGCGAGGAAACCCATAATGGTAAGCATTGTTCTTGAAGCAAGAATGATAACCAATTATATTGACTTTACATGTTTTCAGTAATTACTTTTAACATTAGAAAAATCTTTCCCTCATTCCTAGTTAGTTTCTGTACTGTATGCAGATTGCAAGTCTTTATGGTGGTAAAGATTCATTTAGAAAGCATAAAAAAGTTTTAAAGTTAGATTAAAACCTAGTAATTAGTAAGCAAACTACAACAAATAGTGGTTAGATACTTAGATTGGAGTCACAATAAAAGTGGCCCACAAATAGTAAACTATTAGATATAAAGTCATGAAATTTTCCATGTTGATAAGGTATCCATAAAACTCATTAGGAAAAATTATTTTTAGCAAAATTGGAGAACATCTTTTCAAGTTATTTAGCAAATACTTTTATTGTTAGTTCTAATTAAATAAATAAATAATTGTATATTAGATACAGAACCCTTCTATATAAGCATGTATTAACAAGCTCTTGGCCACTTTTGTCCATTTTACTTCCAAAAATTATCCTAACACAGAGGTGACAATTAAAATATTACAGGCTCCTTTATCACCTACACCATGTGCAGAAATCAGCGATGATGAGCTGCAGACAGCTTAATCAGCCTTTCAGTTAAATGTCTACCCTCTTTATTAAACGGCGCCGTTCAACTAACTTCCTAAACGTTATTAAGCACTTTGATTAAATTTGCCGAGCATGTTCAATGTTTAAACAAAAAAAAACTAAGAAGGTTAAGTCTCAACTTTCTAAACTATATATTTTCACTCGTTAAGACCGATTTGTCCATGTACTCCTGTTATTTAAATCCATGAAACTTTCTGTATAACAGTAATAAAAGATTTCGTTGCAATGACGGCCGAATATCATTCAGGCAGTTAGTTTCAACAGCGCCGTTTAGTAAAGAGGTTAGGCATTTAATTGAACGGCTGATAAAGCTAGTTGGCTGCGACATACATATAAGAGTTTTGTCAATTTACAATTTGCTCTTTGCAGAATCTGGGACGTACTGTAAGCTTATGTAATTAGCTTACCAAATAATATTATATAATTACTTTTTGTATTTAAAGTATTTAATAATATTATGTTATTAGTTTTTGTAATTAAGGTATATAATATTTTTTTCTTTGTAATTAAGATGTCAAATAATTTTATGTAATTAGTTTTTTTTTTGTAATTAAAGCTCTATTTATTATTAATTTAAGTGATAAAATCCATCTTTACCATACTTACAATTTTTTTTTATCTACAAACCCAGAATAAAGCTTAAAAATACAATTTGATATTAAAAGGCTTTATGTCGCTCAAATGAAAGACCGTTATATTTTCTATGTAAGATTTGGAATTAATTGGTCCCCTTATTCTGTACTTTAACCACACTTTTGACACTCAATATTACAATGGCAAAATAGAGCTTGCTTGTAGCACAGATATCATTTTTATTCACGGAAATAGACGCACAAACACTTTCATACCCTATATCCCTATACCCTAATATATGCTTATGGCGACATATTCGTTAACCTTAAGTATCAATTTCACTTTCACAAATTGATATTAATGAGCACTTAATCTATTGTTAGAGTTGCTTCCATACCATACCAGATATGTCAACTGCGCATGAGCAAGTTATAGCATAAAACTCGGCGCATCTTTAGAATCGCGATCATTCTTAAGGGATCATTCTAAATGGTTCATTCGAAATAGATCATACTTACAGATCATTCTGAGTGATCATTTTGTGATAAATCGTCACTAGACGCTGACGAGATAATTGGTTTGTGTTTGTGACATTTTTCTAACCGCGTTGTTTAATTAATTTCTTTTTGGTTAAATTATTGTGAGAACGTTATAAAATGAATAAAGATTACTACGAAAAATTACCATCAACCCTTTGTCATTAAGTGCTTTTCAAATTGAAAAACACAAATTCCTTTGCAGTAAATTAACACGAAGGATCCATATTGTGCTGTTTAAAAATGGTTTTTAGATGACGAAAATGTATCATTTTCTTTTAATTCATATTCAAATTGCTTTTCAATAATAGAAATTTAAATAATTTACACATATGGCTCACGGTCTGTAATAAATAGAATATGGATGAATGAATGGAATAATAAAATGAATAAAAGGTACGGAATGCCACCAATAACAATTTATAATACCGAAGCCAGACATAGCACAAAGTGTTTGTACACTCCTGTCCTTGAAGTGTACAAAGTACTACAAAACTTTGTGACGTTACACAAAGTCCCCGGCCACACTACATTGTTCATAAAATACAAATTCAGTTTAGTACAATATGACTTTCAAACAATTATGGGAAACACCTTGGATCATCCCTGGATATCTCACTAGGATAACCTGTGCTGAGATATCCAGTGGGACCCGCAACTTAATACAATTCGTTCAATTTCTATTTAGTTTTACTATATTTTTATTGCTTTGTTTTTAATAGTTTCTTTTATTTTATATTGTAATTCAGCTGTTAGTTTTAAGATTACATTTTTGTGTTAGGATTATTTACCAAATAAAGGTTGTATTATTGTTATTAAACACAAGCAAGCGTTACAATTAATTAGTGGAGGGGAGTGCATTTTTAGACTGAAACATCTATACTGTAGCAAGCCGTACTGACCAGTATAGACGACGGTGTAGGCGGTGTCGGTGAACTTGTCGCGTGCGGTGAAGGCGCGAACAATATTTAATAATAAGGTATGTCTTTGTTACAGCAATTCTTGGAAGTGTGGTCGGCCGTAATAACGTGGTTAGCTTACTTAGTTCCAAGCTACGCCATGAGCGGTTTATATGCACAATCTCTTGGATCTTTTGATGGATTCTATATTTATCTAGGTATGGCTTTTTTATGTGTGTATTTGTAAAGAGAATAATGTAGAATTTATCATTTTATAACTTTTTATGATTATTATTATCATTGTTTATTTATTTCTTTTTACAAACATCTTTTCGGAATGCTTGATGCTAATTATGTGTTTACAATAACATTCTCGTTACATCATTTTACGTATTGGAGTGGACTTTATTACTTTAATATTCAACATTTCCCCATTATAATCATACTAACATAAATTTTGAAGGTTAAATTTTATCATAAATAGGATGGATTGGTATTCAACGATGTTGTATAAAAATTTAAACACGCTGTAAAATATTGTATCGATAGGAAATATTTTGTTGGAAGGTCAATTTTGTAAGGCGCGAATATATCACATACATATATTATATAGGTCAATTATTTTAGAAGAGAGAGTCCAACATGAAAAGTTGAACATTGATAATTTATGAAATTTTCATCAAGGTATTTCTTAAATTTACTTCAATATTAAAAACACAATTAACTGATAAAACACAGACAAAAGAAGAAATTAGATATAATTGTTTAAATTTTATGTGATATTATTCTGTGCTTTCTATCTTGTTAAAATATTTTTTTAATACATATTATGAGAATTTAATCAACGACCAATATTTATAGATGCTAATCAATTTAACACCACTAATATTTAGCAATTCGTCCAATTGAGGTCATTTGGTGTGAGGTTGTGACCAAGTTAAACAACTGTACTTATTAATGCTTAAGTAATCATCTAGAGTCCTAGAGCCTAAACTACATTGGATGCAATAGTAATTCTATTTTGAAAGGACTTCAAAAAAGGAGGTTTTCGTATTCGATTCAATTTTTTTATATTTGTTACCTCAAAACTTTCAACTGGGTGAATCAATTTTGATGATTCTGATTTTATTTGAAAGCTGATACTACCCGTGTATATCTATATTTCAATTTGGTCCATTTCTGACAACTTGAAGTCGGTATTTTTTGGGATTGTATGAAAAGGATATTTTTTATTCTTTATTGAAACGATTTAAATAAAATGAAATATACAGTGGGTAGACTGCCATTCTACATTGAACAATCGTACGTAATTTATTCTTGACAAGTCCTGCTCGAACTTTGGGCTACTTACTATTTATTTCTATTATCCTATCATCCCCGTTAACGCTCCAGTTCCCGTTCCCACTTCCGTTCCCTTTCCCGTTCCCCTTCCCATATTTTTGAAAATAACGAATGATTACGAATCGTTCCTGCTTTGTGCAGCGGTATTAAAGTGTACATCGGCTCTTTGACGTCAGGAACACACCTACATTGCTTAGACGACATTCAGTGCTTGTAATTTAATATGAACTCTATAGGATAGCAATAAAGTTCAAATTGACTCTACGTTTTAGTTAGAAAACGTTTGTATGGGAAAAAGAAAAAGGCTGTTTTTAGGGTTTTACCGAAAATTATTCGAATTTTTCTCGCCGTAAAAACAATCCTTGGACTTCAACGAACATTTAAAAAAAAAGAATTGGTAAAATAGTTTTCCTTATTATTCGCATGAATGATATTTTATTTTAAATATTTTAATATAAGAGATAAGCTAAATGTATGGTCATTGCTTGACAAAACCCCTAGACACGGGTCGAAGGCACAGGGGGTGGGACAGGGACTTGGAGCACATAAATCAAGGGCCGGGGTACGGAAGCCAATTACTCTGTTTAGATGTGCATTCGGCCTAATGAACTATTGTAACCGATGGCTGACCGGTGACCGGAGACCGGACGAACGAACGACCGAAATGCTGACTGATTCGATTGTGGACTGAATGCTTTGGGTACTGAATGGGGGATAAACTGCATCGCTTGGTTGTTTTCACGCTAAACTCGTGACGAACGAAGTTACCCTGTGCCTTTTAAATACAAGCGGATGCATGCAAATTCGTCTAACTTAACAAATTATGGTCTTCGTCGTATTTCGGAGAGAACGTAAAACAGTGAGTCCCGATTAATGACAGTGAGTCGTGAAATTGTAAAGATTGTGGCTATTGACAGAAACCAGTCATCTTAACTCGCCCCACAGCCACATTCTCTACAATTTAAGCGGACCCTGGTACTAGACCAGGATAACGCATAGAAAAAGAAATGTATCTCTCGGTTTGTATTATACAGACACTTTAGACAGCTGGATGTGTTACCTCTTTGAGCCAAATCTATATACAGAAGTAAATTTTCGAAGGAAAACAAGTTTTCAACATGCTTGAAATATAATTGATTCTATAATAGAATCACGCTAAAAATAACTAATATCAATATTATTTTCCTAAGACCAAAAGGTTTATATATTAATAACGCGGCGGTACGAAAACGGCGGTCAATTTCCGCGAGTGGGGTATAAATCTCACAGACACGGCTCCGTCTCATCCGCGCGCGGAAATGCAAACCCGACCGCGCCAGAGTTATGGGCCGCTCTCGCAAGGGAAACGCTGTAGTTTTTCACTTGTCTCATTCTATTATAGCGCTGTTTTGCTACACATTATTAGTTGTGTCAGCTATGTAAACTACATGTTAAATAAATACAACATATGTATATTCTATAAAGAATTTAAAATTAACATAATAGATAATATAATTCTGACCGCGCCAGAGTTATGGGCCGCTCTCGCAAGGGAAACGCTGTAGTTTTTCACTTGTCTCATTCTATTATAGCGCTGTTTTGCTACACATTATTAGTTGTGTCAGCTATGTAAACTACATGTTAAATAAATATATCATTTGTATATTCTATAAGTAATTTAAAATTAACATAATAGATAATATAATTCTGACCTCTCCAGAGTTATGGGCCCCTCTCGCAAGGAAAGCGCCTTAGTTTTTCACTTGTCTCATTCTATTATAGCGCTATTTTGCTACACATTATTAGTTGTGTCAGCTAAGAAAACTACATGTTAAATAAATATATCATTTGTATATTCTATAAGTAATTTAGGATTAAAATAATACATAATGTAATTCTGACCGCGCCAGAGTTATGGTTGCTCTCGCAAGGAAAACACCGTAGTTATTCACTTGTATTATTCTATGATAGCGCTGTTTTGTTATATATTATTAATTGCTGCAGTCAGCTTTGTAAACTATATGTTAAATAAATATATTATATAAAAAAATATAATATGTATATTTTATAAAAAAATCAAAATCAACCTTAAAGATTGTATAAATCCGACCGCGCTAGTGTTATGAGCCGTTCTCGTAACAGAAACGCCGTAGTTTTTCACGCAACTCATTTTATTATAAAGTCATCACGTACTTTTAATAAAATTTGTTAAAAGTTAAAAAGTATTTTGTTAAAAAAAAGTGTATGATGATATACGTAATAAATATATATGTGCTTTCAGCCTATTTTAGTTAGATGGGAATAGAATATTCAGTCGTATTTCACGCGCAAATGGGCCGGCCGGTGATTTATGATGACCGCGGTGACGGCCACGCCCTGTCTGCCACTTAATAACTCTGTGGTAACATAATAATAGTGGATGACATTATTGAAAACTCTTCCGTTAAATATGTACTTCCATTTTGGTGGTTTTTAAGAGTAGAACTGTTGGGCAAAAACATAAATAAATAAATATAACTATATACAGGACTATACGACACACTTGCTGGCACGTTTCCCGAGTATCAAAATTTTATTTGTTTAAATGTCTTATGTCCAGGTGGGTCAGGAGAGGAAGGTGTGGTTAGAAAAGGGGGAGGCCTTTGCTCAGCAGTGGGACAGTATAAGCTAATTAAAAAAAAAAAAGAAAATTTTTTTATATATTGGCGATGATAGAATTTTATTTGAAAATTTCCAGATCTCGTTATAATTAGCAGTTGATTTAATATAAAAAAATGTTATTACATGATTACTAATTGTGCGAATATCGTTACCCCAATTTTTATACAAATATTACTTAGGGATAATATTTTCGCTTATCTCTTATATTTACATACATACATATGACACAGGGACGTCCGTGTCTCGTGTTCCTAAGATGAAGGACTTACTGCCTCTGTTATAGGTAACAGACGCCTGCAATACACATTTTTTTTTGAAATATATAAATTCATACGTGTAGATAAAACACCCTACGATCCCCGGAAAGGAAGCCAGAGTCACTGCCAACTGCTCTAAAGAGCCAGCCCATATATGATCGTGTTTCTAGTTTTCAGCATTTATAGGTACATATGTTGAAGTGGCTTGAAGTTGAAGCTGAACTGAAGCTGAAGCTGAAGCTGAACTGAAGCTGAAGCTGAAGCTGAACTGAAGCTGAACTGAAGCTGAAGCTGAAGCTGAACTGAAGCTGAACTGAAGCTGAAGCTGAAGCTGAAGCTGAAGCTGAAGCTGAAGCTGAAGCTGAAGCTGAAGCTGAACTGAAGCTGAACTGAAGCTGAACTGAAGCTGAAGCTGAAGCTTGAACGCTGTGAAATTTAGGTAAGGGGTCATCCATAAATTACGTAAAGAGGGGGAGAAGGGGGGGTCGCCGAAATTTGACAAGTGTGACGACGGGTACGGAGGGTAAAAGGCTATGTGACGTCACGTCAAAATTAAAAAAAAATTCAAAACAATGTTAAAAAAATAAATTTGAAACTGCTGTTTTCTTTTATTTTTTATAATATATGCATAAAATTGGAAATTTGTGATGTTGCACCCAAGGGGAAAGGAGTATAGAAAAATGACAATCTGTGACAAGGAAGGGGGCAAAAATCGTAAAATTCGTGTGACGTAATCTATGGATGACCTCTAACGATACAATGGTCAAGACCTGTGGTAGTGGGCTAGCCAAATTCTAAATATATACTTTAAACTGTGCAGTGCTTTACTATGGTCCTTCGAGACGGATAACATTAAAAGTATTTAAATGTGCATGCTCTATCTATATTCCAATCACTTATATAGAAACTAATCGTATTTTCTGCAATTTATATCCCAAACACAACAACCATATGAAAGAAATCAAATAAATTCTCAGCAATATTAGGATGGACCGTTAGTAATGGAGTTTCATGGACTCTATTGTTGGGGAAACTTATTATCTCCAAGAAAACATACCAAAGACAATATTTCCGCTTATCTCGTATAATTTATGCGAGAACTTTGACAGTTCACGACGATCCGAGTTAAAGATGTCGATTGCGATAAAATGTTTTGTCGGTTACGTCGTTTTTGTTATATATTAGAAATAAGAAAGAAGACAAAAGCAGAGGACATTAGGAAAATGGAAATGGGCTGGCCATATTCAGAGGGAGGGCAGAAAATAGATGGACACAAAGAATAGTCAACTAGTACCCCATGTACAAACAACGAAGGCGTGGTAGGCCCTTTAAGAGATTGGATGGCGACATTCGTGAAGTGGCTGGAACAACGTGGTCAAGGTTAGCCAGAGATAGAGTTCACTGGAACAACTGATAGAATCAGGCGTTACTTTGCGGAAATCCAAGACATGTATTTACGAATCGTAAGTCTTTACGAATAACCTTTGTAAAGCCTATCTCCTGATGATGCCTCGGTGTCGAAGCGAAACGTGCGTTGAGGCACATCGGAAAGTCAGTGTAGTGCTGTGCTTTGGTGGCGCCTATTAAGTAGCGGAGATTACATTAAATATTCCCTTTGATCCCGTTAGTGGTTTTGTCGGCACGAAATAATTCTGTCAATAAATAAGTTCCCAGTATCTTAGTTCCCCTCACTTTGAGTAAAATGTCGCGTCTATTCCGTCACTTCACTTTGTTAACAATTTTACATAAATCAGCGAATCTTTAATCTGATTATCGCAAAATATAATAATCAATTTTTTATAGTAGAAGGGGGCAAACGGGCTGAAGGTCCACCTGATGATAAATGGTCAGCGTCACCCATGGCCATTTGCAACATAAGAGGTGCAATGCGATGTTGGAAGTGAGATGGTGGTACCAAATCGAACAGTTCTTCAGAACATTCCCCATTGTACAGGCGGTAGAAAACGCACAGAGACGCTACGCCGCACAAAAACTACTGCGAAACAAGATCTAAAAGAGGACACTAAATCTGTGTCAGTAAAAATCTCATAAACTTGTTTTGATTAGGTGAGGACGTCATGTCTGTCAACCCGTCTCTTGTTTATGATACTAATTTTTTTATGATATCATGAGTTAATTATATTTCTTTCCTCTTTTCCTAATTATTGGTATTTCCTAAATTAAGGAAGATTTAATGCAACAACTGAAAGCGCTGTTCGCATAGTTAAATTTTAGACGAGACAACCATATTTTGCTGTCCGCGTGTGAAAAAAAGATGGGTCATGAATAAAAAGCTCCTTGTTTATGATACTAACATTTTTATGATATCATGAGTAGTTCTTTCCTCCTTTTCTAATTATTGGTATTTCCTAGATGAAGGATTTGATGCAACCACTGAAAGCGCTGTTCGCATGGTTAAATTTGACTGAAAAGTTATTTTAGTTAAAAGATACAAAAATAGCTGTATCTCAGTATTTGGAAGATATAACGAAATAATTCTCAGCTTGGCTGATAGAGGACGTTGAAACGAAGCTGCATCATTAACTCACTTTATATCTAAAAAGTAATTGTTCAGTTTATTATTAAGCGTGAGATATGTTTTTTTTTTAATTTATTTATTTATAAGGAATTACCAGTTTGTTTTTAATAATTTAACATTAAAAAAATCAATGCGGTTTGTCCTTAATGTTAATGTAGTTATATGTTTAGTCTCTTATTTACGTTACAAATAGGACGTAAATATTGACTTCGCAATTTCTATGTGCAATCAGTTGCCAGCTTCGGTATTTCCGAACGGATACGACTCAGGGACCTTCAAGAAAAGAGCATACTCATTTCTCAACAAAGTGACACGTAATTTTTGTATATTATGTACTAAGTGTTCCCCGCGACTTTGTCCGCGTAAAATTTAATTTTCGGTAGCCCTTGGACCTTCTTGATTGGGCACTATCGAGAAATCCCTTTTGGCGGATGTCTACTAACTATAAACTAAGTTAGTTTCAGACTAACGTCAAACTAGGGTAGCTTGCCAAATTTCATCTTTGTACGTACCGCAGATTTCTAGATTTTGTGTTAGGTGACCTTTCACATTTATATTTATCTAGTAAAGACCGCCAGTTGGTCGAAATTCGCCCACAAACCAATTTGCGTACAACGACACATATTGTTCTATTCACAAAAAAAAAAAAAATTTGACAGTTAATACAATACGGTTGTCAACATTACGCTTTGACAACGTCCAATACATTTGTGTGTAAATCGTTGTTTCTATAATGCCGGAGCTAGACAGAGCTCAAAGTGTTTGTACTTTTTTTGACCCCTTAATATATAAAAATGCAGTTTCACTATGTATGTTTCCAGTAAATTACTTTCTAAGTCAATCAATATTTATGAAGGTTGATATTTATGTGCAATTTGTTCCAAGTTGAGAGATAAAATAGTTTTTTTTTCAAAGCCACTCAGTCGCAGCAACGCGTGGCTGATTCTGCTACTTTATGATATTTTATTTACATGTTCTGTCAAATCAAAGCGGATCACCTTTTTTAATTGTTTTTTTTTTTATTTTATATATTTTTGTTTTATTTTTATTATGTAACATGTTTTTTGGTTTAATTTAAAATTAGTTTATTTATTATGTGTATAGTTTTTCTTCTTGTTATTTAAATTTAAGTGCTTTGTAAATATGTCGATGTGGTTACTACCAATAGAGCCATAACAATGATTCAAGAGGGTCATTCGCAGCGTACGGTTGCTTTGCAGCTGGGTTTATCGCGGAGAGCGATACAAAATGCTTGGGATCGTAAATTTATGCCGTTATTAGCGAAACAAGAATAAATTAATTAATTTTCTATTTTCTCATTAAAAGTGTATTTTTTGGTAAAATCTTACTTCTCACTTAATAATGACAATTTTTAAGTGTGGAAATTAAATTTTATGGCTAATGATTAAAAAACACTCTGCTTTAATTATTTTAATGGTCTTTCAACACATAAACCTCATAATTTGAGAAAAATCTTAAAAATCTCAATTGGCCCTTATTTTATTTTGACTAGTGTAGATGTAGAAGACGTGGATAACCTACAATCAGGCATAACCTTGTAACAACAATACCCATGGAATCAATTAAGAAGAGTGAAGCCTTGATGTCTGAATTGAAATCTGATGATATAAAGCTAGATAAAGGCTCACCACACCAAAATTTGACAGTCTCCATTTTATCTAAAAAGGTAATCATGATTGCTTAGTTAATAGCCCTACATTATATATTATGTCTAAAGCTCTTAGTGTAACACTAGGTTATAAGAAGACACTTTCTTTTGTATACTAGAGTTAAATAGAACAGTTTGGTTTGATTATTATATATAATTTTTTTTTTGGTGGCTGGGCCCTAACATTATTGCGAGTAAGATTGTATCTGCCTCAGCTTATAGCTCAACCTCAAGACCAGCAGAGTACGAACTTTGCAATGGCTTGAGGTGTGAGCGCGCTAATTCCTCTTGGGGTTACATAGCTATAAATAAGCATATGAAGTTCAAAAATAACGCACAAAACATCAAATTAGTGTTCAGAAAAAATGTAACATTTGGAAATAAACACATTTTTCCACAATTCATCACACCGACACTCCTACTGTGTTGACAGTGATGTATTGACGAGCTCCATGGCCCATTGGTAGAATGACTGCTTTTAAACAGAAGGTTCAGGACTCATTTCCAGCTATGTATCTAGCACAGGAATTAGGGCTTTGTACTCAATTGTACCAAATGTAATAGTTTCTCATTAATTAATAAATGTAAATTTGAAGAATAGCTTTGACGTAGCAAATTACCATTCTATGAAAAATTTAGTATCGTGTTTTCTTTTATTCCTACCTTTTTTTATATATAACAAGGGGCAAACGAGCTGGCGGCATTCTTCTAAGTGACTACCGATGCCCATAGACAACTGAATATAAATACGTTTGCTAAGCCTTATGCATCTTAGTTTATCAGATAAATACATAATTTAAATGATTTCTGATTACTGTCGTCAGGCCTACTGTTTTGTATGTAAGAAGACATTCTTATACATAATACAATGAATTCTCCAAGTCGTTATGGTCGTTTCAAACTTTCAATAATATGTATTAATAGACACGAACTGCATTATATTTACACACACTTTTGTGTATCAGACAAACCTCTGTCGTGTATAATGTGCAATGTTTATTTCGTTCTGTTTTGTTAACAATATTATTTACAGCCGAACATTCTTGACGTGCGTTCTGTTCGTGGCTCGCGGTATCATCGCCGGGCTGTTTCAAGCGGCTTACGTTTACACGCCGGAGGTAATGGTGACGATCCGATTTATTTAACCACTTCATTGTTTTAAGGTCACCTCTAGGTTCCGTTACATACGATCTCTGTTTTATATATCAATTTTTTTTAGTACATTAATTATGATTGATGCTTTTTTAAGGAAAACCAGATTTAAGACGGGTTCTTATGGATTTCAGTAAACCGTTTAAGGTATTAGTTGTCTAAATAGTTTACACTACAGTATTGTATTGTAACGTTAAATCGAGCTGGGAAGAATAGGCTCACTAAGTTTGCGTAAAATGTTTTCTGGCTAAGTTTGCGTAAAATTTTCAGGTTTTTATTAACAAAAAAAGACGCATTAAAACTGAATTAATTTACTTTTACATAAGAAACCGGTAAAATATTTTAAAAGACTTTTACGTATTATATATGCTTAAAGTAAATACGTGATGCTATAATTGGAGCGTGAGCCCGCCTTATGTAATCGACATACGCGGCAGACGATGTCTTACTCGATTTACGGTCAGATAGAAGGTCCAGTACGCCGTCTATTGGAAGTATTTGATGCAACAACTCTGCATCATTTAGTTTTTTTTTTAATATTTTTTTGAGTTTTCTTTTCCTTCTTTTTTTAAACCTATCCGTCACCGTCACCGTCACCGTCACCGTCACCGTCACCGTCAGCGTCACCGTCACCGTCACCGACACCTATTTCTACATATTATAGTCTCCACCACAACCTTCTGAAAAGATTATCATGGGGTTTTCACCAATAGATAGAGTGATTCAAGAGGAAGATTTATGTATAATACATACATATTATTCTAGATATAAGCTGAGAATTTCAATGACGTGATGTCCTAAAACTTATTTCTACTATCGACCACTTGTATCGACTTCTTCTTTCGACCACTTCTAAGGACCTCTACTTTCGACACTTTCTTTCGACTTCATCTTTCGATCTCTTCTTTCAACTTCTTCTTTTGACCTCTTCTATCGACCACATCTTTTGATCTCTTCTTTCGACATCTGCTTTCGATCTCTACGTTCGACCTATTCTTTCGACTACTTCTTTCAACTTCCTGAAACTATGAGAAATATACAGATTTAGCAGTTTCAGCTTCTGTTATACGATTTTTGATGACTCTTTATACGTATTTTGTTATAATATTTGGCATACGTGTCGACCCACTTTATTCGGTCTGGTATTAAAGACCAAGCAGGGCCGCCCAATTCACGACTGTTTGAAGGATTTCGGCTGTGTTAGATAATACGCAGCCGCGGGAGGTGGATGAATAGCAATACAGGGGTGGGGTGGCTAGTGATGTGGCCCGGTCTGGAACAATTCCACTCTCCCGGTCGACTTTCCGGCGAGTACACGTTGTCTAAAAAACGTTCCCTCGCAAACTTAGGCGGTGATCGCGATGCTATGCCACTCGCGATTATGGTTAGTCCACAAATTTTTGGGTGAAAACCAAAAATACTACTTATTAATTTAGTTAATATTTTTAAGTGAGCAGTTATTGTAGGCGCAATAATATCGTGGGTTATCATTTAAAAAGTCTCAAAATATTAAAATGTAAAAAAGATTTTTTTTTCTCTAAAACTGTGCAGTGCTTGTTTTGGTTATTTGAAGTTAAGTTTTTTATAAGAAAATTAAATTTTTTCATCTTTTATGTTTTTATGTTTTATTACTAAAAGTAAAAAAACATAAAAGATGAAAAACTACAAAAAGACTTTATGCATCACCCCGATGTCCAAAAGTAAATTATTATGTGCTATTTGCAAGTTATTTCCTGCCTCGCAGAACCTAAATAGGTTCGCAGAACCTCTTTAGGCAAACCTAAAGAGGTTCTGCGAGGTTCAAACAAGGGTTTGAGTACTTAATAGCTGTAGTATTATCCGAACCTATATATGACATTCTAACCTATGTATGTATATAGATAAATACAAAAGAGCATAATCTTATTCTGGTCGCCAATTTTTTGCTGGGTAGCAATAGTCACTTAAATATAAAAAGATCGCGTCTTCATTTGCCTTTTACCATACAAAAAATTAGATTTAGTTATTTTTGGTAAAAAATAAACTACTCTAGCATTTCAACTTTAGGCGAAATTCTTAGGTATCATATTAACTTATGAATTATGCAAAAACGTCCCAATCTACCTTCAGATTCAGAAATTTATTAGAACATTTATGAGTCCTGGTAAAAGTTTTTTTTATATAAATTAGTAACATAACGGACTGTTTATTTAGGGTTAGCCTATACAGGGTATACTTCTTATTTAGGCTTGTTAAACCATCGTTCCTTCTAGTTGTGCAAATATAATTCAAATCATGTCCATTGGTGTGAGGAAAAATAAGAATATTCATGAAAAAATATTATTGAAGAGAATAAATATACTTTGTGGCAACTAATTTATCCAATTAGTTGCCACAAAGTGGCAATGCCGTTATCGAAAGTAAATATACAATATAAATAAACAAATAAAATATGGTTAACATTCTCTTTACTTATTAATGGGGCCTAAAATAATGTGCTATTAATCGTTAGAACAAAGCGTCTTACTGAATTCAGTCCAACCTTTGACTGTTAAGCTTCTGTTATTTAAAACATGTGTTATGAATAGCCACGATGATAGTCCAGTGACGTTAAGGTTTGCACCGAAATGCTTTGATCAGTCCGCTTTTTAACAGCTAAACTACAAAAGGCCTTTTTTAAAATATTAGTATACATAGTAGAGTATTAATTTTTGTTACAAAAAAAAACATATCCAGAGGAGTAATTTTTTTTAAAAAGGTGTTTCAGGAATGACTACCCACCCATGGCATCTACATACTTTTTATATGTATATCCTTTGAAATGATTATTAAGCAATATAATGCTAAAATTCACGACAATCGGGCAGAAGCGAAGTTATAAAACGACATTTATAGTACGTTGCGCTTCATGAAAAATGTAAGATCTCGCGACTGGGGTGAAACACTTCACAGAAAGTCGTCTTTTCATCTTAAAACATAGGCTTTTGTCGTGAACAATGGCACTGCGATGTTATCTAAGTATTGTCAACATTTTATTAGATAAATTTGTTACTAAGATCCGATTTTTAAATAATCTATTATAGGTCCCCATTAAAATCTTTAACCGCCTTAGTAAACAAAACATACATACATACAAACAAAAGACTTAAATAATAAACGTAATAGATGAAATATACCTTTAACATTTTGTTGTAAGGGAACCCGCCTTTCAATATATCCAGGAGCCAAGATTTCTTGTCGTCAGCACACCAGAGGACCTCATGATTAACGCAATCATCGAGTTTGTAGCGCTAACAAAAGCCTTAAGCGCCGTGAAGAGAAAGAACTGCAGCAAAACCCTAGAATCATGGATAGATAGGTAAAGGATTGCTAAAGGTCCTACTCGACGAAGGTCCTGCTTTCAACAATGAAACCTCACCAATCCTTAAGGGACAGAAGATAGCGTGGCACATGGCAGCGTTCAGTGCCACGACTGAAAACGTCCCCCAGATGAAGAGCAGACCTGCTGGACAGGAGTTATTACATACGACACGCCGGAGACCGACCCCATAGTGATAACCACCAAGGCCACGGAGATATGGCTGAACGGTAAGATTATCGCGCTGGTGAAATTTGTATTGGACGGCCGCAACTGCGTCGAATGGAAAGTACCCGAAATTATATGGAGAAATGGAGTACCGGGGTGCGGCAAGAGTACGTGGAGAATAAATTACTTCCTCCCCGAAACAGACATCGTCGTTGTCACGACGACGGAAGTGAAGAAGGACCTGAGAGAAAAAATTAGCAGCAGATTGGGAGCAGTCGCCGCCAACAGATACGCACAATGGCCTCCGTTCTCGCTAATGGCGTGCAGAATCCTGAGGAACATCGATTTTCTAGACGGATAGCCGATGAAACACTGATCCAACACTTCGGAGCCATTCTGCTTATCTTGCGCATCGTAGGAGCTAATAAGCTGCTGATCACGGGAGATATCAAGCAAGTTTCATTCATCGAAAGAGACAATCTATTCAGGACTATATATCATCGCCCATACTATTTGTCGGGCATCACTGATGAGCGTGTACGCACAGATGCCCCGTAGACGTGGCATACGCCTTTGATATCCGAAATTACATTAACTCGCGCACAGCTGAAACGTGGTAGAATTGATGAAAATAAATGAAATCTGAAAAATTTTTATCCAGTCGGTTTGGTTCGAACAACTTTTTCAAGTTTTTCCAGTCGTTATATCTCAGAAACGGTGGCTATTAGAAAAATGTATTGTTACATTTTTTTTTACCTAATTATGTGATCTATAATTTTTATCTACACTACTTTTATGATATAACTTAACTTTTAGCTGACGATTGCGAAAAACCCTTTTTTTTTCAAATATTGCATCTATGATTTTTTTTAAAATCTATTTAAGATTAAACCATATGACTTTTCAGTTTTCATTTATAACGGTGGATTAAACAATCGTACCAATTTTGAGCTGTATGCAAATCAATGCAACTTCAACGCTATTTTTGGCCTTTGTTAACGAACATTATTTTTCAACTTTCTTTATTCGACTTTTTAATGTTTGTAATCTTAGAAATCTCAAGTGGGTGAACCGATTTTGATGATTCTCTTTTATTTTAAAGCTGATGATTTTCGTGTTGTTTCATTTCAATTCTGCCCGGTTCTGACAATTTGAAGTCGAGATTTTTTAATTGGTCTATGGTAACTTAGTAGTTAGAGTAAGAATTGAATAAGTTAAATTATGACTATTTGAGGCGATATTTTTTACGGAAATACTGTGGAATTCAGCAAAAAAAAAATTCTACTATATATTATATAACCTGGTCGTGATTTTTTTTATGTTACAAGAGGCAAAGGAGCAGATAGCAGGCAGCTAAGTGCCTAGCGACGACCATGGACATCTACATGACCAGGAAATAAGCAGTTGCGTAGCCGGCTTAACGTTAAAGGTATAACAATAGAGGATAATTAATTAAATTAATATAAACATAATTAAAATCATTAGTCGCTTTACTTTATCTCTATTCATTTTTATGTCATTAAATATTAGTTCAACATGAATCATAATTTTGCATTTTACATACAGAAAATAAATTTTCATATGTATTCGAGACACGAAATTTGGCAAGATCTTTCTTCTTTTTATTAATAGATGCCCATTAACAAAAACAATAAATTAAATATTAATTCTATGGGAACACTAACTTGCAAATAACTTTCTAAATACGGATATCCATATGTATTTTTGATCCATTTATAACCATATATATTCTTATTCCTTCATGATTCCTCACTCTTTAAATAAAAAAACTTTGTTGACCATTCGTATAAAAACTTCTCTTGACCAATAATATAAAATTTGCTTGAACGCGGTAATATAAGGTCCGAGTTGAAAAATATTTCAGTGTTAGATAGCCCATTTATCGAGGAAGGCTATAATATCATCGCGGTATAATTGAACCATTTTTGTAATCTCAGAAACGACTGGTCCAAATATTCTTGCAATGTTAGATAGCCCATTTATCGAGAAAGTCTATAGGCTATACATCATCACGCTACAATTGAACCTTTATTAAACTAATTTTACGCAGACGAAGTCGCGAGCACAGCTAATATTTGATAAAACCGGGTGTTACTTTGAAAAATCGTCAGAAAAACGAAAACTTTCGTTACCATTTTGCGAAAATTGCGCCGACGGAAGACTATTAAATTTGGCAAAAATTTAATGGTGACGGTATTTTTGTCGAGTTTCGTTCGGTTTGTGAGTGTTGCCGGTGGTTGACGATGAATTAAGGGGCCGGAAAGTAATCGAAAATCGGACAAAGCTTTAAAAGCAAAAAAACACAAAGAGTTTTTTTAGTAAATATTTACTCGCGTATTTGAAAAGCTTATTGTCATTTCTATGTCCCTCAAATGAGTAGAATAATTTCGCAGCCCATCGCATAAATAGAAGTTCGATTCCAAAGTTAGAAAAAAAAAAATAAGTGGGAATTATCTGTTTCTAATTTGAACTACATATTTATAGGTATTAAGTGAGCGCTATATTGTTCAAAATTAATTTTATTTTCATTACAGAATACAACTGCTATCACAGCATGCGCCCAATCTAACAGTGTATAACTCGAATAGGACACACAATATATGAAGTGACATTAAAAACGTCCTCTCAAGTAAAAGAATAGAGATAGTGAGAGGGAGAGTGAATAATAGAAGTGCTCCTTTGTTTATGATTCAACTTAATTTTAGTTGTTTGTTATAAATTTTATGATCTTAAAATTATAATTTTTATTTTTTTAGTTGTTTGTTTGTGGTTGAAATTTATTACTCTGTTATTATTTTAAGAAAATAAAATATCTGTTAAAACACAATCGCACAACCTGTGACATTGAGGGGGTCACTGAAGCTTAAAAATTACCCTTTAATAGCTTGACAAGCGTCGAGACTAATAATAAACTATGGGACTTCAGTTATCGATGTTTACAGTGCCGCCCTCAATCAACGACTCCTTGAGTTCAAGCGACGTTATCTTACGAGGGCGCGAACATCACCCTCATATGTCTATAAACTAATAGCTCTTCTAAGATCACCATACAGTGAATTGGAATGCTAACTTAAAAACTACTTACTATGCATTATATAAGGACTATTACTCCAATCGTTAGGTTTGAAAAATAGTGGTTGCCTAGAGCGGAGTTTTGAAAAATGGCAAATTTATAGATTTTGATGTGCTCTTTCCGAAATTCGAATTTGCCACTTCGTATTTCTGCCTCTCGTACCGCCATATTAGTAACATGGCGCCTAAAAGCAGTTTTTTGACAATATCTTTTTTCCGAATCATTTCACGATTAACAGTTATATACAAAATTACACTAAAGGCAATTACCTACAATTTATGTGCCTACTTCTTTTTCATAAGGTAGTAAGTATTTTTATTATTTATTTTTCAAAGAGTCAATAAAATGTCCAGAATTTGATCATCAAAATAAAGTATAAATTGCTAAATAAAAAGTACCATAAAAATACAGTTCTGAAAAAAGGTCAGCTTTGTTTGTAATTACAAAATGCGACATGCCCGTGTCGCAAAAAATAAAACTCAAATATTTTCATCCTAAGTACAGCTACATCGACTCGGCACATCGTCTTGAAAATGTTCGTGCTACTGCTAAGCCCACAGATGAGTAAAGTAGTGTTTTTATAACTACGAAAGGAGAAATTTAAAAAGCTACGACCTTATCAAACCGCCCTGTTTCGTTAGTGGAAGCAAAGTAGTGAAAGTAAGAAAGGACATATAGAAAGACAAGATAAAATATATTTACAAGCTGATTTTTTTTTTTTAATAGAGGTAGGCTATTTACAAAGTTCTTAAGACTTTTATAAATAGCCTACCGGATATTTATGATAGTTAGTTTTTATATATGTGATGCCAAAATTAGATCTTGCTCCATCTTAAAATTTATCTCCTGACTGCACCTCATGTCCTTTTGCTCCTACTTCATGTATGTTGTCGGCTTTCGACAGTGATGCTATTGGTTGGTCGGTAACTAAAGCAATACAATCTTTCAATAAACTTTTATATTGTATGTACTTTTCATGGAAACTGTCTTGTAAATCTTCTTCAAAATAAGATAAGTGTAGTTCATTTGTATTTTCAGTAATTTTAAAATGGGTTTGCCTAAAATTTTCTTCTAATATTTCTAAAGCTTCCAGTCTCGTGCTTAAATAAGAGTGTTTTGAGCGAAGTTCCTGGTTTGATTTTTTAAAATTCCTTTCTGATTTTGTTACCTGCGTAAACCACTCATATTGCACCTTCACAAGATTATTGATCGACTCCATTTTAAAATATATTAATTTTTCACACTCAATAACTCGTTAATAGTTAATCGTTATGTATAATATACAAGCTGTGCCCACGATATTGTCCGCGTAAAATTAGTTAACAAAAACAATTTCAATTTTAGCCTGTAGCCTTCTTCGATAAATGGGCTATGTAACACTGAAAGAGTTTTTCAAACCGAACCACTTTCCTGTTGCTGAGATAAGCGCGTTAAAACATACAAACAAATAAGAAAACTATAAACAAATAAGCAAGCTTTATTAGTGATATTTATAGCTAATTAGTAGGGATATAAAAACGAAAGGAGACCGAAAACGAAAGGTGTAATACAAAATCTCGTAAAAAACAGGTTTTTCGATAGGGTCAGGACACGTTTAATTTTACGCGGACGAAGTTGCGGGAAGCAGCTAGTTCCTTATAAAATCGGCTATATGTCAGTAAAAAATCGATATACCAAGTAGTGATTGGATACCTTAACCACGCCTCTGCTGCTGCTGTAAGAGAGTGCAACTCAGATATGCCGCCAGGGAGAAGACGGAGTGGGCACTGGCAATATAAATATCAATTAACTACTAGGTGAGATTAACAGAAAGTTATCTTATTACGTACGCAACGCATGTACATAGCGTGAGGTCACTGTCACGCGGAGAGTTGTGCAACAGGTAGAACCGCGCGGGAGGCGGGGGTGCTGCTTTGTGAGTACGCGTCGCAAACGTAAACTCGCCGCATGGGAACGTAAGGGCACACTTAATCTAATTTTAGGGAAATGCGATAAAAAATTAAGTACCTATTTTTATAACATTATTATTACGTGCTTGGGGGACCACATGAAGGCCTAACATTTTGTGTTCCTAAAGCATAAACCCATCGATATGTATATTCTGCCTATCCTAAGTATACAAGCTTGGTTATTAACCGAAGAGCAGAAGACCAAACTCTAGGTTTTCCCAAGAGCCATGGTATGTAACATAATAAGTGTGAAAAGGTGTTTTCGAGTTTGGAAGACAGCCCTGCGTTCCATGTTACATCAAAAAAAATATACAGGGCAAGTAAAAGATGCACCATAATTGAATCTCGCTCCATCCTACTAATATACGAGAGATAGAAACCCTAAAAAGGAATCATCAAAATCTGTCCACCGAAAGTTTTAAGGGAACAAACATAAAAAAATGCTGTCATATTGTAAACCTCCTAATTTTTCGATGTCGGTTGAAAAGTAGTCGCCTATCGCCTTAGTCCACTCATCGGCAATTAAAAAAAATTACATACTGAAGAATGAAGTCATCATTATACCAAAAAGAATATTATGTATGTACATTATCTTGTAAAATGAAGGTCACCAACATGACGGCTGTAACAGTTGTGTAGACTGCAAATACAGGATTAATTACAAATATATATAAATTAGTAAAATGTATTCTTTGAATAAGAGAAACAATAAAACACTTGGATCAATATCATAAGTTAAAAACAAAAGGAAATGAAGAACAGTTTTACGGGAATTTAACTATTTGTTATCCGGCTTCAAGAAAACGACGAGTTTAGTTTTTTATGTATGTTCACGAATTTCTCCATCATTTGTGAACGATTTTGAAAATTCTTTTTTTATTCGTAAGAGCATACTTCCGAGGTCGTCACATTGCCACTAAATTAGAATAGCTAATTATTTTTTTGTTGTATTAGTTATTATCAGGACGATTGAAGCATTTTTTTTTCGTATAACACACACGGGATGTAGAGAAGCACCTTTCTTTTAGGTACACTTATAAAGGTAATATATATATAAATCCTTACGAGCGTCAACTTTATACAAACTCTATTTATGGTATTTATCTATTGCCGTATTGCACTATATTTTTGGAACGTCAACTATTTAGAGAATAGTAATAATTACATCATTAACAATGACTGCATACACAAATAATTTCAGTAAATCGAATCTATAAAACGAATAAAATTTATAAGTAAACATGGATGTAGATGAAGCAATAACCGTATCAAAATTAAATGTTCAAGATGGACATATCTACATGTTGGTTGGATGGAAATCGAAATCTTTTGAAATGTACATTTACCATAGGGACATCGTCTGGAAAGGAAGATTTTCAGGTAACCGTTTAGCTGGATTTAGCAGAAATTTGCAGATGAGTGAAAATGATTATTTTGCCAACCTTAAGCGATGTCTATCACAACAAAGAGAAGATTACCTTTACGAGTTAAAAAACGGTTTCTTTTACTGGAAACGCAAATTTAACGACTCAATAATAATTGAAGGTTTTCTACCAATCGAGATAGAAACATCACCTAGTATTACCCAATTAGATCTTATTGAGGTATTGCTTGCGCTAAATAGGCATTTGCGTGAAAAATTAAATCGCTTTCAATTTAAGATAAAAAACATGAAAATTGAATATCACAAGTGTTTGGAGGATACACAAGAATTTTTAAATTTAAAAAATAACATGGAAAAGGCACTTTGTAGTAAATTTCTAAGTTTATTATGTTTGAAGAAGAATAAAATCTCAGTGTTGTCTTCAAATACTATCCAGAAAAGCTCAAGAATGTCAGTTATAACATAAACTGCTATATTGTTAATAAAATAATTATTGCTATTTATATAGTCACAGTATATTTATTCTCACTCATTTATTTGCCTTTAAAGTACCTATTATGTTAATAGTTATTAAATTATTTGTGACGGCAAAATACTATTTAAATCATTACACTTTAATTTCCATATAACACGCTGTTATTATAACGACTGTAAAGTCTTAAAGTAAATCTTAAAACGTGATTACATTTTTACGTATTTATTTTAATCGAAATTTAACCCGTTACTTTGTCCGCATTCAATTTCGTGAAGAACCCTAAGGACTTTTCAGAAAATCGCCATATAATATAGAATTCGAATCCATCTTTGTACATCGGTTTGGGGGAGGCAATAGGGGGGGGGAGTATTTGTAATAAAATATTTATTCACGAAGACGATAATTATTTTAAATCAATTTAAAAAGGAAAAATATGGAGATTCTAATAAGGACGACCATCTTCTACGAGGAGATAGTTGAAAAGTGGCTACTCGTAAACAGCAAATTTTCGTTCGAAGATTCACCGAAATGGCGCTGGTGTAGAATGAGTTGATCAATAGCCTTCCAGAAAGGCGCGGTATGGTATGTAAGTAGCAATAAATTGACCAATAATAACCTTTAAAATTCTTCCTCATTCTAATGTGGGGCCGCCCTTAATTGCGAATTTCGACGGACACTTTAATACATTGAGATGACCCTCCTTATCATTCATTCATTATACCGGAGCCAGACATAGCTCAAAGTGTTTGTACATTTTTCGCCATGAAATCCACAAAGTACTACAAAACTTTGTACTGCTACACAAAGTCCCCGACCACACTACATGATCCTGAAATGATCATTCAAATGAACGTATATCTGGTTCCGGAATTAGAAACTCCATAATAATGAAAAATAATATAGCGTCTTACTGCAATGTCAAAATTAAACGTCACATCGATGTGTACTGGAGCGTTTACGTACTGCTTTTGAAATACTGATAGTTCTTTTAAAGGTCTTTATAGCATGCACACAAACGTCTACCAAATCTTTTATACAGTTAACTAATCTCATACACGACGTGCTAGGAATATCAGTATCATTTACGACGTGGAAGAATATCTATTCTAGGAGTACTAACACATACTAGACGTATAGTATTGCCTTCTGGGTAGCTCGACTATTTATTATAAGAAATGACTATAGCACACATTTTATTTCTCTCTTCCTATATTAGCCAGTTCATGAGAGATTTTTATTACTAGTTTTTACCTGCGACTTCGTCCGCTTAAAATAAGATGAAAAATTTTATGATGATATAAAGCTTATGCCTTCCTCGATAAATCGTCTATCTAACACTGAAATATTTTTTCATATCGGACCAGTAGTTTCTGTGATTGCGTTTAAGCAAATAAACAAACGAACTCTTCAGCTATATATTAGTATAGATTAACAAACTCTTTACTTTAAAATAAACGCATATTCAGCTTAAATAGTCTTTCATTGGGAATTTATAACATACTCAATAAAACAGAAATACGACAGTGATCTGAACGTATCCGCAAGGTACCCGGTTCAAACCCCACCACCGTTGGGGTATTGTCGCACCCAATACAAGCTTTTAATTTAAGCTTAATAGGAGGGGAAAAGGGAATATTAGACATACCTTAAAAGTATTCCTAATATTCTTTAAAAAAAAAAAATATTTTAAAATTTTTCGTGGATAGTAAAGGAAGATAAAATTTATTTGGAACCACCTCTGAAGTATTGTCTACCAAACAACAAATGGATCATATAATACACTTATAAAAAAAAATCAGAAAAACCAATTGAGAACCTTATTTTTCTTCCAAAAGAATCCGATGAAAGAACCTCCTTCTATTTTCAAGTTGTTAAAAAAAGTCACTGCAGAATCGAGAATTAAATTACTAATGAAAAATGAATTTTCATCAGGCCATATCAAATATAATAAGTAACATATGTCATAATATGTCATACGCTTGTTAATTGTATTAACAGGTTTCCAAAATATGAATAAATTACATAACGCCTATACACTGTCATTCGAAAAAGAAAAGCCGTCATAGATAATAACATTTTTTGGTATGATTTGGTTATGAATAGAGGACCTGACAGACGTTGTCTTACGCAAATTTAGCCTGGTTATTAGTCAATCAACCAATCTTTTTTGTCTTTTCAAAAAAAAAAATCTTTTAGTGTTAGATAGCCCATTTATCGAAGAAGGCTAAAATTTTTCATAAAATGATCATTCCACTAATATTTTTCACCAAATTTTACGAAGACGAAGACGCGAGCCACGACTAGTACATAATAAACAGATAGATTAGCCGACCAGTCAGACGTCTTCTTGCAAGAAATCAAAAATTATTCCTATTACATCATGAGTCCCTGACTCCCGAAATTGAATTAACTGCATTTCAAGAGCCAGGGTGGGCACCCTTAGATAAGGTACAGTAGTCATTATACTTACAGTAAGTAGACATTTATATATATTAACTTACACTATCGCTATAATAGGTACCTATGAATTCCTATTTCCCTTGATCGCGGCATCACGCGTGAGCGGCTGGACCGATTTCGCAAAATTTTTTTTTTGCTATGTTCGTTAGTCAGGAGAAGCTTCTTATGAAAGAAAAAAATCAAGAAAGTTGCGCAGAAAATACGAAAAATTAAGAATACTTAACCAACATATTATATTATTTCTAATGTAACCTTTTGTCAAAGAAATTCGTTTGAAAATAGAACATTACTTTGATAAAAAGGCGTCGCGTTATAAAAGCGCTGCCGTGTGAACGCAGTTTTTCAGACATATAGGTACTCATATTTGCATTTAGTAGCACGTGTCGTTTTTTCTGGTACCATGCGGACGGAAGGACTCATTTACTGACTGTAAAAGTATTAGGCGTTGTTACGCTTAATACTTTTACACGTTTTAAATACTTCACAATTAATTAATTTTAATAAATTGTGAAGTATTGGTTAATAAATAAATAGGAGACAGTCATTAATGACCTAATAATAGCGAAAGTCAATAGCATAAAGTATGAACCGACAAATAAAGAATGTCACAGAGAAGAAAACGCATGGATTACAAAATGTATACTAACAAAATATAATAATTTATACTAAAGAAAAAAAATAATAATAATATTTTTGTGATATGCGACAATTTATAAAGTGTTTAATTTATAATGTTACTTAGGCACAAATTATGAGATCGTATTCAAATCCTTTATTTTTGCCAGATGGTTTACAATAAAGTCCTAAATATTAAATATAAGAGAGGTGTAACAGTCTGCCATTAGCCATTGCTATCTCAAATTTATTAATATTATGTTGCAAAGTCAAATTTGTAGCTTACATATTTATTGGGGGAACGAAAATTTTCTAAACTTCCAAATTTTTTGTACACCTGCCATCCTTGCCACTGTGTTTATATTTAAAATAAGTATAACTATAACCGAGTAGGCAGGGTTCTATGAGCCCATTAAATGTTCAAATTCATTCGTTTTTTTTTTTTAATTTTTATTACAATTTTTTGATATTTTCAAAATTTCCTTAGGGCACTGAGTGCCCCCGTGTGCCCTCACAAAAAAACCTGCTCTTACTTTATAAATAAATATATACAGAACTATATCACCTTGTAATTGACATGACATAGTGTAAAGGAATTAAAATTTAAAATAATGTATTAAGTGTTTGATAAGACAAAAAAAATCATCTATCTTTTAGCTGATCATTTTAATATTATTATTATTTAATTCTAAGAAATATATATATTTTACTGATGTATGATCGACGTTTATATAAAACAATATGTATTAATTTGTTTCCATGTAAATGACTTGTTAGTCTTTAATGGAAAATAAAGATCTTTAAACCTATAATTCTAGTTTCTAATTTAAAACAGGTGGGTACATTTGACATAATGTTCTTAATAATACGATCAATGGATAAAGCTAAGCTTGACTCTTAAAGCTTAACAAGTGATATCACCCACAAAAGAGGACATTAGCGAAGCTCTTTACCCTAATCAGTAGTTTGACCGAAAATTGGTGTTTTAATATGTTGGTCCATCGATTTTCTTTCAGACGGGCTATATGACCAGCCCATCTCCACTTTTGTTTCTTGCTGTGAGGTAGGGCATCAATAATATTTGTTTTTTTTTTCTTATAAAATTATGTCGTACGTTTTGTATTTTTCTAACTTTTAACAAGAATTAACCACTTATAATTAACTAGCTGTTTCCCGCGACTTCGTTCGCAATTTGCTAAAATTAAACTTGCCAGGGCCCTTAATCGCTGGCCCTATCGATAAATCCGTTCTTTGCGGATGTCTACTAGCCATAAACAAACTTACCAAAGTTTCGTACGCCCTACGGTTTTCTATATTTCGTTATAGGTAACCATTTGCTTATATAAATATAGATATATTTGTATTCTAAACCAATCTGTGTATAAAGCTGGGGAGCTTGTTTGTTTGCTGTCAAAAGTGTCCTGGTACTCCTTCTCATTTTTGACTTCTTGAAATCACTACCTTTTAATTTTAATGATGTTACAAAGAAGTGAACACACAATGATAATTATTAGACTGGCTATCTTTCCCGAATGCTGTATCTTCTGCTACTAGCGGATTAAGCATTTATATATATATATTATATCGAACGCCATCTATTGGAAGTGTTCCGAATTGATACTGCAATTCAGTCTATTTTTGTGGTTCCAAACATACTTTTGATTTTTTTTTAAGTCTTTCCTGTAATAATGGTAATAAAACAAAATAAACAGAACTAAAATCGGTCCAGTTGTTTCTGAATTCTAGCGAGAAGCGAACAGGAATTTATCGTTATGTATATGGATAGATAAATAGATTAATCAGCTATTTTATTTCTAAAATAGGTCATTCACATTATTTGTCCCTTGGGTGACTTTTTCTTCATAAAATTATGGGGTCTTTAAAGGTAAATTGTTTTATATTATTTATTCAACTAAAAATAAAAATAGTATTGTATAATTTGAAATATATTTTCGGTTGTGTTTTTGGTTATTATTGTATTGGGTGCAATACAATGATATTGCATTGCAGTTTAGGTCCTTTTATTTAACTAGCCCGTTGGTGCAGTTGGTAGAGACTCTTCTTTACGCTCCCGGCGTTGTGGTTTCGATTCCTGCCTTGAGACTGAGTGTATATATTTATGTAAAAGTATGTATTTATGTATTTTAAATATATTTTTGCTGGCTGTTACCTATAACCCCGATATTAAGTTAACTGCCTTTGAAACATACCACAGTCTGTTCATAGTCTTATTAATTTACTCATTTACGATAAAAGCGGGCTAAAGAGATTTATGCTTGATATTCGTTTCCATTATATCGGTAATAATAGTGGCCTGGTGCCAGCCTACTTTTATTACTATGGCTTGACAATATATCATCGATTTGAACAATTGTTATAAAATAATGTAAAGTGGGCAAATTTCTTTTAGTCTTTTACTTAAAAGTTTCCGACGGAACTTGCAAAAATAATTAATTAAAATTAAAAAGACCGTTAAGTACACATTTAGATAGACATGTGAAAAGCTATGAGCAAACATTCTTGGCTCCAATTTCCGTTCCCAAAACTATCAACTAAAATATTCTTGGAATGTGTCGCAAAAAGCCTTACATAATATCTATATATAGACGCGTTTCATTTATGAAGAGTTATTTAATCATTCTCTGTTTAATACTCCCTAACAGTACAGTCATCGCACCCGGTGGGGTGCAAGCGTGAGACGGATCCTCACACTCCCGACACACGCAGTAGGTATGCTACTGCTATTGTCGTTCGACCGCGCTTTCATGAATGCTGCTAGTATATCATTTACGCACGACTGACTACGTGCTGGCTCTGTTTCACAAAACCCATGCGACGAACTTAATCATTACTTCAAAGTTTTAATCTTCATAAAGTATTCGCAAGGTGTTTCAGAACAGCTAACGAAAGATCAGCGGTTTCCAGTCTGTGTGTGTAAATCTCTCTGTAAACCAAACAGACTTATACATACCTACTTTCAAGTTCGAGGACGCCCGTCGGCCTTTTGCTACTTTCTTGATGATTCGTAATTTGAATAGTTACTGAAACACTGCACTGCTAACACTGATATATCTGTACGGATTTTCGTAGAAAGGAAGAGATGATATTGAAATTTCAGGTTCAGGCTATACAAAATTGACCTGCCTGTATCAGATAAGCAATTTCTCCGAGAAACACTCCATGAAAAATAGGTGAGATAAATTAAAGAAACAAATAAAAGCACACGTCGCTGTAGAGGGGCACGCAAAGAGGGAAGCTTTGAAATTATAAAAGTTGTGGATTTATTGCTTCCCGTCCGCTCGGGCCAACCTCTGTCAAACGATATATATTTTTTACGAATAAATTTTGGTGCTAGTTTCCTCTGCGTCGTTTTAATAAAACGACGACAATTTTCACAAAACTAGAGTAAGTTAATAGCTTCTTAAGTAGTGTAATCATACAGTATAATTAACATAGAAAACGTAGACCTAGACAGATAAACGAAGGTCAATTTAAACATTTAAGACTTCGCGTCATTTTGAGACTAGTGGATAAAGTCAATTGCCTATACTCGTGTACGCTGAAGGTTGGCTCGTTTTTAAATGAGCCGCCACCGAGATGGAGACATAAGTATGTAGAAATAAATTGTACAATTCCCTTTTTAATTCTATACAAATAAGAACCGCTGAACTTACAGGTCCCACGAGTTAGGATCTAATTAGAAGCAGATAAAGCCTCGTACCAGTGCAGCCTCTCTTGCGGTTTATCCGAGCGCGGCGGACGCTGCGGTCTCGTGTCTTATGTTCAGGCTGTTTACTGAACTGTACGTAGCATAAAGGCATAGTTAAATAATATTGTTATCTATTGCATAGGTACTTTTAGGTTGGGTACTACTACCCCCCACAGTTCCGGGATCATCGAAAGCAAATATAAGGAATATCATAAAAACACATTTATTTATTTCTTTTGTAATACTTTAAACTATTCTTTGTATTACCAATGTTATAGTGCAGACCTAGTTCCAGGCAAACTAAACATTCACATTATCTAAAACAAGCGGACCCGGCAGACGTTGTCCTGCCCGAAAGTTGGCTTATTTTTATATTACATTATACCGCCATCTATTGGTCGCTTACGCCACCGAGCGCCCGCCGCCGGCCCGCTCTGTCTCCCTATTTTAAATCTCTTATATCTTCAAGATATTCATGTTAATGATATGCTGTAAAGGGCAATTTTGATCTGCATAAAATGTACAAAGTATCTAACGTATTTAAATGGATTAGGATTAATAAGGTATTCTTTTAAATAGCTTCGTAAGTAGTTCATTATATTTTTGTAATATATTAAAGATAAAAGTGGTTCCTGTGGGTTACACGTACATTTAGGCAGCGCACATGACGTAAGTGCACGAAAATACGTTTTGTACGACATCTTGCTACTTGAAATTATGTCTTTAATCTTGTATGACATAAATGTATTATACATATAAACCTTCTCTTGAATTACTCTATCTATTTATCTTTGTGGATTAAGTTGCCAGTTTCGGTATTTCCGAACGGATACGGCTTAGGGACCTTCAAGAAAAGAGCATACTGATTTCTCAGGGGCCGGCAACGCATCTGCGATCCCTCAGTGTTACCAGTGTTGTCACTTAGGTGAAAGACGACTGCTCGTTTGCCTCTTTTTATATATTTAAAGGAAAATTTAAAAAACCGCTTCAAAATTCGTTGCGTATTTTTAAAGATTTACGCAATACTTGAAAACTCAGTTTCGCTTTTTAATAAATGTACTTCATCACACACTTATTTTCCACTGGTTGGTCTTAGCGTTATGATATATAGCCCATAATAGCCTTCCTCGATAAATGACCTATCTAACACTGAAAGAATTTTTCAAATCGGATCTATACTTCCTGAGATTAGCGCATTCAAAGAAACAAACAAACAAACTCTTCAGCTTTATATATTAGTATAGACGAATAACTTACTAAAGCTCCAATATGTAATTGTTTCTAGGATTTCGTACGCAGCTGCGTCTTGCGTCCATCCATTTCTGCGTGGCGTGCAGTTTTTAAAAAGAAGACTACATTGGGCTCGCGCTTCGTATGCACTTCATCGGGGTCGTCCGGGTCGTCCGTAGGGTTTCGTAACTTAATATTATGGGCGTTGGCTGAAATAAACAAATACAATACAATTCAGTCGCCATGAAGTCTGTTAAAAACAAATATCATAATGACACAAGTCACCAATTATTATTTGTCATAACAATAACCGTCGATTTAAAAACCTATCATTTTCCGATAATGATGAATGTGACACAGCAGCGGTTGACGCGCATTTTGTCGACAGTCAAATTCCCTGTCAGCACGCGCGATATCGTGACAGGTGCAATGCTGCAACAAATAAACATATACTCCATAAACATATCCCAAATTATACCAGACCCTGGCTTATTATTTAATAACCAAATCAGACATATGACACGGACGCCTAACACCTTCTATGCTTCGTTTAAGGGGGCCAAAGTTAAACGACACAAAAGTACAATGATCTTTCTGTAGGAATTCATCCATAATTAAGAGTTGAATTTGAAATTGTTCAGAATCATTTGTCTTTACTCGTTTTTTCAAATTCCACTAATCTCCTAAAACATTCCATCCGGCCATAAATTTTCATTCACAAAGAAAATGCAACTTAACGTGTTATGCTATAAGGGAGGTACAATTGTCGTGGACTTGTACCTGTGTGGCACACGGCACTTCATGGGTCGGTAATAACTCATTCCGTAGGCAATGAGCGCAACCCCATTGGACCGTTATTGCAAACAATGCTGTCATTTTAAAAAAACACCTCTTTTTATTTATTGGCTCCAAAATTTTAGTGTTTCTAAGTTGCTCATCATTTCTCCATTCTTGAAAATCTTCTTTTGTTAAAGACGCCATTTTTATGAGGAAATAGGAGGAAGCCGGTTTAAATCCTTTGCCACAAAAATGAGCAGTAATTTAGGATTACTCGCATCCGTGCCCTTCATGTGTTCGATTATGTCCTCAATGTTCTTACTCCATCTTTTTCTCTTTAGGCAGAGCTTCGAACAATATTTTTTTAGCACATAATATTTTTCCGTAGAGAAAGACGTGTCACATATTCTACTAAGACTGCTTTCATCCATTATTTTATTGTAGATGAATGAAAGAACCTCGTTTATTATTTATTAACTCCTTTGAAAGATGCACACTTTATCACATTAAAGATCATTGACAGCGGCCATCTAAAATTACTAGATCACTTTAAACATAAATTTTAGCTGACCTAATCATGTATAAACAGTTTTTGATTAATTAAAAACAATATTCCGCTACGGTAACTCTGTCTCATATAAGATCGCCATGAAGTGGCGGCAATGTTGTAACGTCAAGTGATGGTATTGTTGTCGCGTTTCGTTCGGTTTGTGAGAGTCCCCGATGGCCTAAGTCCTTCGTTAAAAATCGGCAACGCATCCGCGAGCCGTCTGTCGGTGCAGATGTCCGTGGGCGTCGGTAGTCACTTAATTTTTAACTTATTCAGTTTATTTAACAGGCCCGGGGATTATTATTTTTAAATATTAATTATGCACTTAATTCTCTTAAAGATTGATTGTTTGGAAAATTATGAATTATATACTTAAATTTCGCTCATATTTTAATTGCTTTATTACAAAGATTTCCGTCATTCGGGATACATCAACGTACAATAAAACAAAACATAATAAATAAATTTAAAGAAAGAAGCAAAAAACCTTCCAGCTCGCAACAATGGCGCCGCCCACCTGCGCGACATCTACTGCGGACTGTCGCTCGACCAAGAGGAGGTATTCCGCACTTCCACCATCGAGAGAACACTCGAGTGAGTATTGCACTGATTTAATAATAATAATAAACTAACTACTTTAATAATATTGTTTACAGACGATACTGCCCGAGCCAGATATAGCTCAAAGGGTTTGTACATTTTTGTTCTTGAAGTCCACAAAGTAGTACAAATCTTTGTACAGCTACACAAAGTCCCTGTCCACAATACATGATCATTAAAATGAAGCTATGTCTGGCTCCGGCATAACAAAATGAATTATCTCTGTGATGCGGTGAAAACGATGACCCATCTCATGTCGCGCCCTGCAAGCTTTAACACCTGCACACAGGAGGATTCAAAACTGCTTGGAGTTGAGCCGCTCCAGCTTTGTTCTTTATAGTCAACATGCAAATACATTAAAGTCATTTTTGTAGGAACTATTTTACAACAGAGGCCTACGAGTTTCTTGCTGATTCTTCTCGTGGCTGAACATTTCCGAATCAGTGGTAGTTTTAAAATATTTGACGATTCAAAAGAGATTGTAAAAGTCTACTTGAATATAATGTTTTTTTTTTGGTTTGATTTAATGAAATTAAAAATCCGAATTTTTCTTCTCGTAACGCAGTCTTCGAATTAAAATTTTACCATTTTGTTAAACTGTATATTATAAGTGCGTCCCAATAAGCGATCGCAATGTTTTTAAGAGTTAATTCAGAGATTTGACGTTGGACGAAGTTGTGATCGTAACGGTTGCGGCAAAAACGTCGAGCTGACGCTAGTGCCAATACTCCGGTCAAATGTTACCCATAGCCAGAGCGAGGAAGTTGCCAAATTCTGACTTATAGTTACGAAACGCAGAAGCCAAAATTTGTCGTATGTTTTATTTTATTTTTGTTAACACGGAATGGACTTTTATTTCTCGCTGCATAGTAGCATGCGAACCGAACTATTGGCAATTTTATTTTTAAGCTAGAAATAAAAAGGGACAAATTTTAGCACCATCAATGTATCGCGTCTGTGTTTTCTCTCTTTTGATGGAATCGGACAATATGGAATTTACAACAAGCTTATTGCTTCCAGCTTTAATACATTACTTTCCTTTTGAATTATATCAGATTATACTACATTTTCATTTCCAACTTTATATTCCAACTGTAATCTGCAAGTTCGCCCGCTTGAATTCAATGATTTTGTAAAATTACAAAACTGTTATTCATAAAGTCACTTTCCGAATAACCTTTGTAGAGTCTACCTTCTGATGATGCTTCGGTGTTGTTTCTCGAAATCAAATAAAGTCAAACGATGTTTTATTCAAGTAAACTTTTTCAAGCTCTTTTGAACAGTGAAATATTTTTAAAGCTACCACTAATTCGGAAATATCGAGCCCCGAGAAGAAACTCGTTGGCCATGTTAACTATGTAGTACACATCTGGAGCGAATAACTGTGTTTTTAACATGTCGTTTAAATTTTTCATAATATATTTATATTATATAAACAGTCTACATATTATATAAAGTATAAATTAACGAATAGGTACACGCGCCCACATATGATTTTTGTATCCTACCCAGAACGGAGTCACAAGTTTTTCTGTCTGCAGTTTGCCTTCGTTCATATCGCTACCTCTTCCTCGGCCTACCTGGTCTACGGTGGCCATTGATGGGACTCCATATAATCGCAACATTGGCCCACCTTTGCGGGTCCATTCATGCCACATGCCCAGCCCATTCCCACTTGAGCTTTGCTGACTTTTTTCCCACATTCATTATTATTATTATATTTATTTATTATTACATCAGCCATTATTATCTATATTTATTTATATAAGTAAAAGTTCACTTAACACGAAATCTCGAAAAGCGAGGGACGTACAAAAGTGAAATTTGGCAGGGAGACAGTTGTTAGAAATCAATACGTCACCAATAAATACGTAGTGATCGCACATACATTATTATGATAACATGATTAATTGATTATGATAAAGAGCAGTAAATTAAATAACTAAATAGTCTTATTTGTTTATTTAAACGATTATAACACAAAGAACCGCATGTGGCTCGCGAGCCGCAGTTTGCCAACCTCTGGACTATGCTATTGTTTAAGAACTTACTCTAAAATACTCGTATTGCAACTTTAATGCAATTTGGACATAAATAAAAGTACATTCAATGAACTAAATGGAGTAGTTTTTAATTTCATTATTCAGTTGATACAAAATATCATTATACTGAGTGTTCATCATTTAGAATTTTTGGTCGTAGACTGATCTTGTATTTGGTATTATTATATAGTTAAGGAATGAGCATTAAAAAATAATAATAATCTTAAGTATATACTTCCAGTCTCTCTTAATGTTTACTGAATGAATTAACGAAAGTAAACTTTAAACGACAAACTTTAACTTGAGTTGGTTTATTTTATAAAAATAAAGATGTCTAAAGAATAACGAGGGTCGAGGGGCGAATACCAATGTAGATTATATTATTTATATACACTTTTTCATTACCTGTGTATGTCCCTGAATAGCCGCTAAATGATGGAACAATATTACGATTGCCATGAATTTTATTGTGTTTGATGGTTATATTCGTATTTATTTCGATTGTTATGTTAATGGCTGCAGAGTCTGGTAATATATAAATATTTCTATCAATTGAATTTGTTATTAGCCAATGTACAAAAATATGGAGAAGGTTATTATATTATTATTCCGTATAGATCATAGATAAATGTCTTGTTTCGTTCGTAATTAATGACACTTATGAATCGCGTTTCTTTCGAATTATCTATCAACAAATTGTTTGTTACGGTCTTCATAGACCTCCTATGTGCAGGTCGAGAATCCAAAGGAACAGAACCTTGTACCTTAAAAAGTGTAGCCCTTTATAGTTTCGGAACATGACACGGCGGGTTTTTGGGCGTAGAACTAATCGCCTCGGCTAGTTTGAAACGTACTAGTCTTGTATTCTTGCCAGATGCGTTGATGGTGTTTTTAGAAACCAATTTCGAGTATTGTATCTGTTTATAAGATTCTCAATAGCTCAACGGTGAAAGGTATGGACTAAAATGTACAAGGTATCCGATTGAAGTCCCGTTGCTGCCGGGGTATTGCCGCATCCACTTCTGACACAGGCTTCTAATTTAAGCTTAATAGGTATCCCCTATATGGCAATATTAGACATACCTAAGAAAATTTTTGTAGTATTCTTTAAAACAATAAATAACAATAATAAAACTCCTTTGTATTTATCTCGGCAATAAACATGATGAAAAATTTTATAAAAAATAGGTTTATAATGTTCATTTTTAAGAAAATTTTCAAAGTGAAGTTAAAGAAAACGTCGGATTTCAGATTCATTTGATTTTTAGTGTTCCGTTTTCTAAGTAAGAAGACCTTTATTTTTATCAAAAATAAGGTTATAGTTGATTAATGAATTCCTTTGCTCAAATACGTTACAATAAAGAAAAATATAGATCATAGGTCATAGATAATAATTTAAAAAATTTGAGCTATTAACATTCGAAAGTTAAATAAAGTTTTTTAAAGTGTTCAATATTTCTTCTTCTTTCTTTTAAAAAAAAACGACTTCATATTGACCATGCGGAAAGAAAGTCGTACGAGGAGTTCGGAGGAAGAGAAGGGGAGAAGGATACGCGGAAGCTTGTAGTTTCTAAATACTTTTTTTTTTTTTTTTAATTTTGGGTTATACGCCTTTGATTAAGGATGTACTATAAGAAATCCATCAAAATTTGTTTACAAATAGTGAGAATCCAGTGGTAATAACCTACATATTAAAGAATACTCCAATTTTTATGTCTTTTGTAATGCTCGTAAAGTTAACAGTTTTTGTAACTTTCCAAATGTGATTAGTAATGTTTAATCACATGACTTTTATCATTATATTACTAAGTGTTGAATTATATCTATCCAAATAACGGACACGTTCTCAAATACCAAGACGATATTATATTAAATCACATCATCAAATTTCACATTAGAAAATAAACACTTCTCACCTCTTTATTGTTGATACAAAACACACGAATGTATCACTGTGTCCTATGTTAGCAATTTTTACACGGACTTTCAACAAAATGGCTGACTTGTTGGTATCTTATCTTCAATATTTTATCGTTTGCTTGAAATCGTTATCAGCGATGCGGATTGCTAGTGAAAGCGATATACGTAGACGAAAATGTTTTATTTTTTTAAACTATGATATTATAATTTATAAAACTTGTTAAAAACTTAATAATATTAACTTTATTAGAGAAGTACGGAATAAGTTACAAGATGCAGTAAATAATACTCGTCATCGGGTTTTAGAAATAGGTAGCCAGCTAACTTTTTGCTTGCTTACTTAGCTTCTAACTTTTCTTAGGCCACTAATGGAGCACCATGGAGCAATCAATCTACTAACAAAAGTATAAAAAATATGTACATAATATATTATATGAAGTTTACACAAATTATCCATACCGCGGTTTATTTGAAATGTTTTAAAATATTACTAAAATTAATATCAATAGTGCCTCTTTAGTCCGTGTATTTGGTCTTATAAGACAGTTTCTAAAAAAGATTAGTACATTATTGCACATTTCACTAAGTTACACATTCCGGGATACACGCTTTTAATTATTAATTTTTTAAAGCAAATTCCATGTTTTATTTTAAACTTGAAAAGAAACTCCTAGAAGATATTTAGATTTAAGTCGCTTTAATAAATCGCTAACAATGTTACCCCATCGCCTATTTGAAGAGATTACGTAGGCACAGATGTTTTCGTATCGTTGCTATTTTTGTTCTGAGAATAATTCCAGATTTCTTTGTTATCAATGACTCAATCATCACCTAAATACAAAATATGCAACAATTTATCTATTAATCAATAAATAAAATGATCATATTTTTCACGTCATTTTATTAATTAATCCAAATGATGCCACTCCCTTAAGAACGATAAGAGGATTTAAGGGAATGTTTTCATATGACCTCCATACTCACGTCGTTTGAAAGCTTTTATTAGGTGATCTAAGAAGATATTTTCAAATAATTATTTCAAAACTTAATAAAATTGGTAATAATACAAAATTTAATCATAGAAAAGAATGATTGCGTAAACCTTAAAATATTATTAGAAAGTAAACTTAAATATCTAAGATATAAAGTATACTTTCCTCAAAACAATAGACATATTATTTTCTAAAAGGGTAGTAAAATCCACTAAGCCCGTAGGGACAGTAATCCGATGCGCGCCATCTAGCGCCGAGAAGGATAATCACCTGATAATTGACGTTGAGCGTACGTTGACGACAAAACGCGCACGCGGGAAATTGTTATAAGTAGCGCCATTTTCATGTATCGTATTGTCAATTAATTGGAGTTTATGGTTAGTTAGCATGTTTTTTTGTTAAATTTCTGTTCAATTGTTTAAAAATGCTTTCATAACTTTGCATTATTGATTTTTTTATTAATATTTATCCCATTTTTAGGGTTTCGTAGTCTTACAAAGAACCCCTATAGTTTCGCTCTGTCCGTCCGTCCGTTTGTCATTGTGAATAAATGCATACAATTTCATAGAGTTATGTACTGCGTATAGATTTTCTTTTTAGCATCTTAAAATAGTATTAATGTTACATTTTGGGGATTGCCCATACATGTATAGTGGAGATTTCTTAAACACCTTTTTTTATTACGGGTGCAATTTACGAGTTATTTTGACTTTCATAGTGTTTTGCAAGGTGGTACCCCCTGGGAATTCCAAAGTAATAGATGTGGAGACTTGAAATGTTTCATGTTGATAAAACATCAAAATCTCATTATATAGAGCGAAATCAGGCTTTTTGAAGTTATTTTAGAAATACTTTTATTGTCACAAGATAAGTCCCATAGGCATGGGTATAATTAAAAAATTGATCTCATTATATAGAAATAAGTATATGAAAAGAAGTTAAACAAAAAAAAAAATTGTCAACCTGAGATGCGAACCAGTGCCTCAAAAGTAATGATCCATTGGTCTCTTAAATACACTATGGCTACAGTAACTTACAGAAGAGTAATAATTATATTCATATGAAACAAGCTTGGTTTTATGTGATTGATTTGTTACCTTTATTTCTGTAATAAGTTTATTGTTTTCTATTTAAGTTATTTAACAAATACCTTCATCGCGTATCCCATACGAATAACTCTTCTATGTAAGCGTATCTTGACACGCACTTGGTCAATTTATTTACGTTAGTAAGATTGTAAAAGAGCTGAGTGCCTACTTTATTTTACAACAGCGATCGGCAACGAGAGGCCCGCGGGCCACATGTGACCCGCGACACGTACCTTGTGGCCCGCGCCTGTTTTAATGATGGCAGTGTAATTCTTATAAATAGATAATAATTACATTAACCGAACGCAAAGTTTTATTGTGATGCAAAATAATTTAACGTTATTAATATCGCATACAAAAATAGACACCTTTTTCCAAATAATTATTTTACAAGTGTGTCCCGCCAATATCTAATTACTTAAGGATTAATTAAGCCCGTCTGCTTTTCATTTTTTAACTATACGGCCCTTGCCCACTAAAAGTTTGCGGACCTCTGCTCTTCAATAATAGAAAGGAATGTGTAAGCTTATATAAATTTTATATCTTACATTGTGTGAGAATTACATTTAAGGTAATTATAGTTGTTTCAATGCACTTATTAGTTATTGTTATTTTAACACAGTAGGTATTATTTGATTTCACGTACACGCGCCGCCACGTGCCGCCAATCAATATAAACGAAGGTCTCACTAAAGTTAAATTGTTTTGACAGTAATAATTTGATTTTTGAAGCAATTTAGTGAGGGGCATTATCAAAAGAAATTTGGGCCCTGGTAAACGAATTATTATTAGTGGAAGGCATTTCAATTTGGTCAAGTTATATTTACATTTAGAAAATCTTAAATATACGTACGCTGAAAATTGCTTTTAATGAAGCTCTGTGGAAGCGTTAAGAGAATATTATTATTGTAAAAACTTTTGCCTGAGCATTTGCAGGAGATGGCTTCTCTTATATTATCTCCTCTGTTTCTATTCTTTCCTACTTCTTCATCTTTTATTTTGCCATGATTATCTTGAATGTTTCTTAAATTAGCAAACCATTTCATTTGATACCCACACTGTGAGATTACGTAAATAATTGGTCCGCCTTTTTGGGAACCCGTCAAGATCTGTTGCGAACGTAAGTATATTACCTTCAGCTGACCATGCATTGTCAAACAAAGTAGACTAAAATTTCGTTACAATATTTAACCTGCACTAACAAGTCATGTTGGAATAGCTCGTAAAAGATGTTATTTCACACGGTAATTTGTTGACACAACACAAACCCAAGTTTGGGAAACGATCAGACCAATGTAGAAGGTTCATTTAGCGACTCTTTTGTAGAAGACTTTATCATTTAGGAATAATAGGAACTAGAAAATGCAAAGCAACCTGGATAGTAAGTCTATTACAAAATTATTTAGATAATTTTTAATTAATCGGATCAAGTTAACGCATGTTTGTTCCCGGTAAAAGGGTGAAGAAGTTTCAACACTATACAATAATCTGTACACACACATTGAATGAAATGACTGTTGACAAAAAATTAAAAGAAACGATTAAATGAAATCAAACTGTGAGTAGTTGGTGATTATTAGATTGAAATTGAAATTGGAAATTGTATTGTCTTCATATATCCGATTATATAAGATATTTTATGTAGCCTCTATCCAATCACAACTAATAAATCGGTGAATATTACACAATAATTAACGTAGCGAATTACTTACAAGCGTTAGGCTGCGTACATACGGAGTGGTTCATCAACTGCCGCGCCGCGTTTATGGAATCACTACTTAAATGTTTACTCATTGACTCGCGATCATTGTATGATCTTTTATTTCTTTACGGGGCGTAGTGAGAAATTGGAAAATAGATGCTAGCTCCTTTTAATACAGATTTAACCTCACATTATTGCTTTCTATTTAAATCCGTCCAGCGGTTTTTGAATGTTAGTGAGACTAACGAACAAGTGTAAACTTTATTTGCAATAAAAAATATTTATATTAAAAGAGCATACTCATCCTCAAAGGCCGGCAACGCATCTGCGAGCCCGCTGGTGTTGCAGTTGCCTATGGGCGTCGGTAGACACTCAATTGAATACCGCCTGCTCGATTGCCGCTTGTTATATGTGATAGGATGGCGTACATCTCAATTTATAGTCGCAAATAACAATGAGTCGCTGAAATGTATGCACTCGTATAACTCCCGAACGACTGCACTAAATTCGATTATTTCTTTTTTGTTCTGTTCGTTATTGTCCGTACAAAGTTTGTATAATAAAAAAAGAATGGCAAACCGAAGGCGAAAAGGAATAAGAACGGAACGAATAGAATGTAGTTAAAAGTAAGTAACCCAACGTTAGGACAGGACAACTTCTGGCTGGTCCACTAGTCATAGCATAACACCAGACATTACAAATTAATCTTATTTTCTAGTTCTTAGGCAAAGGAATCCGCTCAAAAGGGTACTATTTATCGGAAAAATATTTTATGCACGAATAAATCTACTTCAGATTGGACATACCTCCGACTCTCGCTCCGAAAGGTCTTCAGTACAGTTATACTGTCCCCGGCCACATCATTGAAATGATCATTCAAACGAAGCTATGTCTGGCTCCGGCATAACAGTAATGAGAACTTGTAGTTCTGGGAGTTATTTTATATTATACTAGCTGTGTCCGCATCTTTGTTGTCCGCATCTCATCTCTGCGTAAAATTAGGTACAACAAAATTAGATTAAATTTTGGCGTGATGACATATAGCCTTCCTCGATAAATGGGTTATCTAACACTGAAAGAAATTTTCAAATCCGAATAGTAGGTCCTGAGATTAGCGCGTTTAAGTAAATAAACAAACAAACCAACTCTTGAATTTTATATATTAGTATAGACTAGTTCTTTTGCGCGACCGCATCCGCATAAAATTAAAATTGCCGAGAGCCCTTAGACCTTAACCAGATAATTAAGTTAAGCGTACATAGTATAAAATGAAGTCATTTCCCAGCGTTGTACGCGCACATCTTTCAAACTACGCAATGGATTTTAATGCGGTTTTCAGCAATAAACAGAGCGATTCAAGAAGGTTTATAATAATAAGGATTATAAGAATACCTCCTATTTATATAAAGTATTTTCCGAAAATTAAGATTTAAGATTTTTTTAATATTTGCGTATTACAAACAACAATTACAGAATATTGTATACGCCTACACATCTTTTACGATCTATTTTTGGGCTAGGCGAGTTCGTTGTACGGATTGTAGGCTCGCAGTTCAAAGCCCAAGTGTGACAATAACCTCATTACAGACATTTTGCGCTTGACTTTGCAACGTTTGTCCAATATTAGTCCTTTGTTGATAAACATCCAGAAATAATCAAACCATATCAATAAAAACTTATGAAAGTTGGAACGAACATGCCGGAATTAAAATTATTATTATGATATGCGTACTTTTAGGTAATAATTAGTTAAGATCTTTTTCGTTATGGTGTATAACTCACAATGATGACACCTATAGAGGAAAAGAAAGATGAGAAGGTATGTAAAAGAGACAATTAGACATATTTTTAACAATTATTTCATAATTCCCAAATTTTCTTAGCAAAGATAGCTTAGAAAAGTTATAACTTTTAAGTTAAAGCCAGTACTCTATTCATTCAATAATATTTTATTTAAGTGTTGTATATAATTTTATCATTAATGTATGCAAGACTGTGGACCCCCTGCTGAGTACAGATCTATGCCCAATTGAGTAGTTGTCATTTGTAAAAATAATGAGAATTAAACTGATTATAACTTAGAATATTTAAAAAACCTGAATTCGTCCTTCATTACTTTTCCTATAAAGGAAATTTACAGTAAAAGTTATTGTCGACATCTACATATATATGGTATATTACTTAGCTATGACTAACTTATAACTTAGTTATGACTAACTTGTAGTCGTACCCCGCGACTTTGTCCTCATGATTTCAGTGATTTTGTTAAATTTTGAGGGTTTTCATTATTTCTGCGCGGAACCCTAATTGTTTTTCTAAAACTACCTTTAACATTACCTGTCTTCTAGTAAAAGATCCATCGAAATCGGGCTAGCTGTTTCGAAGATTACCTGGAACAAACAGACCAATTTTTTAATTGCGTGTTTGTTTTAGGTATCGTGTATAAAGTGATAAGCAATTAGTAAATAAATTTACAAATTCTGCAATTTTATTTATATAAATACACAAACCCTTGACTCTATGGTTCCTCCCTCTGCAACGCGATGGACCCTGAACCCGCACGGTGAATCCATGGAATGCCAAGAATTTCGTCTCTCCCTCTGTGTATATATTACTATATAATATTCAAGGTAACCAATTGATTCCCAATCCTTTTCCTCATTCCAGTAATCGTTATAAATATAAAAATAATCATCAAATCATAGATGTGCAGCACCAGTACTAAAATTTAGGGTTTAATACGAGATAGCGTTTGACCCAAACTGCATAATATGCAAATTCTGTAAGAATTTACTGCGATCGTAAATACGTAATTTATTTTAAGATTTCATATCGACATCCAAAACATTGCTACATTACAGGAACACAGATACGCATGTCTTTGAAGATTTGTATCATAAAGATCTTCTGATATATAAAACGAAACTGAAGTCTGTTGCTATATAGGATGGTGTGCGAATGGCAAAATTTTTATAAAATATGCATTATTAATACATTAAATTAAACCTCACGCACATCAATGCCAAACAGTTTACACACACATATGTACACACTTACAAATTTTACTACAAGATTGTGTTAAAGCGCAGACATAACAATGTCGTTGTACAAAAAATTCAAATTTTGTATTGTCATTTTAAAAAGTATGTACCTTATGCTGGAGCTAGATGTAGCTTTATTTGAATGATCATGTAGTGTGGCTGGGGACATTGTGTAACTCTACAAAGTTTTGTAGTACTTTGTGGAATTCAAGGACAAAAATGTACAAACACTTTGAGCTATGTCTGGCTCCCGTATTAGAATATAGTATAAGCATAGCTTGAATATGTATCACACGACCTCGGAGCCTTCCTATATAAGTAACTCATATAGTATTGTGTATTTTGTTACGTGTTCGATTATTTTCAATATTGTAACTAACTATACTTTATTTACAACTTATAGTATTTTATTTTATAAAAAAGAATATCCCACCACAAAAATTTGCATGTTAAATGTTCCCACGACGAAACCATATGGCTCGTACTGTCAAAAAGTTATCAGACGTCTTTTAGAGGCAAGCCTCAAACTCTACAAATCGCTACTCTACATATCGTAACTTCACTGATTCTACACCTCAGTCAAAGTATATGTATTGACCAAATTTATTTACTGTTCATTACATTTCAGTTATACAATAGTTCTTGTAGTAACAAAACATCCGTCAAGCTAAGGTATAGAGTCATTAGACTTTACTTGAGTAAAAACAAACGAAACATGGGTTATACGTAAAATATTCTTTCGTCTCGACTTAGACAGAACCATATTGAAAGAGGGTAGAGAGGCCTTTTCCCTGCGTTGAGAAAAAAGTAGGCTCTAAATAAATAATAATAATAATACAGTAATCCCCCCTAAAACACGATACTTTTGTTCCGCGTTGTAGGAGTGTTATCGTACAACGCGGTTGTGCGATCCCATACAAATGATTCACGTTTATCTTTTCTCGTTAAAAAGAGAATATTAAAAAAAATAAATGCTGTGACTGAAATATACGTATTCTGTTAAAATCAACCTAAGAAGATTTTATATAAAAAACTTAATTTTTGCAGTATCTGAAGCAAGACCCGTGTATTACGAGGAATTGAAATCGCGTAATATGAAAATGCCTTATGAGAGTACCGTGTTATAAGTGGGATTACTGTACTGTATCTGTTATGGATAATTTTCGAATGGGGAGGTCATACTACAAATTAAAACCTTCAAAATATATCAGAATCGTTGAATTCACGCGGGACTAAGTCGCGGGCATCAGCTAGTATGTGATAGAATCAAAAGATTTAAGCAGTAATCTTTTACTGTCTGGTATAGATTGCTTCTTTTTAGCTATAAAAAATTAACTTACCAAGTTTCAAAAAAGAACTTATCGTTAAAAACTGCATTTTTGAATTCCCCAGCTGCACTGCGTGTTGAGTTTTATACCTGCGAAATAGAATGAAAATTATCTCTAGTTATTAGTGTCCTCTTGTTCTATTTCACCGTAAAAGTATAATTTAAAATAAATAAAAAACCTCTCGACAGCTCAACACCAAAAACATGGTCTGAAATCTAAAGTTAAAACCCCAACCCTCAAGTTGCATACTCCGAGAATGTACTCGTTAAGTTATTAATCAAAAAAAAGTAATAGTACGTAATTTACCATTCGGATTCAGCGATGAAAATGAATTGTTTTCCTCGCACAGATTTCATTTTAATATAACTTAATTAATCGAACATACTGAGCAATTATGCAGCCAATTTATGAGAGCAAATTTTAATGTGAGCTTATAGTGTTTTAATTGGTAGGTGTTTTCATAATGTGTAGTTAAAAAATCAAGCCTTATTTTTCGGAAACTTGACTACGGTGTACTAATAAAATACACACTTTTTGTGTAACCTTTCCTCATCATGATGATGCTTAGGTTTGGGGGCGGAACTTGCGTAGATGCATAAAATTCAGTGATGACTGATATGCTTTGGTGGTCGTTTTTCTCCGTGAATTTATCCAGCTTTAGGTATTTTCAATGAATCGATTTTATTCCTTGTCTTGTCTCTAAAGTATTTATAGGACATTTATCTGGGCCTTAAATGTACTATCGCACACCGCACAACAAGTCTTGCTCGACTATACCTTCCGCTGTAAGGTATAGTGCTAGCAAGACTTGTTTCAACAGCCTCTTCATTTAATAATCTGAACTCAAAGAAATTATTAAACAATTTTTTTGAGTTTCCTCATTTTTCTGATTTTGCGATACTATAAAATATCGCCCTAGGCCCCCTTCATATACTATATGGGGTAACTCCGTTTTTCTTCCGGCAGAATTTTCTCCTACTTACATATATCATATATTTTGGACAATTCTCACAATATTTTTATACTTTATACCTAAGTACATACTTATGTGTTATTCTGATTAATAAACTATATTATTGTAAAGTTTTATTAAAATCGATTCAGTAGTTTTTCCGTGAGAGAACGTTAAATATACATCCATACATCCGTGTGTAGTAGTAGAAAGACAAAATAATTCAATTTGAACATGTAACGTCAGACAGCTTTTGCCTCCGGCCCCCCTTGCCCGCTGTCACAAAATATCATATTTTGGTGATACTGTCCCTATCTCTCCTTTAACGTATGACGTAATTTATGAGTGACCTCTTCCCATGGTTATCCGAAAAGGAAAGCCTGAGTCGATCAATTTCTATAAAAAAAATTCTTTTATATTTTGTTCCTCAATGTCATACGTCACTTTTAGCTGTCGCCTGGTGCTCTTAATGTTTCTAGATACTTCCTTTTTATCTGGTTTATAAAGTTACAAGCAGACATGTTCGTCTCAAATCTGCGTTTTATTATTCACACACACACTAAATGCACTTGGTTAAATTAATGATATCCAATCAAACGTTAAATCGAATTCTTGACTAAGTTTTTAATTTGTTACGGTACTTGAGAAGTTTTTACCGTAAGTTTAAAATAGCATCAAATCACTTTGCATAGATAATAAAATGTTATCGATGCTTGAAATAATTTTTGTGTTTAAGGGTGCGTTCAAACATAACGTGACCTAATCTGCCGCCCATTGTGAGCAAGCCTAATTTAAATGTGAAATCAAACTAATTTTTTTTTCACGCTGCTATGACAACAAAATCTGCTTGTTTACATACACACTATGTGTGACGGATTATTCTATACATAAATAGGGGGCGTTTCGAGTCTGCAGTTTTATAGCGCTGATACGCTATAGTGTTAGTCACAGATCGTAGAAATAATATTCTTGTGACCTAAGGTTCAAGTGGTATTCTTTGATGTGACTCTCAGGGCCCGAAGTATAAAGGGCGACAAGTTCAAATAATTGGCCCTAAGAGCCGTTGGCTGATAATACGTATAATTTGAATGCAGCCTAAAAGTAGAGTTTTTAGAATTACGTAGCAAAATGAATACTACTATCTGATCCGAAATTTATATTCGTCTATTTGTATCTACTTTTAGAATGTAACATCTTTGTTTTACACTGTAATTACAAAAACAAATAATAATCAATTAATGATTTTAATTTATATTGCAATTTAACTACTGATATATTTAGGTATACAACACTTCAAAATTAGTATATTTTCTTTCGTAATTCTAATAAGTGTGATTAATTGAAACAAGGAGTAGTAAAGCCTCAGGGCCGGCCCTACCACAGGGTAAAAGGAGCGGCCGCTCCAGGCGCCGAATTCCAAGGAACTCGTCAGCTAGGGAGGACTCTTAATATGCGATTATCTTAAATATATTTTATATAAAAAATTATATACGGGAAGAATAAGGAGGCACCGTAATTGGATCTCGCTCCATCCTAAAATTCCACTCATTTACATCAGTAGTTTCATTAAGAATCATTTATAATACATACAAATAGTATAAACAGATAATTTAATACGGAACCCCTTAAGAGTTTTGCCGTTTATATGTTTTGGAACGACTCTAATTTCATATCATGACGCCATAGTTTTCCACAAATCGAACAAAAAAAATTCTAATTTAAGCGCTATAAGGAAATGAAAATAATCAATTTGTATAAAAAAGACAATTAAGAGTACAATTCCTATTAATTTTGATATTTTGACTCGGTGTAGAATAAAACTATTAGTGTTTACTTCCGTGTACCGGCTGTGACGGGCAGAAAGCAAGGGTGTGTACTGAATGGCTTCATTTTGTCTGTATCCCTTTTCCCTGTCCTATTCAATATTTTACTTTGGTCTGAATATTATTCTGACATTGAATAAGCCCTTAGTTTGCACTGCTGATTACAGTGCCGGACCGAGGTAAATTGAAGGATGAAGAGAGATCCAATTACGGCGCCCCCATACTGCCCTGTTTATAATTTTAATATAAAATGAATTTATTATTATTTAAAATGATCACATATTAAGATTGAATCTGTTCTTACGACCCCTGAACCGGTGCCAAATTGTATGCATTGATATTTAAATAATTTAAGGATATCTTCCTTGGGAGCACATTTATATCCTGAATGGCTGTGATAAAGACGGGCCTTGTAAGATTATTAAAATCTACTTTTATTATTTTAACGCTTACAATTTTATTATTTTTCATTTATACGTAGAATTGTGTTCTACTATTTCTATAAACAAAATATCTCTTGAAATTCGTCAGGTATCACAAACCTTTGCCCATTTTTGAAAATATCTGGGCCAACCGAAATAGGTTAACTGTAGTTTGATATCGGAATGACTTAGTCTGGATGGCGCCAATGGTATGGATTTGGAAATTTGGTAATTTCTAGAGGTAGTCAATGAGTTTGTTTCTATGACTTTAAGAATACAATACATTCTTTTTTTACTCGGAGCTTAAAATATTGTTCTAAAATAATAGTTATATTCTTTGTTATAATTTCACCTATCTGCCCGTAAAAGTTTCGTCAAAATCGGTCCAGCCGTTTCGGAGATAGCCCGATAAATTACCTCTGGTCACAAAAGGTATGTATCAATCAGCTCTCAGTTATCAACCTTAATAATAATGTTGAGATGTTTTCAACAATTATGATTTATTTTAGTTTTAAACTACTCCAATAAAACAAACCAATTTCATAACAATTACAAATAACTAACGAGGGCTTGACGACTCAACGATCCTTACTATTAGAACAAAACGCCTTTTTTTAAAAATAAACTTTATTAATATGTGTAACAGAGACTATTCCACCTTAATCATTATTTAGAACTGAAACAATTCATTGGAAGAATCGCTTAAAACAGCATTCTAGGATTTCAGGAGGTACCCTATACATTTTGATGATCATCAGTGAGTCAATATCGAAGTTTGGGTTTTTAGATATCAATAAAATCTTAAATATAAGGGCTATGCAATAGAAACTTTGTATGTTTAATGAGTTCACTACTAGAATTATATCCTGAGAATTTTATTTATGTGGTTTAACTCGAACCTAAGTCATGAAGCTTTAGAAAACCGACGAAACGTTGCGAGAAACTCGCGTTTCGCTTTGCCTCATCATGCATCCCACTACCGTGATCCCTGATATTACAGTGTTCCTTGTTCTAACTAATATCACAAATTAAAATCTATCTCATTTTATAAAGTTTTCACCTCTTAGCTACCTTATCGTTCGTCATATTTTAAATACACAATGTCAAGTTACAGTGAGTCATCTATATCTGTTATTGTTTTGGGCGAAAAGGCTTTTTCTGTTTCGACAAAGGGGATAAATAGGCGTTTATGTTGTAACTTTTTCACGCCGCAACTTTTATTAATTAACCTCGCGTGATAATTTTACTAATAAAGACTGCCTTTATTTTAGGTGTAATTTATTATTCCCTATTGCTCACGAAACAAAAAACAAACATCGATGGCTTATTCCGATTCTATGGCGTAGGGCATTTTTGCGAGGGCACGCAATGCCCTCAAGAATTTCGACAATATCGATAAATGGCCATAAAAACTGAAAAGAAAAAATCAAAGAATTTTAAAATTAAATTTTGGCGTACTACCCTGTACACTCTGTTGAAGTTACACATCTTTTTTAAATCACAATTATTATAGTACAATAAATTATAAAACTACAACTTCCGAGGATCATATTGTTACAAAATCCTACAGCACTTCTACACATACAATGCTGTTGTTTGTAATTAAAACGGCTCTTGTGCTGTAACCACAGTTTACAATGAATACAATAGAACGAGTACATTCGGAGACATATTTTTATTCAGCGCATAATTTTTCATGCAAATTTTTGTACAAAAAAAGTAGGATCCGTCAGTTATTATGCGCTAGGCCAATAAGGGGATTGTGTGCGGGAGAGTCCACATTTGGGAGAAAGGGTAAAGAGTCAGTAGTCGAAGTGATTGTAATAGAAGTGATCAAATTATTATTAATTAGATAATATTTGAGAAGACGTAATTAGTCGCAGTATGCGTCAGTGAACACTAGGATTCCCACTGAACACCAGTGCTGCAGCTAGCTGCGGCTTTATGCTGAGTGGCAACCCTATTTGTCCCAAATCAGGTAGGTAGGTCCAATGTTAGCCTTTCTCGTTTCGCCCTAAAATTAACGTTCCTCGATAAACTGTCTATCTAACACTGAAAGAATTTTTCAAATCAGACTAGTAGTTTCTGTTATTAGCGCATTCAAGCAAATAAACAAACAAACGCTTCAGTTTTATGTATTAGTCTAGATATGCCGATAGATTATCAAAAAAGTCCGAAAAACAACATTGAAAAACTTTACAAGTACGTTTTTTTTTTCTGATCAGTTATTATATTAAAATCACACGGATGAAGTCCTAAGAGATAAAATTCTATAAAATCAGGATTTCGAAGAAAAACCTGTAAAGAGATTATCCGAGTGAGTGAATATTACTTACTGTAGAAACGCGGGACTCATTTGTTTCGTTCACGCGACACTCCGTCAAACCAAAAGTTTTAAATCTAAATTAAAACTATATAATTAGATTAGATTAAAAGTATATAATGAGTCTATATTGTTATTATAATTACTATAATGTTATTATAAAAAAAATTCTCTTTTGCTTCTATTTTTCACTTCCTAGTGCCTGCACCTTTACACTCTTAACTATTTCTCCTACACTCAAGGATAACTGGAAGAAATCTCTTCTAGGGATAAATTAATCCGATGTAAACTAATTGTCCTCATTGTTATCATGTAAATATTTTATTGGTACATAAATAAATAAAAAATAAAATACATATTAAAATTTAAGACATTTAACGCACTTGGCGACGATTTGGCAACGTCGCCAAATTAGATGCGTAGCAATTATTACTACTGGCTACTTTTTGGCAACCGCAGATATCCATGGCTATGTAGCCGGCGACGTTGCATTATCAATTCGCCAAAAGAAGCTAGTATAGTCGTTGGTTTCCTTGGTGAAAATTTGAACAGCCATATACCAGATCCAAATATATTACACCTTGGCTTTAGCGATTTGATGTTTCCACATCAATACAGAACTATTGCAGGTAAATATTATTTTATTCAAACTACGCTGTAATGTTATTAATCACTACACAACTGATTAGAAAAAACGCGTTTTTTGCTTAGAGTCGAAACGTTGCAGTAATGGTGTAAGAAATTTCATTATTGCACTGTTTTTCATTACTGCGCTGCTTGGTATTTATATAAATCTACCAAAGAGATTCAATGCGTCTCATTAAGTTTCATATTCAATTATATTTTATTAAATAATAGTATATGACAAAAAGATACTGGTTGAAAATAATGCGCTCGTATTAATTTATTCACTTCTTTCTTTGTTTTATCGTCATATTCGATTTTACTTAATCTTCTATAGTCCCAGTTTGTTTTCAGCCTTCTTCGGAGCAGCCATTTCCGTGATCTTTTGAATATTTTAAAAGCTACCACCGATTAGGAAAACTTGAGCCACGAGAAGAATAAGCTAGAAACTCGTTGGCCATTATTTTAAAAATAGATCATTTATGTAGCAAAAACCTACTTATCTTGGTACCAACTTCAACACGTTAGTAAGCGTAAGTACCAATTATTTTTTGCTTTTTATATCGGTGGTGTTTCTTAAACTAAATTATCTTTTTACTTAAAAATATTTAATATAATAAAGCGTTTAATACAAGCCTAGGTATTAGAATGTTTGCCTAATCATCTAACCCGTACGTGACCGAAATGAGCCGAGTGGAGTCCGGACCACAACGGCCACCGATGACCATGCAAAGTGAGATGACGTGATGATCTACATAACTTTGCAGGAACTAAGGTTAAGTAAAATTAGGTGAAATTTTTTAGCGTGATGATTCCTTAATAAATGGGCTGTCTAATACTGAAAAAAATTTTCAAATCGGACCAGTAGTTCCTGAGATTAGCGCGTTCAAACAAATAAACAAACTCTTCAGCTTTATATATATTACTATATTTATTATTTATTTATAATCTTTATTGTACACCACAAGAACAAATAAGAAAAGAAAACATAAACGAGAAAAGAGAGAGTCCAAAGGGCGGTGTTATCGCTAAAAAGCGATTTCTTTCACACAACCTTTGGGACAAGAGAGTATCGAACCAATAGTAGGTGGTGTGTTAAGTATTAATATAATGCTAATATAATCTAGTATGTTGCTAATTGCTTTAACCCTTTAAATTTGAGGAGTGAGGACACTCATGCCTGATTAGTAGGTAGGTGTCTTTAAATTTGAGGAGTGAGGACACTCATTCCTGATTAGTAGGTAGGTGTCTTTAAAATGGAGGAGTGAGGACATTAATTCCTACTTAGGAGGTGTTGGGTCATCTGACTTACTAATAGACAGTCTGAACTGATACCTGAAGATGCTTGTTCTAGTCGTTCGGCGATCTAACGAGTTGTTTTAGTCTGGAGCTGCTTCTTTGTTTAGTAATTGTAGTTATCTTTCAAGTTATCTGTGCGTGATGAATTTTGTTTCATTTTAGTTTTTTTTATAACTGAAAAGATAGAGATATATAAAAATCCAAAGATAAACTGAATTTGTTGATATTTCGTCAAGATTGGGTGGAGCAGAACAAGTGAAGTTCGCGTGCAGTCTGGCCGCCAAGTATGCTGTGGACCCTTTGGAGGTGTGGCTGCAATACGCCATTGATGTACCGTCACACGCGCTCGCCGACACTTTGCCCAAAAATGATTGCAACGTGGAGTCTGTTGCCCGGTAACTATTTTTTTTTAAGATAAATTATAAAGGTAAATCGCACGGCCAATCACAATAATGATGGTTAACTTATGTATACATTGTATACATAAGTTAAATACATAACAATGTTAACTGTTAGAAAAGCAATTAACATATATACAAAGTTACCATTGACAAAACTTAAAACTTTAAAATGTCTAAATGTATGTCACTTCCAGCCACAGAATTAGAATTAATACTACTTGATTTCCTAAGCAACCACGCCTCTGAGCACCTTATCTGTAGTATAGATTTACAAAATAAACATTAAACTACTTATGATAACATATCACATACATGTAAAGACCGCGCCCCAACATGGCATCAAACATTTGAACACTTATTTGATCACTGTGTGCGGCGTGGGACATTAAACTGTGTCCTGTATCACACTCAGTGATCAAACCAGTGTTGAAATATTTGAAGCTAAAGTGTGGCGCTTATTGGGAAACAATGTATCTTGCGTTGTCAGATAGATTGAAATGTAACTGTTGCGAACAGAAAATAAGCAGTGACAATTCTAGGATCCGTGACACCCTGTGGCCTGTCATCGCTGGCACCGACCACGCTGCCCTCATCAATCTATTCACTATTCTACGGAGTATCGACGACAAGGCCCAAATGTGCGGGCTGCCACTCCTCGAACACATAAAGCTGTTGAAGAAGGCCAAGGCTGCTTCACCAGGTATTCCTTTTTGCATTCGATAGCCTCAGTTCAGTTCAATATAATGTATATAGATGCTTATATTTATGTCTTGGTTTAATTTGTTCTATCAAATATTATAATTATGCAATCATATGCGAAAATGTCGGTTTTTATTTTGTATATAGCAATCAATATGAGTAAAACTATATTTCTTTTTTGTAAAATTTATGATATATTTAAACATATTTAAAATATGTAATGCACAACACATTTTAATTACTTTATTTATATTATACACTAAGAGCCCTTGAACAACCAGACTCATGGTATTTTATATAAGCTGAAAGTTTGTCAGCGCAAGCTCTCTATACACATAACAACAATGGCCCATTATGAACTTTAAGCGATCGTGGCTTTGGCAGGTACACGGCTCTAGAGGTGAGAAAAATGTATATTACATTATAGAGATCATAGTGTATAGAGCTTGCGCTGACAAACTTTTAGCTTTAACAAAATACCGTAAGACAGGTTATTCAGGGGCTCTTACTCTATTAGTGTTTTCACGCAAACTCGATTCCACTTTCCCCGCAGAGCTTGACTACAAGCTGCTACTGGAGCAGCCGTCGGCCGAGCAGTTCAGCGGCCACGTCCTGAGCATCATTAAGCCGGAGAACGTGGGCCTGCTGACCAAGCTGCTGCGCACGCTCCCGCCCGTCTTCAAGCTGCCCGTGCCCGTCAACTGCTTGTACACTATGTGGCTCACCAAGTACTTCTTTAGTGTAAGTGAGTACATGCGAGGACGGTAAGTGCTATTGTCATATTAGCCCGAAATCCTGGCTTGCCGTACTGTCGGTTGAAATATTCATACTAACTGTTAAAACTTAATACAGCAAAGGTAGAGGAGATGGACTGAAATCCGTAAGTTACGGGGTTCAAAACGCGACACCGCCTCTTGCCAACTTCTCAAGTACTCCAATTATTTTTTTTAAATTGTGGCTGTCGGCTCCGACGCATGACTGGAGTTTACTCATTACACCTTCGCGTACTTTAGCCCATCTCAGTCTACACTCGCCCACCTTAGCCTACCCTCACCCAACTCTCCATTTCTTCTATGCGTTCGATATGAGAGAAGTCGGGAGCGTAACATCTGACACATTCGATTTTTCTACCCATATTTTTTCATACCACGCGCCGAATATCGTATTTTAAAGAGTAAATTGAAAAAAAAAGAACAATAAATACATACCTCTCGGTTTGCCCTATTCTGATAGCTACATATACTAGTTAAGTTACTTTTTTGTAAGCTTGCATTATTCTTATAATCTCTCAATAGAATGGAGGGGATGGCAACAGCAAAAAGTGGATGCAGGCGTGGCGACAGTGTGCGAGCTACTTCACCAAACTGGCCAAGGAGGAGCTGCTTAAATTCGTAGCCTCCACATGTTTCTCACAAGAAGCCTTGCAACGGTAACGACATTTGACTTTAACTTTACTATGGCATAATATGTTGAACTATATCGTACTTACAATTGCCATTTTCATGAAAATCTAATTTTCGTAAAAATTTGCTATAACTAAAAACCGAGCCAAAATTAAAATTAGTCAATGTTTGTTTAACCTATTCAGTGTTCCGCATGGCACGCGCAACCTTATGATAATGCAAGCCGTCGATTACTGTCATCAGGAGCAAGAAAACGATTTCAGATTTAACAAAAAGTAAGTGTAATGATCTATATCTAGAATGTTCCGCATTTGTTGAAAACACGATTGATAGATAGTTTAAAAAAAAACAGAAATTAATGCCAAAGAAAAAACCATAGTAACATGTCAGTTCTATTATTATTTTTTATTTTATTTATTAAGGAATACTTACACCTAATATACAAGTTATAAGTTTATAAAAATATAGTATCTAGAAACCAATTATTAAAGCACTATACATTAAATTATCATTTGTGGTTAAAAATAAAAAAATAAAAGCAAATCGCTTATCACAGGAATAGTCCATTTCAAGTCTATTTAAATAATAGATATAATAAGAGTGTAGAGTACCAGGAAGTCGTCGCCTAATCACCACTCAAGGCACTTGAGTCGATTGCTAGGTTAAGTAGCCCTTGCTGCGACTGGGTGATAGATGGGGATGGGTGACCCATTCTAACACCTCCGTGTTTCGGAAGGCACGTAAACCAGTGAGACCCGATTAATGTCACTGAGTGATATTAGTCGTGAGGTTGTAGAAATCGTAGGTTCCGAGGATGATGTCAAATGGCAATCAGTCATCTTAACTCGCCCCACAGCCACATCCTCTGCAATCTAAGCGGATCTTGGTCCTGGACCGGGACAGCGCTAGGAAGAAGAGTGTAGAGTACATTAAAAAACCGAAATTATTTTTTGTACGTAGCGAACAAACGTGGGCTCAAGTGGGCCAGGAGTTGACACGATGGGCGCGCTTTTTGGAGAATTTCCACTCCTCCAGCGTTCAAGCGATCATAGATGCCAGTGACACGCCTCGCGAGGAGATATGGCCGTGAGTAATCGTTTGTTCAGTTTCATACATTACTGAACGCTGTGTTTATTTAAAATATAAAACAAATGATAGCGACGATAAGACCGACCTAGCTGACTTTGAAACGTGTGAAAAAATAATTTATAGCTACATACCCAGCGGGAAAGCAACTGTGCGATTCCCACATTTGAGGCAGTCTGACCGTGATGGCTCGGTCGATTCCAGACCGTGGCAACTCCGTTCCTGGAATCGACAACCTCGAGGCTGCCTCAAAAGTTTGCCTCTCGAGGCTGTTCTCTCATTCGGTACGCGGCTACTATATATAATATTATTTTAGTGAGTTGGAAATGAGTCACGGGGATGCTGAAAGGGTGGCAGCGGCGCTGGCACAACTAGTGCTGCGCGGGCGCATCAAACCTTCTGCCCTTACATCTTTGCTGCAGTGTTTGCACGTGACGCTTCAAAGTCACCAAGTTTTCGAACACCTGCTGAAGCGCTGCGTGGGCAATATAGAGTGAGTGTCGACGACAGTTAAAAGAAACACTAATTCAATATTGATAAAAAGACTTTACTACTAAACATTATCGAGTTTATCTTGTTATGATGCTTCGATTTAGAACATAAACGATTGACGCAATCCGTAATGTTTTGCGACACTTATAACATATATACGTACTTGTATATGTTTGTCTAAAGTAAGAGATTACAAATGAGATTCAAGCCCACTTTTCTTCTAATAAAAGTAAAACCAAATTAAATCAAGTCTGTTCCATGAGCTAGTGCAAAATAGTACAACGTTATAGGATATAGGAGCCTTAGTCCTACAATTGTTGAGTCGTTACTGAAGAAAGTTATAAACTTTCTTAACTTCTATTACAGCGACATGCAAACTTTAGTGATACGTCTCACACAGTATCATAAAGAAGGCGTCAAGTTCTCCGAAGAGTTTCTTGAACAAGTTATGGACAGAGCCACCGACTGCGGCCTTCCACCGCACAAACAATTGGGCTTGTTATCTCTGAGCCAAAGGACCAGAGTGCAGGATGACGATGACATGATGAAAATTGCGCAATCCACTATTGACCTGTTCAAAACCGAGTGGTCAGAGTCGGAATATGCAAAAAATTTAACAGGTTTTCCTGATTTTCATTTACACATATTTTACTGACATGTGCTTATTTAAATTTTTGGCTTTAGATTTATCAAACTCTTGCCTAATCAAAGCATGCTTTAGCTCTTGCAAAATGTTTCGGACTATAATTGATTGTCTACTAAATTCGTCTTTGGATTTTGCTTTTTGTAGAAGATAAATTACTGTCAGCCGAAGGTCGGCGAGAGGCTTTTACGGAGTTCATGTCCCAAAGCGAGTCCTGGCAGCGTAAACGGGCCCTTGTAGACGTGCTAGCGTGCTGGCCTGCGGACGTGGGGTGAGTCATTTATAGGATATTAGCTATTACCCGCGACGTTGCCCACGCTATTCACAGTTTTTAGGTAATCTTTGCTGCGCTAAACTCTTATGCCTTTACTAAAACAAAGTAGTCTATGTTATTCCGTTTCGGCGATTAATCGTTATAAACATTAGAGATACGTTTTTACTTGTATCTTCAAAACACATAAGTAGTTTTATATTGCCTCTCTCAGGTTTATACGAGATACTCTTTTTTCGGGATTTTAGAGTTATTCTCTCATCCTTGAGATGTTACTCTAATTCGTTTATATTGCATGTCACGCGATAAATTGGATATCATGTTAGAAAAAATATGATTTGACTGACCAATTTTTATGTCAGCTGTAGGTCATATTCCATTGAATGACAAAATTGTTCTGTTCCATCAGGGAGGAGCGCAGTCTCCACTGTGAGTATCTGCACAATTTGCTGGCGGGTGCGATGGATCCGAAGGAAACTCTTGTACTCATCAAACTACTGCTGAGACGCCCGATACTCCGGGATGAGGTATAATAATTTCGCACCAATTAAATAGTTAACTAAACTACAAGTTTTACATATTGTATTATATTGAATATTGTATAAAAAATGGTATTTGTATACTTAAGGTATATTTTGCTTACCGCCATTTTGGTAACTAATATAACAGATATACACCCCCATTACTGTAATTAGCATCTATAATTCTACACGAAACCAAAATGCTAGGTGTCATTACGCACAGACTATATTGTTATTTTAAATACGTGTTCTAATTCACCTAATAAACCTCTTGTGCCTGGTATCCACGTTATGGTGTACCGGACGCATTTGCGCGCTCCACTGCGCCCGCGCAGTTCTACGGCACGCCGGTAATATGTATGGGGACGTTCCAATATACCGTAATAAATATATTGATATTTCATTTTGCTCCGGTCTAGCTGCACAGGTATACGTAGGCTGGAGCTTGGACAGCTAGACTGTACAGGATTGTTTCACCGGTAGACCGTGACCTGGATATATATAAGTGGAATTGAGCTGAAGAGATGTAATATAGGTCCTAACAATTTTCCATATCTTTTTTTCAGGACTTAAAATGGTTAGTGGAAAACGTGCGACACTACAACATTATCAATACTATATGGGCGTTGTTGCTCAATAAGAGTTCTTGCTCAGAAGAGCTGCTATGCTGTTTGCTTCATGAACACAAGGTTTATTATTTTGATTGATGATAGAAAATATGATTGTTATTTTTTGGTCTAACTAATATGGCATTTAAATAAAAAATCGTACTTATTTTCAGGATTTAATACAAAATGAAGATATCGAAGACGAACTGGTAAAAGAAGTCTTAGATCAAGGATTGCTGATTAGAATGGTTCCGACTCAGCTCTACACATCTATCGTTAATTTTATCATGAACACCGAAGCGTCCTGTGAGGAGCCTTCAACTCCTTACACTGTAAGGTGGGCGGTAACGGAACTCATGAAGGCTAATTATCTTGCAGAAGCTGGACACCTACAGCTTTCAGGTATTGGAGTACCATCGGCACTTCGTGGGTTTACCCAGTCCGTATTGTATTGCAAAAATATATTTAAATAAAATGAATTTTAAAATATTTAATATTTGGAAATGTGTCGGTGTAATCAAGCTATTAAAATTATTCCATTGATAGTGTTGTTTCATTATTATTATGATTCCTTGTTTTGTATGAATATTTTTATAGTATTTTGCTACTCTTTTAAAGTTATTATTTGAGCCCATATTTTTTCTCTCTGCCGGGCACTGCATCATAGTCATTTTAATTAAATTCCTTGCTAATTTTTAAAATTACCCTCAGTATATCTTATTCGATCCCGTGACGCCGACGTAAATAACGGGTTTATGGTTCATGTAACTTATTCATAGTGACAATGTAGTAAGGAATAACATCTGTGTATATAAGAATGTGTGAAGAAATGCGTAAATGAAGGAGGCGTCACATTAGCATCAAAGTGAATTCCACAGGTCAATTCATTGATACATTAATACCATAACGCGCGCTTCTGTGAATGTTATAGGTCAATTTTACTACTCCTACATTCATTGTCTGTTATTTATTGTATATTGCTGGTCACTTTCTTTTAATTTCTCCCATAAGAGATGTTACTCCTTATTAAAGTCTCCATGAACTTATCGAACTGTCAATTGTCACCTACTCTAGGTCTAGTTCAAGATTTGACATTTTTGACAGAAATTTCAAAAATAATTCAAGAATTTTATTGTATTAAATTTGCAAATTGCAGTTTATGACTTATTTTTATATAAATAAACATGCTTAATACGTTACGATCTAGTCTTAAACTTTCAACAAATTTTATACGATTTTTTCAAACATCAGCTCCATCGGCAACAGAGAGATTTGATCATAAGAGGATTCCTGCAGACGATGAAGGAGTTCAAGGAGAGAAAATTATTGATCTGGATTCCGTCTTAAAAGCGTATGTGATCTGATAAATATCAAAAAATAACGAAATTTTTTTTAAAAATCTTCTATTAATTTAAAGGATTTTTAGTGTAAAGTTGTGGCGTTGTAATTTAGCAAATTGCAAATATAAATAGCATTTCAATCGTAACCCAATATGTATATTAATATCTATATTACAGAAAACAAGGGCTATTTCCCACATTGGATTCGGATAACCTTTTATTTAATGGAAAACCATACAAAGAGTTAGCAATATGTAACGTTAGAGTTACTCACAACAACACAGTCTTTACCCTTACAGATCATGAGGGCAAAGTAAAACTCATTAGATCTTGTGGCATTGACGGGTTTAAAAACACTAAAAAGGGAACCAATATAGCTGCACAAACTACTGCTATTGCTTTAGCTAATGTAAGTATCATCATAAATTATCATCAGTGCTATATATCAGATAATCAAATCCAACAGAAATTCTCATGTCACTAATCTTTAGAAGCCCTACTGATAAATTAAGAAGGCTAGACGTGACAGTGGTGCAGTATGTTCCACATATGGTTTTCTGAAATTCATAACATTTTTAGGTTATGCTATCAAAATTATCATTCTTTAAATAAAATCATTATGATTTGTTCTTATAAAGGTTTAAATCTTTATTAACCCCAATATATGTATTTCCGAACTGATACCACTTAGGGACCTTCAAGAAAAGAGCATACTCATTTCTCGAAGGCTGGCAACGCATCTGCGAGTCCTCAGGTGTTGCAGTTGTCCATGGGCATCTGTAGTCACTTAGTTGAACCGCCAGCCCATTTTCCCCTTGTTTTATAAAAAAATATATATATGATGCTGTTACCTTCCACGATGTCGCGCCTGACAGCAAGCCCAAGTTGGTACCTTGAATTATCATCCCTCAAGTCCGACGGCTCAGTTGGATAAAATTTGACCGCGAATCTCACCTCCCAGGGTTCATCTGCAAAAGGTCAAAGTACACAGGTAATCAATACGATCAAAGACGACTTTCGGTAAAGCTGGTCTAAATTTTCAAATCTACAAAAATATACTTCGTATTTATCTTACTTCTAAACGTTTTTGACAATCGTCTCTTCAAATCCATCCATACACGAGGATCGCCCCGCTGAGAGTGTTGTAAGCCGAAGTAGTCCTTTTCTATCAAATCCAGAGCATCACACACCTTATCCAGCAGATCAACACCGGTAGCTTTTCTCTGAAAGGAAAAAAAAAAACATTAAATGTAATGCCGGAGCCAGACATAGTTCAAAGTGTTTGTACATTTTTGTCTTTGAAGACTACGAAGTACTTCAATACTTTATGCAGCTACACGAGTCTCCGGCTACACTACATGATCATTGAAATTATCATTCAAATGAAACAATATCTGGCTACGCAACTACTAATTAGTTGAAGAAACACATTTGGACAATCCAAGTTGAATTAACGAAACCTTGCCTGTTTGAAATTTGTATCATTGATTACTAATCATAGACTATAGAAAGAATAGTCCTACAATCATAGAGTATAAAAAGTAACGACTAATTATAGAGTATAGAGAAAATAATCCTTCAACCATAGAGTAAGTTAAAATCGCTTTTGCTACAAACAAGGAATCAGTAATTCAGTCTACCACAATAAGACTGAAAATCTGACCGGACTCCGAGCTACACCTAACTTACACACTAGCTATCGATATCTTAGAAAATATATGCAAACCTCAATATCGACTGTAATATGTTCCCCAGTTAGCAATTCTACTCGAACTCTGCCGGTGCTCAAACGTGAAGGCGCCATACCATCGTCAGACGCTAAGCGACGAAGGCTCTCGCGCATTGTGACTCCTAGAATGAAAAAAAATGAATTTAGTAACAAAATATTGCTGAACGCTTAGACGGATCATACTTTTCTATCGCTTGTTCCGGGTTCACGCTTACACGTTCGGCTCAGGTGGAACGTGACAATGAGTCATGCTTTTTTGCAGTAATCATGTCAAAATAAACAACAATTGATAGCCGAGTTTATATATTGTTGTATGGGAGTACGAAAATAGGATACTTTATTGTAACGTAAGGAATTATAGACCGTCATGATCGATAAGATAAGGAAGTAGGTCATTTTACTAGCAGAAATCTTAAAAATAAAGAACAACTAGTTATGCATTCTACTAGGCTCCGTAAAATTAACTCTAAGTTTAAGTGTAATTGTATATGTTTCTATAACAAACTCCCCTATTACATTCGGGTGAAGTCTTTAAACAAATTTAAACCTCTTATAAAACGTAAACTCATTCAGAAATCCTATTATAATGTAAAGGATTATTTTAATGATGTTAATGCATTGGAAGAAATTGCTCTAACTAAATCTAAATTGGCGATAATAAAAAATTACCGGACTGAGTTTGTTGCGGGCACTTCTCAGTGCAGGGCGCGAGCATACGTTGTAAAATGAGCTTTTATGACGTAAAATTTATCACCAAATTATTAAATGATTAAAAAA